>OV839568.1:128152408-128549908 GCA_929447395.1 Epistrophe grossulariae
ATTTCCACCATTGCTGCTGCCACCGTGATGATGATGTCCACTGATGATATCTATAAAAAATAGATGTTAAGTGTTTTTTCTTTGAATAAAGTTCAATTCCTTGAAAAATATCAAGGTATGACAATAAAAAAAAACTTACTGCTAGACGATCCAGCGACGATAGCTGCACCACTGCTACTATAGTAATTACAGTTGTGCGAACCGTGATTGTGATATTGTGGCGAAACGTGTGCACGATTATAACGCTGCTGATGCGGCGGTGAGCTCTCTTTGACTCGCTTTTTAACCGGCGACAACTGATTAGCTTCCTTCTTTTCGTGGCGCGGAACTCTGTAAGAATTTCCTTTACTTTAGAAAGGATGAGTGTAAAAGATATGAAATATGAATTACTGCCAGGCTGTGGACCACATGGACACTAGCTACGAAAAAGGTGTGTTTTTTTTTTTGAAAAAAGGTTTAAAGACTTACACTAAATGATGCACTGGAGACTCTTTTTTGAGTTCATTGCGCGGTATATTCAGGTGATGTTTGGGATAGATTTCTTCCACGTTGAGGAATGGCGCGGAATCAACAATCAACGAATGGGTTGGAGCCTGTTGGGGCCAGGATGGAACAAGTGCCATTTGACGACCGGTATTAGGCCAAGCTACACCGCTGGCTTGCACTCGATTTGTTAGAAGCATTCGCTGTCCAGATGATGGTTCAACCATTGACACCGGCACAGGTACATTAACATATTGTTGCGGAGGAACCTAGAAATGAAGGAGTTGGAAATTAAGAAATTGACGACTTAACCAGAATTTAAATAAACTGACTTGTAGAGGGGGTTGCATCGCTGCACTTCCAACGACGACATGCTTGGTGGGACTCGGCATTGCTTGATAGGAGGGCGGGCATAGAATATTCGAAACTAACTGATGTTGGAAAGTATCCGTTCGACCTTGGGTGTACTGACGACCAACATTACGTCCACCATAGATCTGGTAGAGATTTTCGTATGTGATGGGACGATCACGCACCAAACGTTGAACTTGACTTGTTAGTTGATTGTTGATCGTAAACGTCATGTTCTCAGTAGTGTTGGGGACAAAGTTCGTGACCAATGTCGACGTTGGTTGGACTCTTTAATCAATAAAAAAAAGCAATATTAATTGAGACCGCTTTGATTTGAATTTTAAAAACGTACGTATGGAAATCGCCACGCCGACAGACCTCCATCATCTGGACAGAGGCCTTGACATTGTTACAATAAACATAATCAACCAAATGTGTCAGCCTAACGAAGGAGTGATTTAATGCTTCGGCAGGAGTAAGCCTTCGTTCTTGATCAATCGTTAACATTCGTTTGAGTAAATCAATAAACTCTCTACGATCGGTCTTTTCTGCCAACAACTGACCACCCTCAAGATCAGTGGGCACATTAACTTGTCCAATATCATCCAAACAATTAAATATATACTTGCGAGCCTCTTTACTCTTTGTATTCGTTTCAGCCTCGTGCTCTTCAGTGGTTTTCAGTCTCCAAAAAGGGTAAGTCGATTCGACGTCGCGATAGAAAAATTTCGAGGTCTTCGATGCGCTGTTAAGCATGTGTTCGGTGGGCAGACCTTGTGTCTGTGATATGTACCTGAAATTCAATTGAATTTCAAAAACCATAAGCGCATAATCTAGAAAGTGCATAAATAATCTTTACCTTATTTGATCAAATTCAGACGATCCCGGATACAAGGGCCAGCCCAAAAATAACTCTGCTACCACACAACCCAATGACCACATGTCGATCGCTTCGCAGAATGGCAGACCCAGGATAATCTCAGGTGCACGATAGTAGCGCGATTGTAAGTATGTATTGCACACGGTTTTGCTCACATGTGATGCACTACCAAAATCAATCACTTTGACTCTAGAATTAAAAATTAATAAAAATTAAATAAGAAGTGTGTTTTTCGAGACATTTGAAGTGTGGAACAAACCTGTATGGTTGCCGCACAGGATCAACCAACATAATGTTCTCTGGTTTCAAGTCAGCATGAATTAATCCGAGTTGTTTAAGTTTCAACAACGCTGTTAAGACCTATTTTATTTTATTTTGAAGATAAAGAAAATTATGTTCTTAAAATGTTTGTTTGTAAATTTTAAATTTTTATCTTACCTGCTCAAGAATCGGTCGAATATACTTCAACGGAAGCGGTGAGAATTTATTTTGTTTCAAAAAATCATAAAGATTCTGTTCCAACATTTCAAAAACCAAACATGTGTGATTTTTATGTTGAAAACATTCGAATGCTCGAACAAAATTAAATTCATCGGCATTCTCCTGACTGAGACGAGACAATATTGAAACTTCGATTTGTCCTTGTCGAGCGTATGATGGATGATTTTTAAGAATTTTTATAGCAACAATTTCTGATGTGCCACGTTTCCAGCATTTTACAACTTGTCCAAATGTGCCACGTCCCAAAAATTCCAAAACCTTAAAGAGGAAAAATTATAAATAAACGAATAAATAAAAGTTTTTTGTTGTTACCTCATATTCTGCAGAAAGGGAATATAAAACTTCATGTTGTACCAATTGATAATCACCATCAGCACCACTACTCGACCGTTTACTGGGGGGCTGCGTATTCGCATGCCCCCCAGAGGTCGCAACTTTCGTATGCGCCGTCTTGGAAATGTTGCTGGTGTTAGTCGTGTTTGCTGTTGAGGGTGCCGTCGTGCTGATTACACCACCAGACTTTGAAGAGTCAACACAACCACAATCACAGTCTGAAAGGAAATACAAAAAATAATTAATGTATTTTTCATTTTGGAAATATTTATTCTTAAAAAATCGGAATATAATATTTGAATTAATGGAATTTTGGACTTGTAATATTCTATTTTATAGAAAAAAGATGATTAATTTGCTCAAAATATATAAAAGATTTAATAGAAAATGTATTTTTGGGCAACAAATTAATAAAAAGTACTTAATATATTTTTAGTCTTAAGAAAATGATCAAATTGCGTTTAAAGTTTGTCGTTGTCTTTCTTTTTTGAGATTTTTATAAAATATTTTTAGATTTCTTGGGAAGGGGTTTCTAGGTTTTTTGTTCTTGATTGGAGTCACTATATTGGCGTTGCTGCCACTCAATGGCATCATATTTTCTGTACCGAATTGATATTTTCAAACGCCAAACGACGCTGCTTTTTAAAGCTTGAACCGAGATCGAATGGTACCTACTATTAAGATGGAACTAAATGAAAGGTAGAAAAGAATTTTTTTTGGAACAGATTTGATTGTGCCATGTCATTCATTTATCTATTTGTATGTTATGAAATGTATAATTAAAACGTTTGTATATTAAAACAGAGACGATAAAAATATACTTTGTCATTGACTGTCAAGAGCATAATAAAACACATCGTTTTCTGAATATGTATTTAGAAGGAGATAATCCTCCGACAAAGTCCAGAGTAGATAGGGAATAAAAATAAGCCATGATAGAAGATCATGTTCCAAATCATCCACCACATATTATAATAACATAACCAACCCATTTGATTTTTGATATTTTCCATTAATATACATACATACTTTTTTGCAGCGTAACGATGGTGATGGGTCAATGTGGAGACGGTGGTCGAACGCCGTTTAATGAGATTATGATTAATGCGTTGTTAATCTAATTATTGCGAAACAATGTACGTAATGAACGTTCACATGTACATATATGTACAATGTATATAAATACATATAATAAGTCCTGTAATTACCAATATTATATGTTATGTGAAATCCGAGATAAAATTCAATGTTTGTTAATTAAAATTTGAATTATGACAAATAATTTAAATGAGCCTTTAGCTTTTTTTGCAATTACATACATACGTAGTAATTTGATTCGGATAAAAAAAAAAAAACAAAACAAATACAAAATAATGTACACATTGTATGTAAGTTTGTGAGTGAGTTCAAGCCACCCTGTGGCGTAGTTATACATTATTATAATATAATGGGGTATATTTACTTTGTAAGTTCTCTATTGTTCTTTTTTTAATCATGTAGACTGTTATGATGTGAAATATATCAAGTATACCTAGTGTCACATGAAACCTTGCACTCAACAAAGCCATCAACGTTGTTGCCCCACGAGAAGACATTTCAATGTCAAGGTAAGCGGCATGGTAACAGTGGCAAAAGCAACAACAACGTAGATACAGTGGCGGCGACGTTACCTTATTCAAAAAACCAACAAAAGTGTGATTTATTAACTTCTCTTGCAGACATTGAAATGGCCAGGCTTGAAGCTTGTAGGTGGTATTTTCTGAGAATAAAATCGTATTAAGATATACCTACTTATGTAATGTATGTATGTATATGTATCAAGGGCAGTTATTAAAAAAGAAGCATTGTGGCCATAAAATTATAATGGATAAGGGATATACATATAAACGGTCATTTAATTTTAAGAGTTGGATTTAAAAAAAGGAGAATATCTAGCGCTAAAGATAAGAACGAGAACGAGAATTCATATAGGCTTTTTTTTATCTAAAATGTTTGCAGAAAGCGGATCAAATTTCCCGATAGAGTTTTTAATAGCTCTCCTTTTCAGCAAAATTGAATTTCTGTAGCAAGTTCCTTAAAAACTGAAAAAAAAAAATACGACTTGGGCGCCATTTTGTTAGTTCTGTAGAAAAACAAAAATTATTAAAAGAATGATTTTACATTTAAAATCAAACTTCAAAATAAAGTCTAAATTTTCTTCAAACCACTTATTTTATGTTCCAAATAAGCTATACATTTCAAATCAAACGTAAGCAAATGGATTTTAATATTTCAATGATCAATGATACTTTATGACCCGAAAATTGGCAGACAATTTGAATATCATACTTTGGACAGACACCAAAGTCGGAAAAACTTAAGAAATTTGGGAAAATGTACGGCGATAATTTTTTGTCAAAATATAACCTTTATTAGGCGTGTTTAGAAAAATGAGATCAGAGATTTTTCTCACTCAAAAAGTGAGCAAGCGAATCCAAGATTCTTTTTCCTCAGAGTTTTGCCAGCAAAGCTGAGAAATTTTGCTCAGAAATCCTGTTCAGGTAACTGAGATTGTTGAGATCTCTAAGATCTCATTTTCCTGAACATGCCTATTATTTCTTTTTTAAGAAAAAACAAAACACGCCGCATCGACATTTTGTTAAGACAAATCGATTGTTGTTAATTTTTTTGCAAAACTGAACTATTTTTACGGTACTGATGCGCGCTAGTGGGTCTAAAATTAAAAAAGAAATTGTTGGGCACTTTTGGACTTTCTTCATAATTTACGTTCAGTAAAAACACAGAAAATGGCATATTGAGATTTTGTCAAGTTAAATCGACTGCGTCCTTTTTTTTCCAAAATTGAACCATTTGAACATCTTTAAATTGAAGTTATGTTCAATGAACATGTTCATAATAGTGCTTTTCACATATTCCTTTATACATGGATTTGCCCCGCTCCATATTTTTGTTTTAATTTGCAAATGGAGATACCTATACGTCCACCACTAATAATAATTGTTTTGAGAGAATAAAACGCTAGTTAATACTTCAAACCTTTTATATTGTAGGTAGGTATACTATTAATTAAGCTGGATTATAGGGAAAGGAACCTCTATTCTCATTTCAATTAAAAAAAAAAAGAAACAACAAAACTATTAAAAGCTTTCCTTTCACCTCTAATTAGCTGGAGAACATCCGGAATTAGAAGGTGTTATGAAAAATAAGTACACTATTCTATACCACGCAATTAAAATTAATTTTTATTTTATTAAAATAAAATTAAAATAAATCGTGAATGTACACTGCGCTCGGTGTAGGTACCTGCATATATATTTCGTTGTAAACAATAGTGTGTCATCAAAGTGGCCTTCAACTTTCTATAAACAACGAAACTAGTTTTTAACTTGAAGCATAACTAATTGTCTCATGATTTTGTAAACAAAATAAAAAATAAGTACATACATGCATACCTACCTACATTACATTTACTCGTAAAAATTTATTTTATTATATATCTACTATCTAACAGCATCTACATACGTTAAGTTATTTTTTTTATACAGTACAGGGGCCCAACAATGTAACTTTTTCTAGTTTCGAATTTATTTGAAAGTTGTTTTTGATGTTTATTTTAAATGGCACTATGAACATATAGGATTAAATGTTAATATCTACTGCCAATTTTGCATCCGGTTAAGACAAATTGACTTTCGTTTATTAGAGCTTGCTATAGGTTTACAAAATGTTATTGATGCGAATTCGAACATTTGTATTGTTAAATTAAATTAGATGTAATGTAGTTGGGCTACAGGTCTGCTTTTTCGAACAGACATTTAGAAACATAATAATTTACAACCTTATCAAAAAAAAAGCTTAATTATCTACTAATTCACAAATCGACTAAAACGTTAATCAAAAATTACCTAATTCAAGAATTAAAATATTTATTAATAAACAATTAACTGCTTATACAGGTAAAGTAGGATTTTTTTAACGAAAATTTACTACATTCAATAGGAACTCGGTTTTTTACACATAAACACTTTCTCACAAAGAGTGAATTCTTGCACATACAATTTTTGATGTGTAAACATCTATACTGGCGGTAGGGTGAAAAAAAAACGTAACGTATCTTGTGATCGTGATTGTGATTCTGTGATTGTGATTCACGTTACGTTACATATGTTTACACATCTTAACCGTGAGTCCCGGCACTCACATTTTTTTATTTGAGCGTGTCACTAGAATTTGTTTTCTTTTTATTTATAGTCGTTGGCAAAAATATCTTAGGTATTTTTTTAACTTAATTACTCATTACTTGAATTAGCTAATTAACATGAATTATCTCTTTGTTAGTTTTATTGATAAGAAATCTTACAATTTAATTCGTTAATTAAAAATAATTTATGTTTGATAAGAGTTTATTAATATGGTTTTTAGGGAGGGTGAAGAGTTTTTGTCTTATGCTTTCATTACCGTTAGCATCCTCATAAAGTTTTCATTAGGTGTGTTCCTTTGGGCCTTGCAAAGTACTTCGCAGTAGATGATGAATGGAACGCTTTAATTTTTGCCAAAAGAAAAATCTTACCTCAATGTAGACTAAAGCTTTGTTGTTTGTATTTGTGTTTTATTTTAAATTATAGAAAACATCAACAACAATAATTTACTATGTAATTTCTTCTACTGAAGGTGTCGCTTTCTTGCGTGGATTCATTTCGTTACTACATTATTGAAGTGCTTTGAACTACTTTGACCATAGAGTAGAAGTAGTTGAAAGCAGCCAGAAGTACTTGGCAGTAGATGCTGCAGCCCAAAAGAACACGCCTATTTTCAGGAAAGAGAATAAAAATAATTAAATTTATATAAAAATTATTTAATCTTTTTTAATTATTCGGATTAGGTAGGTTTTACTGTATTTTCTGTTTCCTACGTATATGCTAACGCCTCCTGTGTCACTCAAGTATAATTTTGTTAATAACGTGTGTGTGTGCATTATGCGAAGTAGACAATATAATGCGAAAGCTTTTGACTAAAGAGACACTGAACGCCACCTTGAGGGGCATATTTTTTAATACTATGTTTATATTTCAGTTTTTTATTTAAATTTTTTTTTTTTCGTAACTTTCTCTTCAAGCTGAGTTGACTTTGTGTTATATCTACGCATTTTATTTCCACACGCATAAAAAAATTATAAGCAAAACCAACACATCAACGATAAAAGAGAATTAAAAAAAATAAAAAAAAATTACAACAATTTAGGGCTCATATTTGTAAAAAGATAATCTGGGCCAACTTTGAAATCAAAAGTGAGAAGAACGGTGTGATATTTTTTTTCGAAGGCAACTCTTGAGAAAATATGCTTTTGAAAGTTAAGGTTTAAATTGAAGGCTAACATAAATTATGATTTAATATGTAGTGTGTTTAGACAACACAATTTATTTAATTTTTTTTTTCTGATACACTACGTAGTTATAACGTTTATAAAGAGGATTTTAATAAATTAAAAGCCCGGTTTCCCGGTAAATGTAAAATAATTAGAATTACTTAACAATTATTATAGTTTGAGTGTTATTCAAAAAAAAACTTCCGCAAAAAAGCTGTAACACGTTTGCAAAATCATGACGGAAGAATAGTATTAATTTACTTCCGCACAATAGGTATTATATTTTAAATTAGTGTCTTTTGTGGAAGTGTTTGCAAAATATATTCAAAGATTTTAATCAATAATTCAAACAGAAGGATAATATGAGTACCTATGTTGTAAAAGAGCTGACATTTCTACACTGCTCATTAGTCATTAATCATTATAATTATAATTGAAACATTAACGTAAATTAATTGTCGTCTTTATTTGTTATTTATAATTTATTGCCTTGATGTGGAAAAATATTTATTCTTAGAAATTCAGTTCATATGAAGTGTTTTCGATTTAATTTATTTCTAAAAATAACTTATCATTAAAGTTATTAAATATGTTTGTTACCTATATAATCTCGTTATTATAAGATTTCCTTAGAACACTGTTGGATAGTTGTCGAGTTAGACATCGTCTAAATAGTTAGATATCTCCTTATTTATAAACGCATTTCAACAGTAATTGTCCTCATATATTCACTGACATCCCGGTAATTTGTCAATTTTGTGAACTTTTGGATACGCTCAATGAACATTTAATTCATTCTAAGATAACTTTTCAATTTGTAACTAGAAACTTGCCTTACTTTTTTCATTGAACACTTTAGAATAATTTTGGACAACAAATTGCGGAGCAAGGTTTCAACATTTGAATTAAAATAGATTTTGAATTTCTACAATTCGTTCGTTTTCGAAAATTTCGCTATTACTTTGAACTGTGAATTTGGACATAAGTTTCCATATTTGGCACTGGGCCTTAGGAAATTTAATTTGAAATCTTCGATAATAAAATAGTATTAAAACAAATTTCAATATCTGGTTAAGGTATTTACCTAGCGGCTCCATTGGCAATATTTGAGGAAATAAATTGCTTTGACGTAGCCTTGAATATTGCCAATGGAGACGCTTTGGAGACAGCAATGGCAATATTGCACCGCAGGTGAAAGGCCGCCGATTTCCATCGCTGAGGCAATAAATTTTGTACGTCTCACCTTTATCAAAATGTCATTTTGTATGACTTCTGCTTTGTTTTGAAATTAAAGTTGAAAATATGAGAAATAAAGTTAATAAAGATTTTTATTATCAATAGCTGCATCTTATTATCCACATGATCTGAAACAGGATCACAGTGAAAACCAGGGTATATATATTCTCTCTTTGCATTGTGTTTGTATATTTTTCATGTTTTTGTTGGCTTTTTTCTTTGCACTACAGTTTATACACTACCTCACCATAATAATAATAAAAAGTACTAGATTTTGAATCATGAAATAGATCCAGAAAAAAAGCAGGATTACATGTTATTTTTGTATTTACGTGTAAAAATTTGATCCTGATCTGATTATGTGGATAATAAAATGCACTTAATAATATGTATTGATTTAAAAGAGCAAACAAAATTGGATTGATTGTAATTTCAATACTGAAATTTGACAACTGAAATTACCTTTGTAATAGAAGACCCAACCAGGCAATAAGATGTCATTGAAATTAACATATCCTCAAATATTGCCAATGGAGCCACAGCGTTAGGTATTTAGTTTTCAACAATGTTCACTTTTAATAAACCGTAAAATTATGGGTGCGTTCCTATAAACGTCAAACTAACAAAGAACTACGTTATCTACTTTCATTTCCAAATCAAATATTTTTGCAGAGCTGCATTATCTACTTATCATAAACGTCAATATAACATCCGTTTCGGGCAGATTTGCGCCGCCATATTTGTTTTGCTGCAAAAATCGATTTTTACAAAGAAATAAAAATACATATTTGTTTAATGTTTTTGTACAAAATATTTTATTAATTATTTTTAAAAGTAGTAAACCGTCAAGTTAGGAAAAAAAAGCAATCAAATAATAAATCTTATTACATAATACATAGAATACGAATTATGAATCTTTTTCCGCGAAGGTTGTATTACATCCGGTCTCAATATTGACTGCATATTTGACTCAATATTGACTGCATTTAAAAAGGCGATTGTATAACCGCACATTGTTGACGTTAATGAATACCAAAAAAAAATACTTTGTGATAGTATGTCGATGATATTTCATTAAAATCTGACTTGAAATTTTCAAAGGAAATTCGTTGTTTCTGTTAAATGTTTTAATTAGGTAATATCAACATACATATATATGTACATATGTACCTGCCTACAGTTCGTTAATTTTCCAGAATTCATGTTGATTAAAATTACGATTTTTCGTAGAAATTTTAATTTAAAATAAAAAAAAGTATCATCTGAAGGTAGATAGATCAATATGGAATATATGTTATTCTCAAAGCTAAAAATTACATTTCCAACATAATTAAAATCCATTGACTTCACTTTGTAATACATATTCGGAAATGTGAAATATTTCAACATAAATTGATGTCGAAAGCATCTTTTTTTAGATTGATTTTTTAATCGATATTTGTGAAGCTAAATGTTTTTTTTTTTATTATTAAAGGTTTGTTTGTTCAGGTTCGAATATTCGTCAGTCCTCTTCAAAGAAAATTTATCACATTCTGAAAAAAAATTAACCACAGAGAGGAGACAAAAAGTTCATAAAAATTTCTGTTATATGTATACCTATACGAATGGATTCTGTTATGTATTTTCGTTTGAAGCTTGAACGAACATGGATTCTGTGAAAGTCAAATCTTTAAGCGTGGTATTTTTTATTAGATACAAATATTTTCTGATATTGTATATATGTATGTATGTATATTTATTTTTTTAACAAACTTTTTTGCTCTTATAAATTATATTCATTCAACATCAACAAATATATCCAATTTCAATTATATTTTTTTTTTTTTTTTCAAAATTTAATACAAAAAATTATGGTAATTACATGTTGTGTTATTTTACTCCGATATTTCTTTTCACTTTGACAGATCTGTGTGATGAACACACAATATGATCATCATTATACCACTGCAGTATCGTCCCGATATATATAGAAGAAAAACTCTATAAGACATTATAATAATCTCATCCAGAAGTGAATGCTGTCGATTCTGGAAATAATCAATCAGCGCAGTTGCTGACCAGACCAGAGAATAGCACTTCTGTTGAGCTGAGAATGTTCAACTATGTATAATACTGATTGACGCCACGAAGGCGATACTTAAAGTTAATACCAGGAAGCAGTTGATTGTTATGAATAAAATAACCATGAAGTGCTGCTCTGTGCGGTGCGGCTGCTTTTGTCGACATCAACGAAGACGACAAACTCATTTACCGACCGACCGACAGAAGAAAAGCGAAGAAAAGAAAAGTCATTGACAGTAGAAGCTACATATATAGTTGCTGCTTTTGTTGCTTTGGAAAATCCAAATAGAAAGAAAATAAATTAAAAAAAAAAACCGACTTTTTTTTTTGTGACGACGACGATTTTACACTAACTGCGGAAATTCCTTGCGTGGTTTTTCACAATTTTCACAAAAAAAAAAAAAAATAAAATACAAAGAAATACCTACCCCCGCCGCGCCGCCGGGTATACGTACAAAGGTATGTATCTATGTATGTATGTAGGTTTATACAAAAATGTCACAATTTATAGCACCACAGAGGCACAATATATTTACTTATAGCCAAAGAAATAAAATGCTGAGTTGGAGTTTACATTTCTCGTGGCTTTTTATTGATCTGTCATGAGTTATTGTACCCTTATTTGTAGTTGCTTTTCAAGAACTTGAAACTTGATCATTTATCAAGATACCTGTTAAAATAAGTAAATGCACCTACCGTACCACATACAGTACCCGATATAGATTCCACCCAACCCCACTGACTATAATATGGCACTTTGGGGAGGAAAATTTGTTGCTAAGTTTCAGTTTGGAAGACTTTCAAAGAATTATTTTATACACACAAACATGCGAAATAAGAAGTATCAAAATGAAAGTGTTTTGCAACGAGGAAAAGTAGGTATACCTACCTATACAAAAAAAAAGAATAATATTTATGTGCTGCCAAGTTACACCAGCAGCAGCTCTTGAGATTCTATTTTAGCCCAATTGAGCTAGAGAGAGGAAATATAAATGGTGAGGAGTGATATACGTAAAAGAATTTTAAGACGAAAATATTATAATTGGGATGTTTTTTTTTTTTTTTGAGATTCATATAAAAATGATTAAAATTACACGCACAATTTAGATACTTTGCGACTTGAATTTATATGCAAAATTAATAATTTTAACGCAAGAAGTATTTTTTTATGAATTTGACACGAGCTATAAGGGAGCTTTTATTATTTTGAAATTAATAATGATTGGTAATTTATTCTGCAGGGGGGAAAAGATAGGTAACATATTTTCACAAAATTATTCCATAGAAGACAACATATGTATATGTATGTATGTGTCTACATATTTCAAAGGAACTGGTCCCTTAAACATAATCCTCGAATCAAATTACATATTTTAATTCTGATAATGACTGAAGCTAAAATATGTACGATTTTTTGACTCTTATTCATTTCATTTCAATAATTGAAGTAGGAGGCTCACTTGTTCTGAAATTCCACATTCACAGCCACACACAGACATTTCCGCATCAGCGCTGCTATCTAACATCATGGATTTAAAGAGAACTTTTTGTTTGTGTAGTACTTCGTCAAATTTGAATTTTATACATAATAACAGTTGGAGTTAAAATGAAAAATGTCAGCGGGAAATTTTAAACGTTACACTCCACAAGTTTCATTTTTTTTTATTAATAATGAAAATCACGATGTTGTTATTTTACAAATTATATAAATTTAATAAAATATTGAAAACATTTAAATGAAATGTTGTTATTGCTAATTTTCTCTTAGTAATATAGACATGTACATATATCAAATTATTCACTGTAACTTAAGCAGATTCTGTATCTTACTGTGTAAGGTTATTGCAAATAAACAAACGAAATGAAAATAAAATTAAAACAAGTCAGAAAATTTGGCGCAACAAAAAATATTATGGAACGCTGGACTAGGGCTAAATTTTTTAAGGGGGAGGGGCCGGGAGGGGGAGGGGTGAAATTTAGTTTTTTTCCAAACTTCTTCTAAGATTTAAGTTTTTTCTTTTTTCTTTGAAAAATGTTTGTTGAAGTCTTGACAGATTTTTCGTACAGTTAATATATTTTGAAAAAAAAACTTGCAAAAGGTTATGATTGTGTAGCAAATTTATTAAAAAAAATGTACAGAAATTGAATTCTTTGATGGAAAATTTGTTTATGTTATCAGTTTGGGTAAACCTGCTTATTATAAAACCATGTTTTTGGAGTGTTAGTGGTTAGGAAACAGCTCTTATCTATTTAAAGAATGTGATTTTGTTCCTCATTTTAAGAGAATGAAAGCATCTGAAAATGAACTATTAACGAGCTGGGAGTTGATTCATTTTGAAGTTATAGAGTTTCACCTGTATTTGGGTGGAATACATATAGTCCAGTGAATTAAACAAAATAAGCAGAAATATTTTTACACATTTATTACATTGTCAATTATTATCAATTGATAAATATTAAAATTTTAAATAAATGTTTTGATCATTGAGAACGATGCAGATCATTGTGAATTACAAAAATATTGATAATTATCTAGAGATTAGTTCATCAGTTTTTTGATAAATTATAAGCTTTAAAATACACAAATTTCAATACCTATTTATCAACTATCAATTGACAATTGTTAAAGGAGTGATAGTATCCACTTTTTTCGTTAATAGTAGGTACGTTACCCTTGGAGACTCTAAGTTCGAAAGTTAAAACGGCTGCGCTATATCTTTCCGCCATTTTTTTTTTTTCTAAAGGCATCATAACACTTAAATTCTCGACTACCAGCTGTTTTTTGTCTTGAGTATTTTTGTCTCTTATACGCCCATATTCTGCATTCCATTTATTGTGAATTCACATGACGAAAATGAATTCGGGTGTTTTACAATTCGTTCGAAATCTTTATTATGAAGTGGAATTTTGAAAATGAAAATGCATGTTCTGCGTTTCGTTTCATATCATTTTTTAAATGAATTCCAACTACTTTTTTTATGCTTTGTGAAATTAGTGTATCGAAGCAAAAAAAGGGCGAGGAGGTATTAGAATGTTGGTAATCAAAAATTATTAGAAAAATTCTCATATATATGAAATGGCAACTGAGAGAGAAATTTTCCCTCTCTACAAGAGATATGTTTTATTCTTTTGGGTTAAGATCGATTCTTTTTTGTATTACAAATTATATTTTTATCGAAAATATTAGAATGTAATAAGAATTGATTATAATTTTTTTTTAATATTTCCTTAGTATTAAAATGCAATATTTGCTGTATTGCATACGGTTGTAATACAAGAGCTGTATTAAAATATACCCCAGAATTTTTAACCGTGTACAAGCAATTATTATAATATTTTTTTTGCAAAATTATTCGTCTAATTTTATCTCAGATTTTCGATTCCGTTTTTCCATTAAAAATGTCAATAATTTGGCACCCAATTTAATCCGCACTGTAATTTCACTTTTCGAAATAATTAAACATTGATGCACCTTCAATTTTGCCAGTTCGAAGTACATAATTGCGAAATTTTCGAAAATGAACGAATTGTAAAACATGAAATTTCATTTCAAGTGAAATTGAAAATCGATTTCCTTCGAAATGTAGAAAATGGGTTATAGATTTGTATAGTGAGAATATTCCCTAAATTGTCGATGACAAATATATTTTCGACAAGTTTCGAAATCAAAAAGTTACTGCCGAAAAAAAACTGTCAAACTTTTGGAATAAAAAATCTTCATGAGCCAAAAAATATCAATATTGTGGTGGAACATACAATTCCCTACATCAACGTAAATTATTATTTTATGTGCGACAAAAAATTACTTAATTACAGTGTTACAAAATCCCTTCCATTCCTATCCACTTCACACTCTCCATACGAGTTAACGCGCCACCAAATTTATTCTACGTACATACATATTTTAAAATTCAAACAAAGTCTGATTCTGGAGCACCCTGTATGTAAACTCTCTATGATAAACATATAACAACAACATCTGGTTCCTATCTTTTTTCCCGCCCATAACAATGAATGTATGTTTTACAAAACTACAAAATCAATAAAAAATAAAAAAAAATAATATTCTCTTTAACAATTTTAAACAAAAGAATTACCAACATAGTACCTACATATACATACATCTAGGTATTTACATATTCGTATAGGTAATGTAGTTAGTTAGTTTCCCTAGAGCAAATATCATATACAACATCATTACCAAACCAACAATCAAAGTGGAACAAGAATTGGAGTGATTTTTCTACTCGAATTTTACCCCCAATGCAGTTCGTTGCCTCTATTATAGAAAGAATACTACACGAGAGATTCTCACTGGTGGCGTGGCGATGGATGGCGCGGCGGCGATGATGGTGGTTGCATTAAATTACATTGACATCGAATTGAAATGTGCATTTTACAATATGAATGTGAGCTGTGGATTTTTGTATTTAAATAGTGTATATATCATTGTAGTTGTCTCTTCTATATATTTATATGTATTTATGAATTGTGAATTAATGTGAAGTAAAAAATGTATCAACCACACAAAACTGCCGCTATATTATTTCATAGCATAATAGACTTTTTGTTTGCAATCCCTGCATAGATGTAGTTATAAATAACAGAGCTGTCTTTAGATAAGTGGGGGGCCCATAGAAATATACAAGCAATGTAGTACAACTTGGTGGTAGCACACAACAGTTATTGTTTCTTTCAAAAATGTTTACAATGTCTTTAGTTTTTGAAATATTTCCCAAAATTTTCAAAACTATCGCATGATTATACGAGGCCCCATTCAAATATACTCCCTCTGAGCCTTGAGCCTCCAATCCGTTCCAAACCTGAAGATGACACTGCAAATACAAATAGAATTGATACAATGTTTGCATTTAAAATTCAGCAAGGCGGCTAGCGTTTATACCACACGATAGACTTGAGTAGAGTGGCGCGTTTTGTATATCTTGAAGGCAATAAACTTCATTTGCTCTGTGTAATTAATTGATTCTATATATTTCGTTGCTATTTTGTTTTGTTCTGTTTTGATAAAGAGTTCGTGTAATCATCGAGAACATACATATACAAAGGCTATAGCACTGTCTGATGTAGCGTGTGTCTCTATATCTAATATAGAAAAGCATATTCTAATCTTTTCGGAAAGAGAGAATGTCTACTTGTTGATGAGCTGTCGTACAGTGTGTTTCCCGGTATAGGCACAATAAATATCATTGCACTAAACAAAGTTTCAAGTATCACAAAGAAAATGTTTTATTGAATAGAAATACATACATACAAATGACAACAACGACGACGATAACAATGACAGCGAACATAGCTGCATTTCCATTGAAAATCTGGTCAAAAGTCAATAATATAAAAACGAGCTGAAGTGAAAGTAACTGTTTTATTTTTTTTTTAAATTCAATCAAATTTTGTGTATTTCACTTCGAGGCTAATATCAATCGATGTTTCTTGACAAAAAAAGAAATGTACCTATGTATATTGAATTTTATACTATTGATGAAACGGTATTATCAGCAATAACAAAAAAAAATGGAAGTCAAAAGAAAGAAATTCTCTTTGAGTTCTTCCCAAAGGAAATCCCAGAGGAAATCTTTGTTATGAGTTTGCATTTTTGTTTGTAAGTCTATTGAATGCTTTGATTTCACTTTGATATTTTCATTTAACTGCGATTGTTTGCTGGGTATTATATACACTGAATTCTTGCTATTTTTTTTGTATGTATTTCATATAGAAAATGTTATTGCTTTTATTGTTTCACTCGCGCGAACTAAGCGAATTTAGCAAATTATCGCCAAACTTATTTCGGACCGAGAATTAGTTAGCTTTTATACAAAGCGATTTTAGAGATCTATCAACCTTGTATTAACTTGCGTCAAGAAGTACTAACTCCCCCATTTTCTGAATTAAGCCTAGTACGCTGCTGATGCGAAATATATATTCGAATATATAAACGATATTCGAAATTACAAAAAAAAATATGAACAAAACATTAAAATAATGAAACTTGAGCTGTGAATGTAAAAATAAGGCAGGATTTTTTAAAGTCGAATTTTAATTAGAGCTAGCAAGAGTAAATACAGAAGAGACATTTTTTCACCTGGTTAAGCAATACAGTGAATGGATAGTCGTATACAGACCACCGGACGGTATGACGAAATCCACTTGTGATTTCAAAACCTACATAGTTTGACTACTCTTCAAGTTAAGTTTAAAAATAAAAACATTAAAAATAGTGCTCATACGCCATACACTATATTTTCTATTCAGATAAAGAACGTTCGAAAAAACGTATGAAACATTGCAATTCAAAAAAAATATTTCGTTTATTTAACAAATTTATATGACGTAATGCAATTCTCAAAATAATTGAATTGAACTTACTATAATTAAAATATTGTTTTATTCCACAGATGCAGCAAAAATCTAACAATTTTCATTTCGTATATCGGCATATAATTTGCTAGGGTTGTTCTAACATAAGTCTTATTTATGCTGAAATGTCAAAATATACTGATCACAAGTCATATGTCAGTTTTGAAATTAAGTGCCACTAGGAACAGTGTTGCCAATTTAAGAAACAAAACCTCTAAAATACAAAACAAAAAAACAACATTAATAATAAATTAAAAATCTGCTCTGATTTTCATTTAAACTATTCCACTGTGCATCGTAATGTATGTTAGAAACCATATACCAGATTGGTCTAACACAATGTCATCATGATATTTTTACGAGTTTTTCACAGAGAATTGATTTTATTAGTGAAAACATTATAGATTTTACGACTGACCATTAGAAATTGAAAATAATCCATTTATATATACAAATATATATGTACATATGTAGCTCACCTTGTGCGGTCGATGTGTTATATAGTTTCAGTGCGGTTTAGTTTTTAATTAAAATTTAAAATAATTTCCAACGAATGCTATACCTATATAGGCTATAACATTTGTGAAAGAATTACTTTGTTTGTAACTGACATTGTAAACAATTCGATGTGTCAACTGCTTTATTTTTGTGTGGCATAGGCAACTATTTACTAGTTGGCGGAAGGTCTTTTAAGATCAAGGCTGCTAAATGATTTCAAAAACCACAAATGCTGAAAATATTTAATTAATTTTCAGGGTTTAAATCTTGCATTCATACAAAAATGTATGATAGAAGATTTTAGCCGGTTTAATTCTATTGAAAGGGGCCGTCTTCGTGACATAATTGTTAAAAATGTTTAAATGTTTAAAAAATGTTAAAAATTCAAAATGTGATGACTAAAAGATCAAAATGTATATAAATTAATTTATTACATATTAAAAACTCCAAATAGTTTTTTTTTAAATCGCACCGCATATTGACCCAGTTGTCTTTTCCTCCCAAGCCCCATCTCGTCAAACATACAGACTTGTTCTGATAATAACTTAACAACCTACGAAGACTTCGTGCAATTTTATTATAGGTACATATAAATATAATAATTTACGTCAATACTAGATATACCATATTCCGCAATGCCTTTTCTAAAAATATGTCTTCCATTAAGTCTATAAATATTTATTTCCATCAGCGAGCACTTTTCCTGAGTTTTCTTCTTATTTTTTATTCATAATATATTTTAATATTTACCTTTAAATTCTTCACCCTTCGTTCATGTTATTTTTTTTTTTTTTTGGTAGATATGTAGTTATTTAAAAATAGTTTCGGGGTTTGTAGGTGGCTGTTTAAAAATTTAAATTTACCTACCTGACGAAGAATTGCACTATAAAGCCTCTTCAAATCAACCAATTTCCCTACTCGTCTTTGTGGTTCTGATGGGTGCTTCTATACTCGTATACACTGCCATGTCAGTAAGTCACTAAAGAATTTCACTATACGAGTAGGTTGGCACATATATAACTACACCTAACCCCCATCCCTCTCCCCTGATTATTCCCCTTTATCATACTTTTGAATGAGTGATGCCCGGCTCTCTGTACAGGTATAAGGTATGTACTTTATAGTTTTATTTTTATTTTTCGTTTAATATTAAGTTTTGTTTGTGTAAACGATGGCATGAGTGAAAAATATTCTTTATTTTCTTTTAGAACAAAAAAAAAAAAAAAAAAAAAAAACCAAGTGAAGCAAAACCCATTAAGTTATGCAACCTTACACGATGTGGATTGCAAGTATTTTTTTTTTCTTGTTGTAAAATGTAGCATTGGGGACACTGCACTCGTTCGTTCTAAGCGCGGCGTTTGTTGTTCTTTACTTTTGAAAAAACACGGTGTGTTATTGTGTAGCAACCCACACAATAACAGAGAACGATGATAATCAAAAGAAACACTAGAAAACATATACACTGATCATAGGGTTGCCATTTTATTTTTCTGAAAAAAAAAATACGAGTTCTTTTGTTTTGCGGTGAGATTTGTAGCGTCGATATGAAAAAACAATTCACATAAGTATATGTATTTGCAAATTTGACAGATGTACATTTTCTAACAGTTTCGATTTTTCTAAAAAAAAAAAACAATTTGTGTCGCTGCCATGTGCAGAAGCGAAAAAACGGGCAAATGACAGCACAACTTCAGAAAAAAATTGCACATTCTGTTTTTTTTTTAGCAAAACCTGAAATGTATGTCTCGCTATTTTTGTTAAATCTGTACCGCACATGCGGCAGTACAATTTGAAAATAAAATAAATAGGATGGCGCTACAGCTCGTGTAGAAGTAGGGCATATAGTGACTTACAACTCTTAACTATTTGTGTGTGCGTTTTATTAGCTACTACGGGCAGTGAAACTTGGGTTTCAGTTGGCGGTGCTAACTTCGAGCAAAAAAAAATTTAATGCATTATTTTAAACTCGACATTACCTATCATCTAAAGTCGGGTACATTGCAACAAAAAAATCCTTTCATGTAAATTTACAAAAAATTTGAGAGGTGTCGGCCGTTTGGACGATTTTTTCTGAAAATCGAACTCCGCAAATATCAAAATATGTAAATTTAAATCGACGCGCAATAGTTGCTTCGGGAATGTTTCGGTTGTCTTTGAACCATCTCGCAAAACAATCACTTCGTAGAAGTTCTTTTGCGTTTTTTTCTGTCGCATAGATTTTGGTGGCAATTTATTGTTTTGCCAGATTTTATTTCGCTATCTGTTAATTTCAGTTTAATTATCTCGTTAGTTGGCGGTTTTTTTTTTATCTCTACCGTTTCCGTATTTCGCGTGAAATTCTTTCAAATGTCGAAATACCGAGACAGTTTAAAAACTAAATAAAATAATGAAATGCGATATTATAATAATCGAATTAATATGTGAAATTATAAAAATTATCGAATTAATTATATAAGTAATGCGAAATGAAAATTGAGATGTAAAATTTGCGAAATGATAATTTTGCAAAACAATAACAGACGAACAATTAAATGCGAAAAAACATAAAAACTTGCAAACCATAAGGCAAATGTTAGAAGGATAGGATAGATTATGGACAATTTCCGCCTCCGCCTGTATCTATTTAGGGCAGCAAAAAAGGCCAGAAATATAACATTTCAAGCTGAATATATTTTCTTTTCCACCAAAGAATTTAAATAAATATATGTATTTATAAAACAAAAATGCTCAAAATGAATGGGTGGAGGGTGCTTTAGATTTTGAGAAGAAAAAAAATAAAATGCCATTTTGGAAAAAGGATGACGATTTTGAGTTCAACACCCAAAAGTATGCTTCGAAACACTCTTGTCTTGTGTACTCGGGTCATACTGCATATAACAAAAAAATGCAAAGTTTAGCATGTAACAAATTTTATTGGTGATGTACGATGTACCTCCCATTTTTTGTTTTGTTTGCAAAATACATATAAATTTCAACAATATCACATCAGCTTTGATTGAAGTGATTATAAGCATACTTTTAGGCCGTGAACTTAAATTCGCCATCCAGATTTCTATGATTTACGTTTTGCATTTGAAAATTAATACAAAGCAAGTTATGTAATTTATTTTTTATGATTCCCGATTCCAAATTACAATTCTCCTTTTTCAAAGTTCAATTTAAACGTTTGCCAATCAGGGTTGTGACTTTACTGCAATTGCAGTAGATCTACTGCATTTTTTTCGAAAAATAAATCTACTGCCTTTAAATTAAATCTACTGCTTTTGGTTTTACGAAAAAAAATCATTCAATAGGCGTTTTTCTTTTTTAGATCGGAGCTGATTGAGCTGAGTAATGAGCGAAGTCTGAGCGAACAGAGTAAATTTTAAGCAGAGTATGTTCAGAGTTCTCTGATTTAATTATGAAACAACTTAATCACTGAAATGTCATGATTATAAATTATTTATTTATTATTATTATTTTACCGTCTCCACTAGAGCAACCAGCCTATTCCGCCATTTTTTATTGTTTTGACGACGTTTTTTTTTAATTTCCCGTCATCTCGTTTGTTTTCAGCATTTTACTCTTTTTACTCTCCTATTTTATTCTGAGCTCACAGAGCGTGCCTGAACATGCTCAGAACTAAAAAAGAAACACAAATTTGAAGCCCTGAACGGTCAGAGCTAAAACAGAATATATATTTTATTATTTTAAATTATTTATGTTTATTTATGTTATTTCTTATTTTTATTTTCAAAATTAAAAATCTACTGCGAAAAAGTTGAATCTACTGCGTTTTTTTCCAAATCTACTTCGGACATTTTTTAAAAAAGTCCCATCCCTGTTGCCAATATCTCTATTAAATTTTAACCTATTTTAATTGTAAGTCTTTCACCTGACCCTACATAATGTGTACAACACTGGATTTTAATTTCAGGAATTGATGAAAATTTTACTGCACAAAAATGAGTAGGTACGCGTTGTTACTTAACCTCAAAAATTGGGATGAAACCTAAACATCTCGAAAATATGTCTGTCCATTTGTTTAAATAAATTCCATATTAAAAACTCTTTTGGATAAAAAATTACAGCAATTCAAATTCGTGGCAATACTACGGATTTATTTTAAAAATGCACTTTTGGGGTATTTCGTCATATTTAGGTGATTTTTTTGACAAATCAGGGCGCGACAAATTATTTTTTGACACAACTTATTTAAGGACGTCGAGCGACAATTGTTTAAACAAATTCCACCTTGAAAACTCTCATGGATAAAAAAGTACAGCGAATCAAAGTCGTGGTTATGCTGTATTTTTTGATGGAATGCAATGTAAGAGATTTTTCGAAATAAAAAAAAAAATTCCGAATTTTTTTTTCTTTCACGAAAAATTTACGACAAATTCACGACATTTAATGACATACTCCTTTTTTTAATTTTTTTAGGGGTGGTAATGCTAGCTTGACCGTCAACTTAGCATTACCATAGGGGTAATGCGCGACAAATTTTTTTCTTTCACGACAAATTCACGACATAATTTAATCCAATTATTAGAATCTTAACATTTTCAAATGGTAATGCTAACTTGACAGACATCTCGAAAATGTTACCTGATGGCAGAAAACACATTACGGATTTGAGTTCAGCATCAGAATTGGCTTAAAGAATGTGGTTTACTTATTGTTCTTTTCAAAAAAGTGTAATTTAAATAAATGCAGATGTAGAATGGTTTCAAAGAAGCTCCGAAGTAATACCTTTCCGCTTTTTCTTAGAGTGTAATTTGAATTCGCTTGAACCAGCAATTCCATTGATACCTTGGAGTTAGATATTGAACGCCAAAGTCGCAAATAATAAGGTCGGATTTTCTGCACATAGTTAATAAAAAATTGAATAATCATGTTTGTTACTGTAAAGTGTAAACGCAGCAAAGACGGCCATTGGCATGAATTCAAATAAAATTTATTAATTAATTTATAAGAGTTCACAAAAGCACCAATTAATGCTATTATGTTGGCTTGCGTGTACAGATAGGCATAGGAACACTACAAAGGAACATATGTACATAAAATCTTATTTTGAGATATATGTAGATGAGACTTAGTCAAAAAGTGATTTATTTTTTTTGTTACTTTTTCTCTTGTGGCAACCCTATATTGCAAAAAGAACTGTATAGTGCCTACGCAAAGAAGGGCTTTAGTTGTCGCGTATAAAGGCCCACCGCGGGTTAAGAACAAACAAAAAGAAAACTTCTTTTTGAAATTTTCTTGTTCTTGATTTTTTTTATTTAAAGCTTATGCTGTGCATATACATTATTTAATTTTTGTTCTTCTTTTTTTATTGTGTCTTTGTTTTTTTTTTGTTGTATAGTATAAACAATACATATATTGTTATTTTTTTCATAAGCGTATACGTTTCTGCGTTCATTGACATTTTGCCGTGAGCTAAAGAAAATCACAAACGAGGTGAGGTGGTCGTGTACCCCTTGACGTTCTCAAAACCCCTTATAACCAGTCATTCAGCAGCAGCAGCAAAAGCAGCACCAGCACCAGCTAAGAGGCAAACAGGTAAATGTATGTATATACAAAGATATAGGTATAAGGTATATCATATATAAGCAAACATATATTTGCGCAATTGTTATAGTAGCAAAAGCATCTAGCACAAGACTCTATAATGAATTATTGTGAACACACATTGAAAAGTTGCGGTTTAATGAACATTTTTATTAGTTAGCCAATAAAAACTATCGAGCATTTGACAAATTGGGACTAGAAATATTTTCAAAAAAGGTTCGATAGTTTTTTTTTTAATCTTTTTTTTTTTTCTTTTTTTTTTTTCTTTGGCAAGCATGCGTCAATTAAAATTATTCGAGGTTGTGATTGGGTAAGAATGACATTAGATATTTTGTAGTTAGATGTTGGAGGATTTTTTTTAATGTTTATTTTTTTGTTGTTGTTTGTGACAACAATGTATCATCTCAATTAGGTTAAAAGTGATTGAATTATTTTTATATTCATATAAAGCCCCTGGCATAAGTTGAATTAAGTGCTCAATTAAAATAACTAAATCACACAGAAAAGAGAGAAAAGTAGAATTCGATTAGTTAAGGAGATTATATATTATTTATTTCGTATTTGTCATTGAGAATAATTATGAATTTTGATCAAACTCGTCAGACTTTTAGCCTAAGAGTCAGAATCAAATTTGTTATATTCGCAGATCTGTGTATCAAAAATGGCATACAATTTAAAGACCTGACAAATGAATAGGACTGTTTCTTTACTTCCCAAAACTGACATTAATTTTGTTCGTTTACTTCTCAAACCTACCCATTTCTATACCATTGTTAGCCCGAAAGACTGTCATAGTTCATATAAAAAAAATAAATCTGGTAGAATCTGGCAGTTTCGGGCAAGTAAGCGAACAGACCTACTTTCTACGCATTTTTGCCCAAAGTTCTGTCAAAGTACAATCATCGTCGACCATTTTTTCAAAACTGCGATACCTCTCCTTAAATACGCCACAGCCAATCAAATATAGCAAGAATTAAGTTATGTACATAAGTATCAACTTTAATGTTGTTTTAATTCTAAATTCTAAATTACTCAAACACAAAATGTTCAGTGATGCGCATTAACTGAACACCAAACGCATCCAATTTTGTTTGGATACTTTTATTTGACAATTTGACGTTTGAACTGAAAGTGAAACAAAAATTATGGAGTCTCGAACGAAGTAAGTAAATTTTTCTATTGTATGTTTTTTTTTTTTGTTTCGTAAATTATGGTTTGTTAATCACAGTTTTACGGTTGCCGTTTTACTAAAACTGTCTCTCTTTCATTTTCATACTATGTTTCCACCGATCGCTAAACCGAGATTTAAGTAGATTTACCCTAAATCCTCTTCAAATCTCAAAGATTTACCATACAAATTTAACCCTCAAATCTAGTAGATTAGAAATTAATCTTTTTAAATCTTCATAGGGCCAATAGTTGAACAGATCGAACAAACCTATTCCTCTCTTGCGCTGAGTACATTATTCGAGAATCGAGAGAACATTTTCGAGAATCTATTTTTTTTTTTTCATCGTTTAACTATCTATCTCACTTCCAATTTCGAAGAAAACATGAAACAGCATTTGCATTTTGAAAAGAATTGTCATAGTTTCTACTTTATAATCTTTTTATGCGGTGAAAACACAATATAGGATTTACGAAATCTCAACGAGATTAACTTTCGGTGGAAACGTAGTATAAAACTGCATAAAATACGTTCTGAAATGTCAAACATATGAAAAGAAAAATATATGCAAAGTATGCGGGATGCGTTCCAGATGCGCATGAACAGTGTAATGCTACCTCTTTACTGAGTTAGAACTCTTTTTTATTAAAAGTTTTTTTAAAAATCGGTTAAGTAGTTGCAGAGATATACAAACAAACAGATTTGAAATATTAGTTTAGAAAAATCGCCCTTGAAGAAGATAGAAAAAATGAAAATTTGAAAATCTTGAATATTATTCACAAACGTTAGGTATTTAAATACATTTTTTCTTAAGAATTAAATAACTAATATATAAATCATTGAATAAACGAAATTAATTCAGTGCTAATTTAAAACATTTGCTTGAAGTGAAACGTTCATTTCTCATATCAAGATTCTAAAAAAATAAATTAGAACTCTGACCATTGCTGCGCTGTTGTTATAAATCATTCTTTTTGATGAGTTATATACATACATACAGACAAACTCTATACTCGTAAATTATAGTAAACGTTAGCCAGCTGGGTTAGATTTTAAAATATTCAAATAACCTATACACATGCACCCAACTGCGTTAACAAAACAGTCACGAAAATGTTAATAATCTAGTACCTAATTGTTTATTTCTATACACATTTTCAAAAAATGTAAATTTTGTTTACTGCTTTTGTTAAAATTTTCTAATTCCAATCAAATTTGTATTTAATTAAAGTTAATTGAATGTATTTAATCACAACATGATATCCATGCGACTTAAGTTGAATTCGAAAAAAATAAAATTCACAGCTACAGCTAGACATACATACATAGCTGGAAACTATGCGATAATTTAAAATGATAAAAATAGATTTAATGTTCTTGTTATTTTTTTTAATCAGTGAAACAAGTGAAAAATCAGGTGCATATTAAAATGTAAATAAATTCTACTTTAAAAATATTAGAAAACAAAATTAAATTAAGAACACGACCGAGTTTCATCTAACGGGTGACAAAATTGTTAATTTGGAGTTTTACGGTTAAATAAAACATATTTTACTCATAATTGAAAGTCGGTGATAATTGTTTTAAAGTATTAGGTACCCATACGTTTCTGATGCAAAATGCGAGAAATCCGACACAAAAATGACACAACGACATCATAAACTAATAAATTTCATTCTGCGAAATGGAAAATTGTAGCAAATTATTCGTATCCGCTATTTTTTCGCACATATTTGTTTTTTATTTTAACGAACACTGAACGTCAGAATGAATCGGTTGTATTCATATTAGTTTGTGTCTGAACAAAATGGATTCGTATTCAAGTCAAAATATAAGTCGGTTAAGTTAGTCCAATGCGAACATCGTCTGTAATTTGTTTGCATTTTTTTTTTGTTCTATTCGCGAACCTTTCAATGAGTGTTTTTTTTTTCGTGATTTCTATTCGACACCACAGACAAATTTCTCAAAAATACTCGCTAATTGAACAATTCAGAGAACGGATTCAAGTTCAGACACGTCTAAACTAAAAATTTTTCTTTATCAAAAAACGTCAAAATCACATTCCGGAAGGCGATTTTTTTTTGGAAAAAACCTGAAACGCAGTTTTCTTATACATACTTTGGTAAGAGAAGTTTTCGAGAAAATTTGAAAAAAAAAAATCGTTTTATGGAAGCTTCCCGTACAAATTATAATAATTTTCCTTTAGACCAAATATTAAGTGAAGTAAATATAAATTGATTCAATAATTCAACAAATAAATTGAGTTCCAAAACGTCAAACAATAAGTTTTGATGATGTCTTCTCTCTTCATGTGCATCTGGAACACGACCCGGAGGCTTTTTGTATACATTTTACTATGAATCAGTTTGACATTTGGGAACACATTTTATGCAGCTTATAAAATTAAAGAGCGGTTAGGTGTCATTTTGATGATCATTTGTTTTGTTTAATTAAAAGCCAACCGTAATAAGGGTGAATAACAAACGATAATTAAAAAACAAAAAACGTTTACAATAGAAAAATAAACTTACTATACTATATTTTTGTTTCACTTTAAGTTCAAACGTCAAATTGTCAAATGATAATATCCAAACAAAATTGGATGCGTTTGCTGCTTAGTTAATGCGCATCTCTGACGTTTGGGATGCGTTTAGAAACTCATGACTTATAACTAGTTACAATTCCCTATTTTAACTTTCAGAACTCATGACTTTGCTTCAAATACGTATGTGATAAGTTTTGGAATTCAGCCAGTCTTTTACTATTATATAAAACTTTATACTTATAGAAAAATGAAGTAAACTCGTAGACTTAACGAATAAATTTGTTGATTCTACGAATTAATCAATTATAAAAAAATACGTTCTTCGTACAAGTAAATGAAACTTTAATATAAAAAATTTTTGTATTGGAAGCAAATACATAGGTACTAAGTTTTAACTTTGATTGACAGATATGACCATCAAAATAAAAATGTAAGTTGTTATATATTTAAAAAAGTTTTCATTAAATCACTTTACTCTGTGTGTCTGGTTCAATTTTCGTTCTAAATTTGTTTTTAGTCACTTAAAAAAAAAGTGTTATACCTATCAAAAAATAATTTTTCATCAATTTTGCAGAAAGTTTGCTTTAAAGTAATCTGAAACCAAAAATAGCCTGCGGATAGATTATGCAAATAACATTAATAATTATGCAGCATAAGTTTTAATCTTATATTTTATTAATATAATATTATTACATATAATTTTTTAACAATACATAACTTGGCCTTTAAATTACTTTTATTTCGAATAAAAACATGTTAACCAAACCAGATGGGAAGAGTTCTTTTTTTCTTCTTCTCAAATATATGTACATAATCAAGTTGTTTTCTTTTAATTAATTTAAAATTCCTGCAGACTTTGTCGCAATTACACATTTTATTTTCACACACAACACATCAAAAATAGTACGATAGGTAAAAAGAATTTATTAAAGTTACCCTTATAAGTTTATCTTACATGAACAATGAACATACAACACGTATATGTATGTATATATGAAGAATAAATAGATAGAAACCTACACATTAAATTTGTATCTAAATGCGCAACAAAAATATAAAAACCAACTTCTTTTTTAATAACTTCAACTTATCCTCAAATTTGTTTATATTATTAGTTTTTGTTTATGTTTGTACATATTTATATTATCTTCATATTATTTATTATCAAAAACCCTCAATACCGTAAAAATTTTAATACATATATATTTTTTTTTATTACAAAAGTTGTTATTGCTTTATTTATGACTTCAGAGTTAGAAACGCAAATACTATTATACTATCGATTCGATATAGGCAGATACGATATATACGCTATATAGTACAATATTATAGTGATGCCATTTTAGAAACCTTTTATGGGAAGTTCAATACAAAATGGAAAAAAAAATTGTTTTGGCAAAATTAAAGAAGTTATAGGGAGCTAGTGAGAGTTTCAAAAAGTTGAAGATTTTGTATAAAACACGTGGTTTTTATTAAATTTAGCATAGAAGTCGAGATTAAGTCGCGGAATAGGACTGACTTAAATAATCAGTTTTTTTTTTGTATTAAGACCTTTTCACTTATTTATTACTAGCTACCTTTCGCTGCCCTTGCGTTAACAAATCCGTGCAGTCGTTCGAGCATGATTTAAGAACAAACATCCAATGAAACAGTAATTTTCACATTTTTAAAAATTATTTAACATTTTTAAAATTTAGTAGGGTTTATTTATTCATCAATTGCTGCTACATTGATTTGCTATTTAAAAAATATATTTCGTAGAGTAAGATATATAATTAGAAACTATTTGTATGGCCCTAAATACGAATTATGATAAAAGAAATTTCTTTTGTATAAAACAATATCCGAACAACAAATTAGATTTTAGAAAATTGTATTAAAATAATCTCAAAAATATAAGAGTTGTTTCGTCAAAACCAAATTTAAAACAAAAATCATTTTTAAAAATAAATTTATAAATTTAAAAACACCTGTCTATGTCATTTTGAAAAATATGGTAATTATGCCAAAATTTTCTAAATGACTACTATATCGAATTATTTTTGAAACAATTATAAAATTTTTGTTTTTCATTTAATTTTCGAATCCACATATTATACCGATAAAATGTGTACCTTTATCGACCACTAACTCCCTAATTATATAGCCCACAACGTTTCTATGCCAATAATGCGTACGAATAAAAAATAACTAATGGCTTTAGCAAAAAAGCAACAGTCTGTTTTTTTTTTTTGCGTCGAAACATTTATATATATTTTTTTTTTTGTTTATTTCATTTAAGTTTTAGCGTAACATTTTGAGAGGCAATAGGCAGAGGTTGTTGAAGAAGTTAATAATGATGTTGGCTTGCGGCTTCTTCTTTAGTTTATGTATGCTAAAGATATACTCTATGATAATATTATATGAAACTTAATTTAGTTAAGTTTCACAAGAATACCTTGGATAATGGAAAAAAAAAAAAAAGAAAAAAACGTTTACTTCATTTTAAATTTTAAAATTTTACCACGCTACTATAGATTGACTGTCGCTGTCGCGTGCGTCGTCGCGACGTTATTTCTTATTCAAATATGTCATTATAAAAATATATATTTTTTTAAACAAATGCATATTAAATAATACGTGATGTCTGGCTGGGTGTTTCATTACTCATAAATGGCTATATAATGAACATTATTTTACCATATCATTAGTATCTTGTTTACCTATACTTGATTTGTTTTGAACTTTATCAGCTATTATTTAATTTATCGCTCCCGCGCCTTAGAAGCTTTATTTGATTTCAATTTAATATTTTTTATTATTATTATTATTATTATTATTATTATTATTATTATTATTATTATTATTATTATTATTATTGTGTTTGAAATATTATTTTGAAAATAATAACTCTTTATTTCCGTCTTCGAAAAATAAATACCTATAGTTAAAGAATTTAACTTTTATTTAATCAACTACTTATATTTTAATGATTTATTTTTCTTGAATAATATGGCGTCATCTATGTATATGCAGAGTCAAAGGGAAAATTAACATTTGAAAAAAAAAAAAATGTTTCCCTATTCATCAAGAGATACGTACCTATTACGTATCTCTAAAATCATAAATTTGCAATTGTATAATTAAACGGCTCTTGATAACAACAATCTAGAGATAGATTCACACAATAGAATAAGTAAACATGCTAAGAGAAACGTACGTATACATAAATATATTTTTTTTAGAATAAGTAATTTCTGGGAAACTAAACAGCTGTTTTATAATGAATTGGTCTTTATTTATTCTTTTTATCACCATTCTTGATTTTAATATTAAAAAAAAAATTGTTGTATTTTAGCAATACATTATTAAAAATCTATCTTCGCAGTTTTAATTTTCCCTTTCTTCACAAATACCATTTTACGTGTTAAAAAGAATGAAGATAAAGCCTGTTTCTATTATTTTTTCCATCACTGTAAATGTAAAAAGTATATTGGTTTTTATTTTATAAATTTGACGGAAAAAATAGTTGTATATAGGTATGTTCTTTGTACATATACATATGTTAAATCTCAGGAACTTTCTAAAGCGATTTTTATTTAATGGTGCTTGATGTGTATAGATCCTATATATTATTCCCTATTTTATAGAAATTTTTACTGATCAAATTGAAGTATAATTAAAAAAAATAGATAAGATATAAAATCTTGTTTTCCGTGGGCTTTTTGGTCACAATGGATGTGGCAATGAAACAATTAAGTTAAAATAAGCTTTTCCCGAAAAGCTAAGGGTTCCCGAAAAGATAATGTTAACTTAATTGTTTAATTGTCACATACATTGGGACCAGTAACCCGACGGAAAACAAGATTTTATATCTTAGGGGCCAGTTATAGCTTTCATTGAAACTCATCATTGAAAATTTAAATTTAAAGTTTTGAGACACTTATAAAGCAAAATCAGTGATTATTTTGATGCCAGTATAAAGCTACAGAATTACATAATTATTATTTTTGTCAAAAAAAATTTTCGTTTTCGCCCAAATTAACACGTGAAAGAATTTCTTTATTTCAAAGGTAGTTTAACCTTGCCATTATCATTGAAATCTTAGAATTCATTTTTTGTGAAAGGTTGGGCCAAAATGAAATATTTTTTTGACTAGAAATAATAATTGAGTTATCAGCTTTTTACTGGCATCAAAATATTCACTGATTTAGCTTTCAAAGTGTCTCAAAATACGAAATTAAATTTTTCAAAGATGAGTTTCAATGAAAAATGCACCAATTATGACATTACATACGGAAGGCATATTGAAGACGGACGTGACTGCGGCTTTCAACAAATTTCATTAAATCCGGATGTATTTACATTGAATTTATATAATTTAAATCAGGTTTTAAGTTTAAATCTGGATGAAGCATGATGAATATGGCGGTTAGTGACGTTTGCTTACGTTTTTTTCTAAATTTTCAGATGAAAATTCTCAACTGAAAATTGAAATGACAGCTCTGGATTTAATTTTCATTCAACGAAACTAAATCAGTAATTAATTTCCAGATTATTCTGATGAAGACACTCAATGCTAAATGTATCTATACAGGGTGTCCCGAAATCACCGCCTCAGAAGAAAACCATGAGTTCCTGAGGTCATTTCAAGTCGAAAAACTTTTTTCGTTTTCGCTTCGTTTTCGACTTATAACGTTTTTTATGATTTTTATTATTTTTCCTTTGACTGGCTTTAACTTTGCCAAACTACAACCGATTTTTGAAATTTTTTTTTTATTTATACAAGAACAGTTAAAAATTTGTATACCATACAACTTTTTTCTGTGTGGATTTGTTCGATTCACTTTTTCACAGAAGCGAAATTCGCGCACAAGAGACAACTTGCAAAATGGCTGCCTTTTTAGTTCTGCTTACGTATTTTATATGAAATTCAAAGTTGGGTTAGCTGAACTTTAATTTATTTTGGAGATATACTTTCCTACACCTATCAATTGGTGTGGCCCCTGATATTTTTGTCCCGCCAAAGGATCACAGAAAAATATCCCAATCAATTTTTCCTCGAATTATTAACGCGATAATTCCGAAGCTTATTTTTCATTTTCCAATTAAACTCAATATAAATTTTCTGCTTGAAAAATTCCAAGAATACTTGGATTATTTATATTTGTTTGCGCTTAGCTATGTACCTTTCCCTGCAAATCAAAAATAATTAATTTCTTTCTCATACAGATTTTGTAATCATTTTAAAAAACCCTATTAGGGGTTTCGTAGAAAATATATATCAAAAGTATTTATGTACTCGTGTAAACTCTTTGAATATTATTTCCATTGAAGAACTTTTCATCAAGTCAGATACTTTATAACATTTCTTTGAATTAATTCGAATAATTTATAAATATGTTCTATATACAAAGTAGAGACATTATTTAGGTATAAGTATTTACTTTGGTTAAAAATAAGTTCAACTTTGTTTAAATAATAACAACTCATCTAAAAACATTGACCAGAATAATTACAAAACACTTTAAGAATATAAATTATAATGTCAAATAATGCGCCAAGTAAACGAATTAAATATAATGTGAGTATTAGTTTTATGAGTGTCTTTTAAGTAACCTCATTAACGTACATACGTGTGAATGCAATTTTATAATAAAAACTGATAAAATGAGACAGACAAACAAACAAATAGCTCGCGAAAAAATATATATACTTAATGCATTAATTTTTATTGTCAATGAATCAAACTTATCAGAATCATGTACATATATGTATATTATATTTAATGTACCTTGATTTTCTGTACAAAAGTTAAAAAAAAATAAATATTCAACCAGATAGCAACAAAATCCAGTTGAAATCACTATCACAAAATCCTCTGTTATTTGATATAATATAAAACATTTTAACAACAATGAACAAACAAATAAAGTTGTGAGCACAGAAATATAAAGACTGCAGGAAATTAATCATAAAATAAGCAATATCTTTGGAATAAATTAGATAAAAATATATTGAAAGTTTTGTCAGCAAATTGGAATTTTGGAATTTTTAGCAAAATAATTGCAAACAGAATTTGAATCAATTTGAGATATTTTTATTTCATTAAATTCACTGGTGGTAATGTTTGAAGTTTCAGAAATATTAAGTATTACCTAAACAAAATTTAGAAATAAATAAAATTAGGCTAGTGATGCGATGTAAATGTTTTAGCATACAAAATTGTATTCAAATATTAAAATTAGTTTAGCCGTTTGCACGAAAGTCGTTGATAATATTATGCGGCTGAATACAATAAAATTCACTGTTACATAAAATGAATGTTACCCTTTAAATATCTCACCACTCACTCTTATATTCATCAAGCTATCAAAATAATTTTTGTTTATCAATGGGCGCGTTTATAAAAATGAGGTCCCATGGGATTTTTCTCCCTCAAAAACTGAGCAAGCGAATCAAAGATCTTTTTTGCTCAGAGTTTTGACAGCAAAGCTGAGAAATTTTGTTGAGGAATCCTGTTCATATAACTAAGATTTCTGAGATCTCCGAGGTCTCATTTTGCTGAACATTCCTAATGTCAATTTATAAAATCATCTGTCTTTATAAAGTTGCAAGTCATGTTTTGAGTTTTCATTTTGTTCCACCTTTTAATTAGGCATTGTAAAGTTTCGAATATAATTGTGAAATAAAACAATCTGTATATACCTACTATTTTTTTTTTTTTTTTTTTTTTTTCAATTTTGACAGTACTACTAACTCCCAATCGACAAAACAACGTAATTTTTGTAATTTGAATTGATTTTCGTTTTTTATTTTATTTGTTTTCAATATGAACTACATTTAAGTCTGTGAAAGTTGTATAAAACCTTCAGTTAGTATGTAAGGGTGTTATACCAAAATAAATTTGAAACAACTGTTATTATGTTCGTAAAAAATTAGTTGGAATTATAATTTTGTCCCTCATATACATACTAGTAATGTCGTTCAAATTTATAAAACCACCAACTATAAACCACCAAAAATTGATCAAAAACCAAAAAATAACCAAAAATTTGACCAAAAAATAAAAAAAAAATGACCAAAAAATACAAAAAATTACCAAAAAAATTGATAAAAAAAATAAAAAAAAAATGATCAAAAAATAAACAAAAATTACCAAAAAATTGACCAAAAAAAATCAAAAATTGACCAAAAAATAATCAAAAATTGACCAAAAATAATCAAAAATTGGCCAAAAAATATTCAAAAATTGACCAGAAAATAATCAAAAATAAAACCATCGCAAAAAGAAAAAAAACACAAAAATTCACCAAAAATAACCAAAAAAAAAACAACAATTGACCAAAATATAATCAAAAAATTACCAAATACATAATCAAATTTTAATTTTGTACCACTTACACAGTTTTTGAAATTTAGAAAATTTATAAAATCACCAACTTAAAAGATAAAAATAAAAAATCACACAAAATTAGCCAAAAACTAACCACAAATATACCAAAATATAACCCAACATTTACCAAAAACTAACCCAACATTTACCAACAATAACAAAAAATTGACCAAAAAATTAAATAAAAATTTACCAAAAAATTAACAAAAATCGACCAATAAAATGTCCAACAATTGGTCGTAGGATACATCTCTCACAAAAATAACTAATTGGTCGTAAGATACATCTCTCACAAAAATAACCAATATATATGGCATTAATCGTTATTTTTTTTATTAAAATTTGGTGTGAGACTAAAAAGAAGCGTTTACTACTAAGAAAAAAAAAAAATTAAACATGATGATACCAAACGCAACAATTTTCCACCATACATCACAATGCTAAGAGCCTTTTTAAACTTTTCATTGAACCTATAGACAAAGTATATTTACTCATCCATTTGAATGTCAAACTAAAAAAAAGAAGAACAAACATTAAGTCTTTGATAGATTTGTTCTTCCATTTTAGAGGTTGTCTCTTTTATACACATACGTTTAAGTATATACTACGAATGATATAGTATAGTTATGATGACTAAGCATTAAAAGCTAATGGTTGCACATAACAGATTGATGATGTTTGCCATTAATCCAATCAAAACCGTGAAATGGTAATCCCTCTTGTTTTATTTTTTTTTTTTTTTTGCTTTTTGTTTGTTGGTTCTGCTTCATTCCTATATATGTACAATGTATATATGAACTTTCTATTCCATTTCTTATTCTAATTCAGAGCACAAATAAGATTGGAGGCAATAGATGGAAATGGTAATAAAAACTGAATGCGAACAAAAAAAAAAAAAAAATTGAGCTCAAGCGTCAAGCCTTTTTTAGTATTAGGTACCAGATAAATGGAAAAGTTACTTCCTAATATCCAAGTCAATGCACCTATAGAGTATTATAGTTAGTTTGACCTTTTTTGCTACTTTTCCGTCTTTTGTATATTCATCGTTACTGGTTGGGAGCCACAGCCAAGCTGTAGTATATGTATTATTTTATATATATAGAGATTGTGCATTTCCGTGTAGCTTAAGGTTTTGGCCTTAATTACCAACTGCACAGCAGCAGAGAAGCTTCCTATAAAATAAACCAACTCTTCAAATATACTCGTTGTATAAATTGTAGATAGGTATAGTTTTTGTTTCAAAGGGAAAACGGTAAACTCTTTTTTTCAAATCGTATACCTAATCGTTGTTGGAAATTGTCAAAGTGTATACACAGAGAGTAAATTGTACATGATTATAATTTGATTTAGGGCCTGTTTCATAATGTCGAGTAAAATTCTGATTAGTTATACACGACATTTACAATTTAGGGTACAGTCATAAATCCATAAACCAGATGTATTAATTTGTGAAATTATTATTAGGTGGTCCAAAAGTAATTTTTTTTTCTTGTTGATTCGCGCACGAAAGATCCTTGGCTGTAAAATTTATTCTTCTCAAATGACGTCAGAAAAAGAAGACACAAAATGAAATGGTGTAATCTTGTATTCTTTCATTCATGGTTTGACACAAATGAAACTTTCTATCTCACTTACCCTTCAAAAGAAAAAAAATATGAAACGTCATTTCCATTTTGAAAGGTACTGTCAAATTAAATTTAATTCTAAACTAATCTATACAGAAATTTACTGAATTTTTAAACTAAGATTTAGTTTCAGTGGAAACTTATTTATTATTTCTTTTCTCAGTGTAGGTTAGGCATCATTTTATGTGAAGGGAAATTTAACAGAAACTCATTTGCTAAAGGAACCTATACAACAAGCATTATATTTTTATTTTATTTTCTTTTGTCTTTGCAAAGAAGAGAAAGTAGGTTTTTGCCAAATTTGGTTATGATTTATTTATGATCAAAAAATTCAGTCGTGTTAAAATTGAAAATACAATGAAAATTGACTAGAATTTTATGAGAAGTACCTATATATATGTTTATGCAAGAACTGCTATGTAGGGCATCGGAGACGACCGACGACGAGTCGTAAGTTAGTTCATATATTTTACTTTGTTTAAATCCCCCGTAGGTACTAGCCGTAAACAATGTCCGTCATCGTGAATATTTTATGGCTTCCCAGTCGACGGCAACAACAACAACAACGAACTAATACAACGGCATATAACGTCGACTTCGACGTCGACAAGTTTGGAAAATGTTAACAACAACAACAACGGAAAACAAATTCGCTTAGAATGACTTGTTTTTCATTTACATTCCTCAATTTTATGATTTAAATTTAAAAAAAAAATCAAACAGAAAAAAACAATCTAAACAAATTCCATCTGAATGCTTCGTTTACATCTCTGTTAGGTATATAAATTCCAACAAACTATAGATTACATCAATAAATTTAGATATGGGGTATCTATAGTATAGTTTTAATAATTCAGCAAATGACATTACAATTGCTGTCATTGCATTTGAAACACTTTGTTGACATTTTGTTGTCGCAATATAAACTTGATGCAATATTGATGCTTGTTGACGACGCTTTATCAGCTTTACATGTACGAACACTACCTACAGTGTCACAGTTTTATTTTCCGTTATTGATGAAGTTTTATTTGTATTAGACTATGGTTTGATTTTAAAACATATGTACATATGTCATATTTAAGTCAAAAACAACAACATCAATATCATCATCATCATCGTCAGCAACATATAAACAATTGCGACTGCAATTCACTTTTTATTTGTTTATTCATGCGAATGAGCTTAAAAGTCTTTCCATGAATGTGATAGACATCTCGATTAAAAGTGACAAGCAAAAACTCAAGAGTATCTATAGATGCAATGTCAGTTTTCTGGAAGTACCTACATACATACATATATGTATGTGTATAGGTAAGGTATATAATGATAAATTATAATGATGTGATGGGACTAAACCTATCAATCTGATGGACATTACTTTTACGTAATCTATATGGAATGTAATCTTATAGGTTGAAAATATTCTTCTGTGAAAAAATAAATATGAAGAATATCAAACATTTAAAGCCTTAATGTTTTTGACTCTTAAGCCTAGTACGCTGCTGATGCGAAACGAAAAATCCCATACTAAAATGACACAACGAAATCATGAACGGAAAATTTCGTTCTGCTTTTGGTTTACAGTACGCTGTCCGAAGAGCGAAATTTATAATTGTAGCAAATTATTTGGAGAAGTCTCCGCTCCTTTTTCGCACTGAATTAATTATACTGTGTGGGCAAAATGACATTTGAGTTTTATTTGTGTTTTTTTTTTTGTTTATTATTTTCTTACATCACGGGTTTCTCTGATTTTTTGCGTTTATATTTGATTTTGTTTTTGGAATTAGTGAAACTTTCAAAGGATATTTTCTGCATATTTGACAGTTTATTAAAAAAAAATAATGCAGGGTGTTTTTCTTCGGAACAGCGTATGAACTGTCAAAAAAAAGTGTTTCTTTTTATCTCTGAGCATTCCGAGCTTCAAAGTTCTGTTTCTTTTCTCGTTCAGATTGTTCAGAGCGGGACATAGATCTTAGAAAAAATTTACCCGACTTGCCATTCCAGCATAGTTGAGGTGCATTAGAAATGAAAAAGGCATTTATGTATTTTAAAACTTTGAATAAATTCTTTTTTAAATTTGCTCTTCTTCACATATGTACAAATCTGAACTGACAGATCATTTGATATTTTAAACTAAGTTTTGCTACAATTTGTTTCATTAACTACATTTAACTACGTTTTACTACATAAAATACGTAGCAGATATGAAAAATGAAGTGGCCATCCCTGCCTACGAACACTTCTCCTTTTTTTGGTGTCCGTTTCATCATCTTCTTCGTATTCTGTTTCCTCAGACCAGTAAGAACATAGCATGAACTCAATAATTTTGTCTATTCCCCTGACGTTTCCCCCTCTTTCTCTACTCGGCGTTACACTTTTTTGAAATTCTGTTGATTTTTTCACATTGTTAGTAGGTATGCCTCCGCTTAAACATTTCTAATGTTTAAATCGACTGAGCATTATGAGTAAAATGCTGAACATAACCAAATTCCATGCGTAACACGATAGAAAAAATCAACATACAATTAAAATATGTTTTTGTTTTGTGGACATATACAGCTGTATGCTGACAAATGTCAATTTATGACAGCTGAATTCTGAAGTTTTTTTCAAAAACAAGTTTGGGGCGTTCATAGGTTACGCTCTGTTCAGAGTGTACTCAGCATGCTCGACTTCTGATCAGAGCTCTCTTCTGAACAAAAAAAAAAGAAAAACGCCCACAATGATCAGTTCACAGCTCAATTGTGTTTCCTTAATTGGGCGTTTTTCTTTTTTAGTTCAGAGCAGAGCCTGAACTGTCAAAAAAAAAATCGTGTTTCTTTTTTAGCTCATAGCATTCAGAGCTCAAATTTTGTGTTTCTTTTTTCGCTCTGAGCATGTTCAGAGCGCGCTCTATGAGCTCAGAATAAATTGATAGAGCAGACGGAGTTGAATAGCTGAACACAAAGAAAATGACAACTGTGAACAAACAAAAAAGTGACAGCTGGTGAAGCGTGTTTCTTTAAATAAATCTGAACTCTCAGAGCAGAGCACTCAGTTCGGATTCGGGGCGAGCTCTATATTCGCTCAGGCCTCGCTTTTGCCCCGCTCGATGCTAAAAAATAAAATAAAACTTAATAAAACGTTGAGTTTCAACGATAACCTTAAAAAATCGGAAATTTTAAAGACACTAACTCATTGTGAATAGCTCTTTTAAATCTTGTTTTTTTATTATTTTAGCAGATTCCTTGTTTTTCTCTCCATTGGAATTTGGATGCATTGCTCACGTCAATGTTTCTTTAAACAGCTGTCAGTTTGAATGCGATTCATTTGTTTTTTATTTTTTTCTTTCATTTGAACTACATATTATATGTACATATATCATTTACTTTTTCCTAATTTAAAAACCAACACATGAACTGCATGTACCTAAATTTCGATGCCAAAATAATGCAGTGGAACAAACAAAACGTCATTCTACGATTATGGCAACACAAAAAAAAATGTATACAAATCGGTTAATTGACCCCAATATGCAATACACTCATCTGTCAAAATGTTTTTTTTTTCTATTTCTATATGATTTCCAATTTTGTTGTTTTTCTTGTTGTTTAATTGCAATGTCTGACTATTATATACAAATTCGAAACGACATAAATTACAAAATAAAATTAATCGTGTAGACATTGTACTATACACAATTCACTCATCATCGTGGGTTAAATAAAAATCATTGATTTCGCCAGTCCTGTGAATATGGGTGCCTATAGCATTGTATTGTGAAATACAAATGTTTGTTGTTTGTATAAAGTGTGTTTGCATGACTTCGATTTAAGTTTTACTTGCAATTTAATTAAATTTAAGCACAAAGAATATTCTAAAAAAAATTGATTTCAAGATTTTAATCAAATATGTTATCACAATGCCGGTGGCCTGAGATCGAATGCCAACCTATGACACCTTAGAAAAATGTCTTTATAAAAAATACTTAAAGATTTCTGCGTCCAAAGTCCTCTTAAATTATTTACTCGTATATGTGTGTTATGTACAGTCAGAAAAAACATAATTTTCTGTTTTTCTTGAAATTACTCAAAGATACTGAAAAAGGCTCGAAAAATATGTGCCCTTATAATTTTTAATTCAATCGAAACTCGCAATAAAAATTGTGTGTACAAATTCGATTTCAAAATCGAACCTATAATAGTTACAAAATCTCTTCTTAACTTTGTAGACAGACAACAAAACTTACAACAGAAATCTTTGAGAAATCAAAAAAAAAAAATCTATTGAAAGAAAGAAATATGAAAAATGTGGGCGTAGATGATAAATTGTGCCTGGCGATAGCATTAAAGTCAGATCAGGAGTTTTACCTAACCAGCATTATGTGGTGGCGGCATTGAGGTCACTACTAATGCTTAAAAAGATGACCTCTGATGGTTTTATTCATTTTTCTATTAAATAGAAAAAAAAAAAATCTACATAAATGTTTAATGTGAATATCATTTTTCAAAAGCAAACATTTTTGTTTGTTATCTTTTTAAAATAAGAAGACAAATCACTTTTTACATTCGATTCAATTTGGCGAATACAAAATACAACTATTCACTTCTCTCATTTGATTATTTTATTTTAATAAGTTTTTTTCTTAATCAAAGTAATGGAATTTAAATATTATGACGATGATGTTGTGTGTTTGTTTTATTTTTTCTTGTGTGGGAAAACTTTCATTATACGATTATAGTCGTACGTTTTGCGGGTTTTTTTTTTTATTTGTATTATAATCTGATATGAAATGAGATGCAGTTGTAGCAATGTTAGGTACCTACATATAGAGTTTCATTTCACTGTAATTTCTATAAATCATTTATCTTGAAGAAATAAATAATTATACAAATGTTTACTAGTTTTAAAACCCACGTAAATATAAATGTCTTAAGTCGAAGCAATTTCTTTAAAAAGAAACAAAAAACAAATATTTTAATCGCTTTTTATAATCTACCTTAAAGAAATTTAAATATTGTAAACTTTCTAAAAATAATATCTACACATTCATTTACTGTATACGTAGAGAAAAAAATAAAAGCAAGACAAAGAAGAAGATAAAAAAAATTATTAGAAGGGTTTTAAGCGAAATGCTAATGGCAGAAGACGCTTTGTCATATAGCGGATTAAATCGGATAAATGATGATTAATGATTGATTAACGGACCACTAATTTTTTTTTACATTTTATTGTATTAAATAAGTAAAAATAATACTGAAAACTAGAAAAATGCTCAGTAACTTGAAATTTTTAAAAGGTTTAAATTTGTTTTCTTCGAAATTTTGAGTTTTTTTTTTGTTATAAAAATTTATTTTCTTGGGTTGTGTGTGTTTCTCTATAATACTGATTAAGATTTATCATTGATCTGCGACAACTCTAGTCATAGTATGTTCTTTGGCGCATAAAAAGTGGTCTGTATTAATTCAAAAATTGTTTACCGACATTTTGACAGTTTTCTTTCTCTCTGAAACCACTTCATTGATTATTGTGATTACATCAACTTGCATCTGTGCGAATGACAGCTAATAAATAAAATGTCAAATTGAGATATTATGGTGGTAAAATGGTGGGTCCAGTGCCTCTTTACTTGTCTAATCTCAATATTTGATTGTTGTTTCTAATGATGCGTGCTGAGTTCTTATGGGCACTGGAACAACTGACACTTCCAGCTTTGACAACGTGCGCAATATATTACCTTTTATATGTGTTGTTTTACTAAAAAGTAGACAGGTCGATTTATGTGTGTAAAAGAGAGAAGGGTATAGATTCCACCTAAAATCTACTGATGCGCTAGTTTGAAAAATATTCTTCGTTTCAGCATGAATGATTTTTTTTATTGAGGAGAGGGAGATAGATGGATTTTAATCAACAGTACCTAAATCTAACGCTGTGGGTCCATTGGCAATATTTGAGGCAATGTCAATTTCAGTGGTAATAGGTCTGTTTCTTTACATCCCAAAACTACCAATTTTAAACAATTCTAGCCCAATTTTATTTCTTTTTATATATGGACTTTGAAAGAAATTTGGACTAAAATGGGTAGAAAGTTATTACCTGGGTAGGTATAGAAATTGCTACCACTGTCAAATTTTTTTTTTTTGCACTTCTTTATACCTATATAATAAAAAAAAACATTATTTCTCTAATTTTGTCATATTTCCAACTTTAATTTCAAAACGAAACAAAAGTCATTTAAAATCACGCAGGAAACTTTGAATAAAGGAGAAACGTCAAAATTAATTGCTTCAGCGATGGAAATCAATCATCTGCCGAGCAATATTTTCATTGCCATTGCTAAGGCGTCTCTAATGCGGCAATATTCAAGGCAGTGACAATAATGAGGCATGAGCCAAACAATTTACTTTCTCAAATATTGCCAATGTAAGCCGTTGAGTTAGTTAATATATTGTGCAAGTTGTCAAAGTTAAAAGTGTCACAAATAAAAAAATGGCTATGTGAGTGGGTAAAAATGGAAACGCTAATGATATTATTTCTTTTTATATCTGTACTTTGGGTATAAGAAGGAAAGGGTGAATTGAAATTAAAGGATTTGTTTCTCCATACGGAAAGATTTTTTTATCATGATTTTTTAATCATGCAGCAATTCTAACGTACAAAAAAGCCATCCACTTGAACCATTTTCATGAGAAACTAGAGTTTTGTGAGTTCTGAAATGATGTATATCTGAACAATTGTTCGTCAGAATATGCATCCATTTTAACCAAAGTCAACTACATCCACTGAGACCAATACTCTTTTCATAGGTGGAGTCGGTATCAAAAAGAATATTTCTACAACCCCCATAATGGTCACGGCCACAAACTAATAACCCTACATTCGTAATTATACACATTTTGTGTTCATAACTCGAAAAACGTGCCCAGCTATAGAATTCCACGCATGAAATACTGTTTTTTTTTTTCGAAATCAAACAAGTTCCACTGTGATTTTTTTCTAAATATTTTTCACAAGAAATTCTGCAATTGAAGTACCCACACAAACAAAAAAAATAAGAACGTCATTATCTGTCACTTAAATGTGCCTCCCTTTGTTGTGAAATCAGTGAACTTTATTAATATTTAAACAAAAACAAAATAAAAACCTTTCAAACTTAAGAGATTCCCGAGTGTCATGTATTAAACACGTGATTCAGGACATCTTTTTTTAATGTCGTAAACTGTCAATTTAGATTTTCAGAATTGACATTTGCAATTTTTGTTTCGCTTTTTCCATTTTCTATAAAATTATAAGCCTTTCAATAAAAACAACAATAAAAAAACCCGAAACATCCGAAAGTACAACAAGGTTTGCATATATAATTTCTCTTAAATCATACCATAAGGGACTTTATTATACTCCTTAAAAATAACTAGATAGGTATAACAACTGCTAATAATGCTTACCCAAAAAATACGTCATTCAAATATATTTTACATAAAATTCAGGAATTACGAGTCATTACCTGGAAATAGAAAAAAAAAAAAAAACAATGTTAATAAGTTCGAACTCATGTGGAGATAGAGAGCATGCGACTTACTTTAAGAATTATATAGCACGCAAAATATAAAAGATATATAAATAACTATTTTTGTTGTTTGTACATTCATACATATATCAACAAACTCAACAGGAATGTTGTCATCATATCAACTCAAACTCAGCAGGACCTCATTATAATATAATAATCATCGTCACTCACCTCCTATATAATATAACTTATATATACGAGTATAATGCCAATCTCCCTCTATCGGACGACACACAAAATAACTTTCGCAACAAGTAAGTCAAATTGAAAAGAAAGAAACATGAATGACAATGCGTAATTTCCACCTCCGCCCAAAGTCATTTTTATTGATACATATATTTTATACGTATTATGGAACGTTTTAGTGTGTGTGTGTGTGTTTGAAAAGGCATTTGCCACGGTACAGTAGTGGTGGTGTATCCTGATGGTTCATCATTGTCAAACATTTCCTTAGGGATACGGCCGGCGCGGCCGGCGTCACGTTGACTGTATTTTGTTTTTCTTTATTTTTTTTTTAGAAAAGGGGTGAAATGGTTATGTTGTAACTTGCTCGCGAAACCTAATCAATATTTAAATGTCTAACTTAAAAACAACAGAAAAAAACAGAAAAAAAAAAATTAAAAGTTTCTCCGCCAACACACAACTGTTGCTAATTCTTTTGGCGGAAAAAATGGAACAAACAGAGCCACAGTCAAACAAAATGGATGAGAAAAATCGATAAATTTGACGCAAATGGCGCATTTTGCGTGGAAAATGCAATTTAGAAAAAGAGTGTGGTGAAAATATTCGTACTATATAATCTTCGGGTGAACTTTCTTTCCACCATCATCAAATCTACCAATAAACTCCAACTTCTTGGAGAATGAGACTTTGGGGATAAAACTATATTTACCAATTACTGGTATGTAGTATGGTGACCATTCGTACATTTTAAATAGTCTTTGTATTTACTTTTTATAGTTCCGTAAAATTAGCCTTTATTTCTACAAAAAATATTGGTCATTTTTTTTTTTTTGTTAAGAGTACTCCTTATGGAGAGGGTTAATTGATCAAAAAGAGTGTCTGGGTTGTCCTCCATTTTTAAAAAGAATCATATTGGTCGTATAGTATTATTTCTTAATTAATTATAGTAATTTTTTAAATAAGAAATGTTCAGCAAGAAAATATTGTATGGAGGGCATTTTCACCTTTTCGACGAAAAAAAAAAAATAAGAACAAACAACGGCAATACGCGAAATTAATTTAATAGTCAGAGAAGCAATTATCAAATAGTGGCGCTGCGAAACGTGGCATATTTTTTAGTGCAAAACTGAAGTTTAACCACAGTTAACAAACCAATTTTGTTAATTTAACTCTGGATTAAATTATGGTTAACTTTCCGGTTAACTGATCCGCCAAATTTTGTTATTATTTAATTTTCTACTTATTTAACGTCTTTCGAAGCTGAAAATTTTTAATTAAGTCCTCTTGGACTCAAAGTATGAAATACGTAATATTTTTGAAAAGCCGCCTTCTTCCACGCCCACTTTTTTACCTGACTTCTTTTCTTGTATTCTAAGAAATATAAATTTTTGTAAATGAAATCTCTTGAGCATGGAATGTGTAATTTTTGAAGATTCCGTCCACTGCCACACCCACTTTATTAACATGTATTTGACTTTTTAATTATTTAACGCCGCTATATAAGGGAAATTGATATTTTGGTTTTTTGCTTTATTAATTGAAGGGGAATGAAATGAGTAATTTTTGTGAGAATTCGCCCATTTTCAAGCCCATTTCTCTTCAAATTGAGTTTTTTTCCTAATTTAACGTTCTTTAAAAATTGAAATTTCATTTTTAATCTCTTTTAAACATAAGGCATGAAATATTTAATTTTTATGCAAGTCCACCTCCTGCCACACCCTCTTTTTTCGTAAAATAATTTCACAATATAATATGGTTGCCCCGCATGGGTATATAATGTCTTCTTGGAATTAATTTTTGGAGATTTTCACCGATAGAGATATTAGGAATTATGGATACCTACACCACTATTTCTATTTCCTTAACAACGGGTACCTACTTCTTATTGACTGCTTTTCCACTGACTGAGTTTGAAAAATATTCATGGGTAATCTTTCCCACCCAATACAATTTAAGTGTTGTTTTAAGGTTTCGGCGTTAATGTTATTGAGTGATTTTACTTAAAAACTTTCAATCATTTTAAAAACTGGGGCAATCAAAATGTTAAGCTTGTTTTTTTTTCCATTTTCTAAACTATGAAAATCAAAAATTTTACCTTCGAGAAGAATGATAGTTAGAAGGGGCTTCGGTTTGTTGAATAAAGTTGGTCACACTAATTTCGAGTGGGTGTCGCGCATATACCTACAATATAGAAGTGTGGAAACTAATAAGTAACTCTACACCCACACATCTAACTGAATAAGTTATGAACCGGATTGCATGAGAGTTTATAGGCTTACTTAATGCCTCAGCTGCATTTAATCCAAAAACTAACTAACAATTTTAAAATAAGCGCCCGCATCTAGAGCACCAATTTAAATGAACGAGGAACGTTCGAGGAGGGAAACAACAACGTCAACGATGGTTAACTATACCATATATACCTACTGCTGCTCCCAGTCAGGTCGTATAGTCGTTATCGATGTTTGAAGTTGGTGTTTTTGTTTTTGTTTTTGTTATCGTTTTGCCATCCTTTGAAGCCCGCATTGCATTGGTGCTGTGGTGCAACCACATTGCCATCTACTATAACTACATATAGATATAGTATACTTTGTGTTGCATGCATATAAATACTTTATACCTTGCCCCGAACAAACCATCAAACAAACAACTAGACTACATATACACATTCACATACCTATATAACCACGACAAACTCTACGATTCATAGTAGATACCCAAGTTGGATTTATCGATTTGGACAGATTTTCCAAATGAGTCATCCATGCCTCCAAAACCGGCAACTAACATTGTTAGTCGTTCATGACGATGATGAGGATAGTCGTTGAATCAGTCTTGTCGTTTGTTATAGAGTAATGCGGGGTGTTTCGACGGTGGGGGGGGGGATATAGCAAGAAGGTACTACACATAGATAGGTTAGAGACAAGAAGAGATACATAGAAAGCCAACTATATTTAAACAGCATGCAGCAGGCAGACCCAGGTTGTCTTCGTTTATTTTAAAGATACATATAGATAGATATAAAGCCAGCCAACATTTTACTACTATCGGAGCAGTATTTGGATTTATTATTTTTTTTGTTTTGTTTTTTTTTTTTACGAAAGAACATAAGGTTTTAAGGCAATGTTTTTCTTTAACCACAGGGTGATTTGTTATTTTGAAGAAAGTCTTGACTTGATTTTGTTTCTTTAATTTGTTTGTTGAGTCGGGAGAACATTTGTGCACCTATTTGTTGCTGTGCATTTACGCGCTAAAAACTTAAAAAGCTTATGAAGTGAGAGTGCTGGTAAATTATGGATAGATGGCGCTGTCCGTCCAAATGTCAATGTGTTAATTTGTGTGATGGCTGTGATGACTCGAAAAATATTGAAATGATTTCATTGGAATTTTCATAATTTGTTGCTTTTAATAGTGCGAAGATTAAGAAAGTAAAATTCGTCCACTGACACTTTATTTTAGATTTTCTCCCTATAGCACTCTTAAAATACTAAAATTTTTTAATTAAACTCTTTGTATTTTAAACACAACATACACACACTTTTTCCATATTTGAATTTTCTCTTTATTTAACGCATTTAACGCAAAGCTATAACTAAAAAAAAGTAATAAAATTCTCTTGAATCTAAAGCATGGCATGTCTCGTTTTTTTTAATATCCGCCTTAATACCACGCCTACTTTTCTTTTATCTAAGTTTTTTTCTTACTTTACATTCCACAGTTAAAGTAAAAATTTTGTATTTAAAATCTCTTAGGGCTTGTTTCACAATGTTTGAGTAAAGTTCTGATTAGTTACTCGACACATAAATACTGGCACAGGGTCATAAGTCCACAAACCAAAAAATAATAATAATTCGTCAAAAAACAATTGTTAGTTTTTCTCTAGTGGACTTATGACACTGTGCCAGTATTTATGTGTCAAGTAACTTTGCTCAGGCATTGTGAAACAGACCCTTAATGTAATTTTCCACCAACTTGAATTTTTAACGTAATTTAAAAGTTGAAATCTTTTTCTTAATATCTAAGTCTGGTCTTTTTTCGTCGCCAGAATTAAAACTGATAATAATCTGTGTATATAGGAATCACCCTGTGAATTAATTCCTTTGGTTTTTGTCCTCTTATATACTGTGATGAATTTGGCAGAAAGAATTGAATTTCTCTTTAAATTAAGTTATGGAAAGGTTCACTTGTTCTTGTTAAATTTGTTTTTTTTTCTTTTGACTGTATCAATTCAGGTTCTTTTTTTTTGCTTTTGCTAACGTTTATACCATTCTTATTATGTATTCTGGATTTTGGCAATATTTTCTCGATCAAGTTTGATAAATCTACAGTTAATGAAGCTACAAGTTCATCTTTTTTTTTTAAGAGAAATGCAGCAGATTTAATTATTCTTTGGTATATTAACAAGATGTTATAGATTGTCATGAAAAAGAGAGAACAATCCTTTTGGATGACCTCGATTTCTAAAAGGTGATTTGCATTTTAAATCCTTAGACTTTTTTTGGCCTGTAAGTTTGACAGCGTATAGAGTAGAGACCCTATATTTATTTTGAATAAAGGATCGACTTTTATATGAAATTTAAACACTTGGTGCAGGTATTGAAGCTCAAATCAATTATATTTTTATCATAATCATGATAAATTCGACTTTCTATAAGAGAATTAGGTACCTATAGAATCAAGCGAAGACATCAATTGGCCAAACAAAATCTTCGAACGACACATGCTCGAAAGCCAAGTGATCTCCAAGTGCGACACATGCACGAAATACAAAAGTACTCAACGACTGATGTACTCATGATTCATGTAACGAAAAGGGCAGCAGGTATATTATTTTGCACATAGGTTATAACTTATAACTTTTCCCTTTTGGGTTGAAAGTTATATTATGAACTTTCAACATATTCAAATAAAAATCATATGAAAATGCAACTCATTCCTTTTTACATTTCTTATATCTATAAGTAAATCTTACAATCTTATACGATTTGGGAAGAATTTATGATCTCTACAAAACAATGTTGACATCAAATTTATTGTTCGTCGCCCGAAATAATTAATATTGAATTTGATATTTTCCTCTAGCAACAAAATATCAAAGTAAAATTTAATCTCAGCTTCACAAATATAATGCTTCATTGCACACCAAATGTCTCGCTTTGGGAAAAATACTATGTTTCATTTTTGTTAAATCATTTTATCCATCGTATGGAAAAAAAAATGCAAACATTTAAAATAATTACAATCTTTACGTTTGTCTGCTTTTATCACATGCGATAGAAACATATAGCATAAAAACATTTAATTCCTTTAGAGAGTTTCCCTAATGATACATTATTACAAAAAGACCGTAAGAAAAAAAATCACAATGAATCAAACACCGTAGAGTTTGATGATTTTTTTTGTTGTTGTTGTTGTTTAACGAAATTCCATCCCATTTCATTGTTGTATATAGCTGGTTCAACCTTTTCTCATTTAAAAATGGTTTAAAAATTTTATTTAAAAACTGAACACCAAAATGAGGGTTAGTTTTTTTTTAAGAATTTACCAAGGGTGGACAAATTACAGCCTGTTGCAAGACGACAACCAGAGAAACCCACATGTTACGACATATAATATTTTGTTTTTCACATCTGCTACCATTTTTCGTCTTTGTGGTTTCAACGGAAGCTACTTTCTTAAAAAAAAAAATACTATAAAAAAAAGGTTGGTGTATGAAGTGGTTAAACGAAAATGCGATGCAAAATGTAAATAACTATCTTTTAGGTTTTTTTTTTTTAATTGTGGTTAGTCGGAATTTTATAAAATTTTTGACAAATCTTAAACAGAGATAGTTCAGAGTTATTGTAAAAAATATATCAAAGTAATCGTTTAAGAAAACTAAAATCCCCCAAGTATAAGCAGAAAAAAAATTTAAGCAAGTAAATATTTAACATTAAGATTTCAAAAAAAAAATACAATTCAGAAGTGGAAAAGCATACATGTTCTTTTTCTTTTGAATTTGCTCCTTGCTTAGGCGCAAGTTATATCTTTCTTTGAAACCATTTAAGCGTGTATCTAATTAATCTAACACAAAAAATTAATTTCTGCTCCACTCGATTTTAAGCGTGTATCTAATTAATCTAACACAAAAAATTAATTTCTGCTCCATTTTTTGTACATACAAAAACTTTCACGGATCAATGGTAAGGTAGTTCAATCATTAAAATAATAAAAGTTATTTTATGCGGAATCTTGGCCCAAATTTTTTTTTGGCTAAATATAATTATTCAGACATAACCACCATTTCGACCGATTTTGCTTTCTAAACACCTCACAATTAACAATTACAATTTTCAATGATCGTTTTCAAAGGTTAAGACTATAAGTATAGGTAGAGGTTTGAGATATAATTTTGAACCCAAATTAGGAAGAAAATCAAAAATCCATCACCCATAAATGTATTTAAAAACAATATAAAACAAAATTAATCAGAAGTGGGATCCCGCATACAAATTAGGAATATTGGAATAAATAACTTACCCCCAATCAGAGTGTAGTTAATCTGAGAGAGGAGTTTATAGGTACAAGGAAATAAAAATAAATATCTTGTTCCTTTTTTCTACTTGCTTCAAAAACTAATTTGGTAATAGATTCGGGGAAAATTTTACAAAGGAGAAACCACTGAAATTTTGTACCCAAAACGTGTACATACCTACCATACCTATATACCTATTCTCATTAATTCATTTTCCTCCTTTTTAATGTAAATTTTTTGTTCATCATTTTGCTCATTTCTATAAACAATCTTACCGTTAAAATTTTAAATTAATTTTTGCACAACACTCCTATAGAATCACTAACAAGAAGAAAACAATATTAAAACAAAAACGTTCATCTTTTACAGCTGTAACAATTGAATATTTTGCGGTATATTATTTGCATATTTTCAAAGAAACTGCTGCTGTGTTTTTTTAAAACAATATTTTGCATTTTTATTAAGAAAAAAAAAATAATCAAAGCAAATTCAATTTTCTTTTATGAAGATATACCTGCCTAGCTTGATAAGAGTTAAACTCTAGTCTCCATATACATATAGATTGTAGGTGTATCATAATTATTATTATTTTCAACGAATGCACTTTCTGTTTAGCAATAAAAACGTTATACAAACACAAACAAAAAACAAACCTCATCTTCGTTTAAATTAACCGCATTTTTCATTTTTACATTACGCAGTTAAAAAAAGTAAAAAACAAAAAACAAATATTTCCTACCTTAAGCTCGAAATTGTCTTTATTTAGCATAAATTTTAAACTACATAGGTATACATTTACAAGGAGAAAGGGGCTAAATGCACTCTAGCGCGAGAAACAATATCATTAAATAGAATTAGTAACTGGTGCTCGGCGCGGCGCGGCGCAGCGCTGTATTCTTTGGTTGTTGCGATTTATAGCTAAATTTTCACGGCATAATAAATTGAAGGCAATACAAAAAAAATTAAAATAGGTAAATTACGAACAAACAAAAAAGAAAAAAAAAAAAAACGAAGAAAACTTAATAACCATTAAACATAATAACAGTGATAGATACACATGCGACACAGAAATGCACTATGTGGGCTTTTTTTTTAATTTACGTATCTAGATAGGTACATTCAAATTATTTGTATCTTTTTTATTTTACATATCCCACCACCACTGAAACTTTGTGTTGTGTGGTGTGACTGAGCATATATACGGAGGAGGAGATACGCAGCCATGGTTTTATATCACAAACTCAATAAATTGAATGGAAATTGCAAATTTTCACTTTGCCTACGTATACCTATGTATGTATATAGGAAAATAAACAATAGTATGAGGGAGATACAAAAGGAAGGGGAAAGCAACAGTGGTGGCAGCGAGACTATGCGAGAGATTGCAAACATGACCCCGAAGGGAAAAATTTTCAATAGAGAGATTGTAACGATGATGTTCTATACTTTTTGCTGCGCTGCGACGTGCCGCACATAGCAACTAGTAACCATATGATGCTAATGTCCTTTTATCAGTAGGTATTTTACCCGCGCTAATCGAGTTTTTATTTACATATTTTTATTTTTTTTAATCAAGCGCGGTTCTTTTTTTTTTTTTATAGGTAATGTAAGAGCCTGCATTAACGTGTACTTATATCTTATTTATTTATCTGCTATCTATCGATAGGACTATGTATCGACGCGTCGCGTCGTGTCGCGACGTTTGAAAATTTCTTTTTTTTTTTTTTAAGTACCTATTTCTATTAAAATATAGGCTGATTCACTAAGAAATACTTTTTTCAAAAATGAAATTTTATAGGTATAATCTTGATTATCATCCAAACTTTTAACATGTACCTAATATGTATTTATTTTTTAAATATTATTCCTTTTAAATGTCAAAATAAACGGCTGGTTCATATGAAGATTGGTGAACAAATTAAGTTACCAAAACTGTTTTCCGCCTAAACCCTCTTAGTTTTTTTAGCAAGTACGCAGGTAAACGCATATGGATAAGCAGGTTCTTTTTTAATTTTTACAACTTTTAAATTATATTTAAAATTTATTGGTAAAATTTACAAAAATTTTAACAGAAATACATTTAAGCATGACTTAGCCGTTTGCCGAGAAATAAAATTTCTTTTTATAGCTAAAAATAATGCTTTTAACTAGCTAATAGTCTATAATTTAAAAAAAAGTCTTAGAATAAATTATTAAACAATAAAATTAAAGAAATACGCGGAGAACTAATTTTGTTGTTAGCTAATACCCGTTTTTTTTTTTTTTTTTAATTTATCCATAAAGTATAGGATTTTTTATCTAATAAAAACATAACATCTCACTGCGGATTTCTGTAAAAACTTTAAACGATTTAAGTCATTTAAAATTAATTTCTCTTAAGCTCCCAAATTCCTATGTCAATTTTTCTTAATTTAAAAATATCTATGTTCAAATATTATATATATTTTTTTTTTTTTTTTTCAGTTAAAAAAAAATTATATATAAAGGGTGTTTTTTTTAGATGTGTGGTTTTCAATCTGGCAATACTTTTTTCGGAGTTGGTCTTTTTGACAGCTGTCACTTGATTTATGCTCAGTATGGTTTGCCATTTCATAATGAATAGACTTACTCCTGAACAATGTTTGCAAATCGTGCAAATTTAATACCAAAATAATTGTTCGGCTCGCGCGACGCGCGACATAATCGCCCAGCAGAGTAATTCGAGGAACCATGGATCGGTTTCGCACCACGTTTACTACTCTAGTGGATAATGCGCATCCTCAGAGACGCCGGCCGTACAGTGCGCACCGAAGACGCTATTGCTGCTGTGGAGCAGAGTATCGAAGAAGACCCGAATGAGTCCATCCGCCATCGCGCGCAACAATTGCGCTGGGGCCTCTTGGGCCTCTCGGCTGGAACTTATTCGAGCCAGCCGCGGCTGCCACTTGCCCCAAATCATTTTTAAAACGTAGCGGCAAACCCTCATCTTTATAACAAAACTGAATTCTTGGCCATAACATTAAATTATATGCGTTTTATTTCTTCTTGAAAACCACACGTCTAAAAAAAACACCCTTTACATTTTATTAATAGATAATAAATTAATCAATATTGAAACTTGATATTTTTAAACTTAAATTTACTTAAATTCCGATCAACTATTACTTGATCACAAACAAAATTCCGGTAAAGTCACAACGTTCTGCATCATTTTTAATGACAAGATTTTATCAATTAATTATAAATTACAAATTACCCCACACAAAATTAATTTGAAAATTCTTTTAAGAAATTGTGGAAAAAAATTTCATTTAAAATTAAAAAAACAGAATTAACATAAAATCTGTCACAAAAAATAAAAAAAAAAATATAAAAATGGGAAAGAGAAACAAAATTAGTGGAGTAAGTACCTAATAGTGTATAGCTACATATTTCAATTACATACTTTATTGTACCGTCACGTGAGGATGGGCGGAGGTTGCTTACAGAAAACAATATCTGGAATAATTTTGAGGGTTTTTCTTTATCATTTTTAAAATTTGTCCAATGAATTTTGTTGGTTTTTTTCTTTTTGAGATTTAGTATTCTTTTTTGAAAGAAAAAGTTCCAAAAAATATATTAATATCATAAAATTTTGCAACAAAAAATAGGTAAGTTCCAAGAGCCTCATATAAAATTGGAAATTTCAAAAACTGACTATCGTTAAAAGTTAGTTCTTTATTTAAACCTAATTTAAAATTCGCGGTCGAAAAAATCTTAAATTTTTCCAAAACAGTTTTCAAGTTTTTCTATAATCTATATTTCATATAATATCTAAAACTGAAATATTTTCTTTAGGCCTTTAAAACACTAAAGGACTAGAAACGGAAATTTATTTTCACACACAAAGGAAATGTTTCTGAAATTACTGCAATATTTTTTTCGCATGATACCACATTTGCCGATCAATTTTTTTGCATTCAAATAAAAATTATTTAGACAAATATAATTAAATATTGGTGCCTAATTGTAAGTGCAGTCACATATAAGACCATTTATTGCACAATATTTACATAGAAATTTATTTTTTGCACAGGATCTGTAAACTAAACTTAGCATAAAAGAAAATATTTTACCTCACGAATTATAACATTATAATTACATAATTGTATATCTATGTATCTACATATGTATATTTTCTTTAATTTCTTTCCTTAGATGTGCATTTATTGTATCAGTTCCTATAAGTCTAAGAGCTATGTATCTACCTCTAATTCATTTGGATAAGTAAAGTAATCATACACACGGCAAACAAAATAAACTTAATTTTTTTTCGTAAATTGCATCAATTAATTTAAGTACACAGCAGATCGCTGTTAAATGTCAAAATAAAAAACAAATCATCAGACGTCTGTTTTTTTTTTATGTGCATACCTCTTCACTTTAAGGCCATAGTAGAATGCATTTTGATTTTTTGCAACCACAAATTTATTTTGAAATAATTTTTAAATTGCAAGAAAAAAAAAAAAACATTCTGGACTTTAAACGTTCGATCGGCCAAAGACACAAGGCAACACAATAAAAAAGAAATCCATCGATAAAAAAAAAACACGTTAAGTAATTGACTGTGGGATGTATATTGTACATATTATAAATATGTATTGTTGGTATCTAATGTATACAATTAACATATGTATATAAGTTGAAACGAATGAGATTTCTCAGATCACTAGTATTTTTTTTGTTTTATTTTATAGTAAGTCAGGAGGTAAAATGAGGACACAATTTAAAAATTAAATCACTCAACGGAGATTAATTTAAAGAGGTAGAGAGAGATAATGATAAAACATTTATTTTGAACAATATATACGACGACGAAATATTATTTACTTAAGAGAAATATAAATTAAAATAAATAGGGTATATATAGGCACAATAAATAATACCAAGGGAGGTATGTGCTCAGTGTAGCTACAAATTGGATTTATTCCTTGGGTGATATTCTTCAAAAAATTGTGAGAAGTGATATATGTAGATACAAGTTGTATGATTCTGTTTAAATATTTTAGCAGATAATTTTTGTTTAATAAATAAACATGCATCACACAAAAATAATTTTACAAAATGTTTGAATTTAAATTAACTTAAAATAATACAATTATTATAAAAAAAAAATTATTCAAATATTTGAATTAAATTAAATTTTAAAAAATTAATGTCACAATTCGTGTTAGATTTCATAATAGGTGTGTTTTATTCATTGCTGCATAGCCAGCGCAGCACAAGTCTGAATAAAACAATCACATCACTCTATACTTTCATTTCAATAATTGGAAACTCTATCGCCAGCACAGCCATCTTTTTTTTTACTGACTTCTTTTTCGCCAGCAATCAAATTGTTTTTGTTTGCCAAGGGAAATTTTGCTGCGCTGGCTATGAAGCAATGAATAAAACACACCTAATATAAGATGACAACTGACATTACTTGATTGTGTAACAACACATTATTTATTATTATTAACAGCAAAGGAAAAAGGCATAGCAATAAAAACACCAAGGAAGAAGTTATAGTTTGTAAAATTGTACCTATAGATTTAATAAATTTTGTTTGAATAAAAGTTAATTAAAATAATATATTCACGGTGTTTAGAGTTTTATATGAAGAAACCATCACGATTTTGCTCTACCGACCTACCAGCACGCTACAACTGTAGATATATACCACTTCAACGTCATGTATAATAAGGACACCACACTTCCATTAAATTGACATACATCATACATTTCGATTGCATAGAAAATAAACAGCCATTCTCATTTGGAACACGCACACAAGAATTCTTGAGAGTTGTAAGCCACAAGGCTCTGATTCTGCACAAGTTGTCACGCCGTCAAATTTATTTATTTATATTTTATACCTACATAGTAACTGCATAGGGTGTGCCTCTAAATTAAGGTAGAAAATTCAAAATTATATGAATCGTCCTTAAACTTGACTTTTATTTTTTTTAGTTTTAAGCATTTTTTTTATATTTTTCTGTTCAGCGCTATCTATCGAGGAAAACAAATTTTGATTTACATGGCATTTCTCACTTCATGAGTTTTATATAGTTTGTATATTTTAGTGTTCAGCGTCATCTATCAAGAAAAACAAAATAAACTAAAAAACTTTTGATTTAGGAGCACTTCCCATTTCATACTTATTAAATTGTGTAAGTTTCATCTCAATCGGATGGTTAGTTTTTAGGTTTTTAGCTATTTCATATTTTAATTGTTGCAGCACCATCTATCGGAAAACTCGACAACTTTCGATTTACATACAATTTACTTCTCTAAGTGATTTTATTTTGTGAAATTAGGCATTCGTTTTCCATAATTGTCACTTAAGAGCAGCGTTGCTGATGTCGCACTATCGTGTTTTATTGACAAGACAATTTCCTCGTGGAACGTGGCACGAAAAAAAATGAATATGGTATGTTTTTCTAATTCTCATTATTTTACTTAAAAAAAGCGACTTTTTTACGAAATTTGATGAACATTTCTCCAAATGTCGTACAAATTGACAGAAACTCCAACTTTTTGACAATAAACAAAAGAAGCAAATTATATCTTTTTAATTTTTTGGTGTATTACTATTATTATTATTATAACTTTATTGATATATAAATAAATTGAAATATCAATAAACAAAGTTTAAGCTCTACCTACCAGGGCTTTGAGCTTGGTGTATTACACTTAACAATATTGAATTATTTATTTTTTTTTTTACAAAATAGTAGAATTTGCATCTTTTTTTTATAGAATGTTTTCCAGAAAATATGGCACGGTAATTAACTTTTGGGTGAGACTTTAAAAGAGAGACTTAATTGGACAGTAAAACTGTAGGCCTTAGCGACTTTAACTATAAGAGCAACGCATTCCGTCCAGTCGTGCATTTTATTTTAAAAATACTTTCATAAAGGAACGTCATCTTAACTCAATATGTGTATGTCTTTTACGATTTTCCCATACCCTTTTATAAAGAAGAGGAGAGGAAAAAAAATATTTCTTTGAAGTGAATTTCAAGGAAAAATTTTGTAAAAAAAAAATCCTTTCCTAGAAAGAAAAAAATATATAAAATCATTTTCTATTGCATTATCCAAACGTTTTTCATATAGTATAGTTACATTTTCATATTACACATACCTTATAGTCAAAGAACGTATTTGAAATTGAAGGTCAAACGTATAAAAACATATTTTAATAGAGGTAAAACAGTAAAAAAAAAAATATAAGAATCCTTTGAGAGGTCATTCGTGATTGGGAATTTTATAGTTTTTTTTCGCAGCAGGTATATAAGCCAGAAGCATACAAATATTTTCTTGTTTTCGAAGACAAAAAACCCTGAATATAAGCCTTATGAAGTTAGTAACATTCGTTGTAACGATAAGTAAATTTTACCCATACCAAAAGCTAAGTTGTTTTTTTTACGTATACCGAGCGTTAGGGTAGTTATGACTCTTGAGTTATTCCAATAATAATAATATTTTATTTTAACTAAATTCTAAACTCTTAGACTAAAATATTATGTTTAAAATAGTCCCGTTTGAACTGTTGTTATTTTAATTTTAATAAAAAAAAGAGAAGCAACAAGAGTTACCTATAACATTCCTTTTCTCTTTGCACAGAAACTCATCAACTTTCAAATTTTCAAGAGTGTAGCCTGATTCACAATCACAATGCAACGAGAAAACGAGGCGTCAACGTGACGAGTTCTCTTCGGAGTTGGTGTCTCTTAATAACGAATTATAAACAATGAATTAATAAAACCTATAATAAAACATTTCTCGTCGACACGTCGCCTCTTTTGTTCAATTTTTCGAACTTATGACGTGAAAAGAAGACGAGAAAGTTTTTATTATTTATTATTTCATTGTTTAAAATTCATTTTCAAGAGAGAACAACCGAGATCTCGTCATGCTGACCCACGCCACGTTTTCTCGTCGCTTTGTGAATCAGGCTGTAATTTATCGAAAGTGCGAAGAATGAGTATACGATAACTCAAATTCTTACAATTTCGTATTTCTAATGTCAATGACAAGCACGACACTATGTCTGTCTTTCATTCTTTTACTTTCTTTGTCAGAACTTAATTTAAATCTTTTAATTCCGTTCAAATTAGTTTTCAGGAAATAGTTACGTGTATTTTTAATCTGCGCGACTAAAAACAAACGAGCAAGGAATAAAAAACTAACGATTTCTTGAAAATTAATTAACAAATTTGAAATATTTTGGGAATTTCTTTACAGTTTTTTTGAGAAAAATTTATTCATGATGTAGCAATGCTTTAAAATTACAAAAAAAAACTACTTTCTGAATGATAAGATAGATCTCAAAAAGATATGCAAGTACCCAAACCACAGAATTCTACTTGAAAACAATCAGCCCTACCACGAAAGAAATTTCCCCGGAGTTTTTTTTTCCTATTTCCGCAATCAAGAATTTTCGAAATTGGGGAAAATTCCTTCCAGCAATATGTTTATATGCATATAATGAATAATTTTTTCCAGGTAACTTTTTCCTTATTTTAATGCGAACATGTCTGCAAGTAAATTCTCGGGTAAAAATTATTTCATGGGAGATTCGCGATGGGTAACATTTTTCCCTAGTATTTTTTTCTTTTTTTTTTGTTAAAAGTTCTCATTAAATTGACAACGGGGCTGATTGTGGTTCTTTCCGGACACAAAATCATTGTTTGTATAATTTTTTCAACAAAACAAAGAGATCGATGTGGAACACATGAGGTTACAACAATTTGCCTATAACATGTGTCATTTAAACATTCAGAATGGCCCCTAAATTGAAATTTCAATATGGGAATTTTTGTTTCCTCTGAAAAATGTATTTCCCATGAAAATTTTCTACTGTCATGATCCTCTTCCGAAAATCATTTTACCCAAATAAACAATGCTATGAAATGACATCTCTGAAAATTAATTCACAATAACAATTAATAACGGAGACGGGGAACTTTCAAGCATCATTCACATTTCGAAATTTCGAATGGGCAAACATTTCTAGGAAAATTGTGTTCGCCATAACATAAATGATTGTCATGTATATCAATTCTTTTTTGACTCGTGCCAATTTTAAATGACTAATTTTTTTTTTGTGAACTAAAATGCAAGCGATTTATAATGATTCTCTTCAAGATATATACCTACTTATTTTAATAAAACTATGCAACAATGTTGAATTTATTAAAGCCCTAAAACATGGTTATGTTGTAGGGTTATCTAAATGTCAAATTTCTGTCATTTGTCACTTATCATGACTTAATATATTTCAAGTCCGAAAAAAAATTGTCCATTAACTATTATAATTATACAGTGGTGTGTGCGATGTGACATTTTAAGGAAAATGTTTCTATTTGAAGTTTTCTTAAAACAAAACAACAATAAAAAATCCCGCCTGTCAAGTATGCACGTCAACCGCATATATGCATTGTATATACCTATTCGTCTTTGCAGTGAATGCACATTTAAAATAAAATGCAAATTTATTCATAGAACCAATTTTCCCCGCCTAAATGAATATGAACTCAATGAAAGAACTTTTGCGGTCATTGATGTGGTGGACTAAAAAAAAAATATTAAAATTATAAACAAAAAAATTTATGACATTTTGACACATTTTGCCCACAGATTTTATTTAAAATAAAAAATAAAATAAAAATTATGAATTGGAATTTGCTGAACTATAAATGTCCACAATACTTCAAAGATTCTATACAAAGTAGGTTTTTCGTCGCACAATTTGAGAATAAAATTAATTAAATTCACACGAAAGACTGAACAAAAACAAGTAAAACGAAGGGAAGAGGGACGGGGGAGGTTGGTTTTTGTTGCAAGAAAGAATGAAAGAAACTCATCATCAGCATCATATACAAAACATAATATATCGTCCTTCATGGTGTCATTGCACTGCAATATAACCCCTCTGATACAACCCCTTCAGCAGCCTAGTTTTTTTTTTATTTCATTTTTTTTTTTTATTTAATTCTTTAGCTTTGTTTTGAAGTAGAATGTGTTCCGAAAGGAGGTCACATGCAAGCCCCATCAGCGTGCTTCACTCAAACTAGAGCTCCTCTATAGCAAATGTATAATTCAGTTTCTAGTTTAGAAAAAAAAATTAAAATAAAAAAAAAAAACGTATAACGTCGTCGTTGCTAGTTGGTGTGCTCCAGATTAGTATGTTTGCGCGCTAATATAGCCATCATCGTCATAGTTAAAGGAAACTTACAGCTGAACGCCACCCAACCCAACTTGAGTCATCAACCATCATCACGATTCACGATGATTAGAAACTAGAAACAGAAGCACAGTTTCTCTCCCAGAATATAAAAAATAATGGAACCACCAAGCTTCCATATACAAAATTGTGATGAAGACTCTGATGATATGGAGAATGAAGTGAGGAATTTATTGTCGACAATCAGTTAGTTAGGCGCTGCATCAGACGCATCCAACTATGATATATATCGTGAATGGTTGGCGATGGCAATAGATGATGGTGAGATGACTTGACTGTCTATAAGAGCGCGAGGTGGAGCATTGCAGGCAGCACACACATAACGTTCTAATTTTGAAGTCCATTAAATTTTAAACAGACAGTGTTGCCTCTCGCCGCATTCTGTGCGCAACACAATTCTCGTGGTCCAACAATAACATGGTATCTTTCACACTAGAATGCACATAGTCAAAACACACACACACACACACACACGACACACTCTACATATAGTTGAGTTGACGTCTGTCCAATGTCCATCGAACACAGTGTTGCTCCTCTATACCTATATCGCATCACAGCAGTGGCGTATGGTAATTTCTTTTGTCATAGAAAAAGTAATTTTATATATTATACACCGAGTGATACTTACGCCTTTTACGGTTAAGTTCACAATGGCGGAAAGAAATATAAAAATATATGTATGCACATGATATTATAAACATGCCGGATGTTGGGACTGCATATTAAATTAGTCTTTCTTTTCAGTTTGAATTATTTTTTTAATTTAAATTTATTTCCAACTAATGATACGAAGATTGAATGATATACGAGCAGGCGAAAATTGAAAAGACAAAAAAAAAAAACTGTCTACTCCGTCGTCGTTGGTCGATTAAAACCACGAATAGGTATACCTAATCCAATTCACCATCATCATTGCTCATAGTTTTGTTTTGGTTTGTTTTGCTGAATTTTTTTGTGTGGTTGTATAGGTGGTCTACGTTCAGTGACTTTGATGGTCGGTCATTGGAATCGATCCAACAGGTTTCATTGTAATTTATTGGTCTTATTATTTTTGTTTTTTTTTTTTTTTTTTTTTTTGTATGAACCAACCAACAAGCATTGTATAGAGGGTATATGTAGGTACTTCTACATAAATATTTCTATTGTGAACTTTGCTTTTGGTGAATTTCGATAACTGTTTGCTGACAGTTGTTGTAACTGTTGAAAGTTGCTGTAATACAAAAAAAAATCGATTGAATAAGCAGACATTTTTTGTAAGTTGTTTTTTTTTCGATTTCGATTTTTTTTTGTGGTCAGTAATTTAGCAAGAAAAAAAAATAAAATTTAAATTCAAAATAATTCACAATAGGTATCTACAACATTTTAGAGAAGAAATTCATAATTGAAATTGTTCTTTGTGCAATTTAAGGCAAACATAATGTGAAGTGTTGTTTAATCATATATACATTCCTATGTTCTGAACTTTAATTAAATTTTAAGTAAATTATGCAATAAAAATAGGTACCTACGTATTCTTAAAATTCTACGGTTGAGTGACCATTGATCAGACTAATTTTATTTTATGCACACTTTGTTGATCGAAATTAGATATAAGTAAATTAAAATAATTGTGAATAGATTCAGTGGAGTTCACATGTGGATTAAAACTTATTAACATGTTAATGAGGCTAGAAAAAATTCTAATTAACGAACTTAAATAATTTAAAAGTTTAATTTGCCTTTAAAACTAATTATTTTGTGCAAACAAAAATCATACTCGTGTTACTTTCATTAGTCCAAATCGCCTTGTAGAAATAAATACAATAAATAAAATAAGAGTTATATTCTTAATAAACTCGAAAAATAACTATCTATATTTATTTCCCGGTTTTTAATTTTGTAGATGACATTTAAATGGAAAACCTGAAAAAATAACTTTGACATATTGAAGCATATTGAAGTAAAAATAAACTGATGGAATAAAAGATACGTTTGGATTAATCTTTGAAAATGCTTTTCGTTGAAGCCACTTTGAAGTTGTTATGTTCTTTAAAAAATATTATTTAAAATAAGTATTACTTTTCCATTAGTGAACGTAAGCGTTTCAATGAGATTTTATTGGGTATATTATCTTCCTTAATTCTTTTAGATTAGGTGGTTACATTTTTATTATTTTTGAATGTGCACTTTCGCAGTGATTTTAAACTTAAATGATTTAAAATTACTTTTCATATACCTAGGGTCACTCATAACAATGTTTTATACGACAACTAATTTGAAATTCAAAATATTGATATTACCCGCTTTTATGGGCATTATTAAGTTGTAAAAAAAATAAGCTGAAATTTTCTACTACAATTGGAGCATACCTTTGTTGTTTTGTATGCTTTATGTATTCAAATTAAGACACATTCACAATAATGTTTATTTTGCGAAATTTACAGAATTTAATTATTTTTCGTGACCATTTTAAATTTATAAAATTGAATAAATAGTAGGATTAAAACATAAATATTAAATATTAATTAAAAAAAAATTAAAATACCTGAAGAAGTACACGTCGTCTTTTTTTAAATAGCAAAGAACAAAACAAAAGACCTGAAGCCCACATAAATAGGATTCAATTTTTACAGAATTTATTAAGTGGTTAGTAATGCTAACCACCTTTACAACAGTCGATTTGTTAATTGGTATTAGGTTAGTTTTTAAATGTTAAATTTAAGAAAAATTTAGGTTCTTTAACTCCAAAATAAAACTTTTATAGGAAGGATTTACCAAGGACTGGAAGCTCGAGAGTATTTAAAAAAAAAAATCCGGTTCTAAGTGCAACAAGAATGCTTCTAAGGCGTATAGGCCATTAAATAAAAAAAATAAACTAAGGGCCAGTTTCACAGTGAAGTAAGTGTCACTTAAGTGCCGAATATGGAAAACTAATTCCCAATTTCACAGTGTAAACTTATCAGAATAAGTGACACTTAAGTCTCCGATGTTGGCCACTTAAGTTCCACTTACTCAGGTAGTAAAACTGCGGCTTAAGTGCCAAAATGGGAAAATTAAGTGCCACTTATTTTGTTAAGTGTGCACTGTGAAACTGGCCCTAAAGATACCAATGTATAATAATACAACCACGCCCCATCCGCCATTTTTACTGTTGATATGAAATTTTTTTGAATTTTTCTATGAGAAAAATGTAGTTTTTGTAATTTTGAATTTTCTTAAAAACTAAAAAAACTTACAGCCATTTGATTTTTAACATTCAATTAAAAATTTAAAATCAAAAATTCGATTTCACAAAATTTATAGTTAAAAAAAAAGCAAATCTTGCAGAAATAGAACAGTAAAGTAGGATTATATGTGTAATATTTACAGAGCTCAAAGTGTGACGTAATTATTCGACAGTTAAATCACAAGTGACGCTACAGTTAAAAAATTCAAAAATCCCTCGTCCAAATGATATATTTTACCTCAGGCTGTGTTGTGACGCCAGCGGCTCCTGCATATAATAACCGTGTTTAGTCATCGTCAACTAACACAGCTATATAACCACAAGTGGTCCCAGAAAAATAAATATTCCTAAACTGAATATAATATTACAATGAGTTTTATTTGAGTTTAATCTCCTTAATTAGGTAAAACAAAAGTCTCGACTATTTTTTTTGAGATTTTTGCGCATTCGAGATTTTTTTATTTCTAGATTAAAAAAAAAATGTTTTTTCGAGATTTTTTGCATTCGAGATATTCGTCATTCGAGATTACGTCATGACCACCCCATAAAATATTACCCTTAAACCCGAAGGAAAACGTTAATTTTTATTAAAAAAAAATATATAATGTGTACCTATTATTTTGTAGGAAAAATTTCTAGGCTACAACATTTTTTCTGTGCAACAAACCATTTGGGAGATATTCCTGAAAAACCATTTAGGGGTGCCGTTAAGGCTACCGTCAAATTGTCAACGGCGCTCATATCGATGGGATGGATTTTGACAGTTTTTTAAGAACACCATGAGGAGGCTATATACTAAAATCCAGATTTTCAGCAATTATTTCCTAATTGGGTTCTTTTTATATCAATATGACTGGTTTACAAGGTTTACTAACCACCGATTTCTTCATAGAAAAATATGACTGAAAAAGAAAAAACTGATGTTTTATACAAATTTCTGTATTAATATGTAGGTATTTTTTTCAAATAGAAACCCTGAAAAATTTGAAGTAAAGCTCTGTTGGTATACCCATTGTCAAGCTGTAAATGTAAATTGTTACGTCTCCTACTTGGCTGATGTATTTCAGTAGTATATTATAGAATTTGTATTAATAAAAAACCTATATGCATAGTAAAGATTTTTTGTTAATAGGTAGTTTCATTGATAAACTTTAGTAATATCATAGAACATTCGATAACAGAAAATTATTGGTGCACATATTTTGAATTTTGTCAAAAATGTCACACCGAACAATGAGAGGTTTCTCAAGGTTTCTCAAACATCATTTTTTTTAATGGACTTTCTCTAAACAGCTGCAACATTTTTTTTTATTTTGAATACAAAAAGAAATCCTGCAATTTCTTACATCGTTCTACTTAACTCATTTAAATGTCAATTCGCGTCAAATCAATTAAGCTTTCCCTCAAATCAACTGTTTTCTAGATACATACATATACATATGTTATAGGTACGCCCTCACAAGGCATTGCATTTATTCCACACCATAAGAACCCTGATTTGTATTGTCAAACTATATAAAGCATTATAGTCACGTCTAACAAACCTAGTCTCGTATATTGAGCTCGAAGAAAGAAAAGGGATCAAGCAAAGTGCAAGCTTTCAAATTAAAAAAAAATAAATACAAAAAAAAGTTTTAAACAAAAAAACCAAAAAAAAACAAGATTTTCAAATACTCTTTTTCGTTTCATTTCTATATGTATACCACATGTATACTCGGCTTACCTACTTGTTTTATCCCAATTTCTTGAGATACACTTGAGAGTGAAGCAGCAACATCAGTAACAACGACGATGACGATGGCGGTGGTGGCGATAGGTGATGTTGTGCTCCCATTCACGGATGCATCTTGCCAATACCCGTCATACAACATTCGAATTATTATCTGAACCCACAAACCATCTAAACTAACCAAGCAATCAACCAAGATGCCAGTACACATTACTATGTATGTGGTATGTGCTTATCCATGGTGTACAGAGATACGTATACATACATGGAGGTTCCAGCTTCATGAAGTTGAAATCAAATCTTAATGTAATGATGTGGGTCATGAACAGTGCTGCCAGTCTCTCAAAAAAAAATCTTTAAATTTTGTTTCAATAATTTTTATTAAAATAAGAACAATAATTTAAAGTTTGAATGGAGTTGCGTACCACGGGCTTAAATGCTTGGCTAAATTTTTGTGTGTAAAATGGCGTCTGAATAACCAACACTGGCAATGGAAAAGTATTGTTACTTTCGGTATTTTGTTCAAGTAAAAAAAAATTCAGAAAAATGTGACGTATGAAATTGCAGACTGATGGACACAAACAAATTCGTCGCATACTCTCATTGTTCGCTGTGACATTTTTGACAAAATTCATTCATGTACACCAGTAATTTTCTGTTACCGAATTTTCTATGATATTACTAAAGTTTGTCAATGGAACTATTTACAAAAGATCTTTACTATGCATATACCATTCATAGATTATCCCGTTTACGATAATACCGATACGTCAATATTGTTGCTAAACAAACGTCAAATATAATAGGTATTGATAATTGACAACCATAATATGTGCTTAAATTTATAAAAAGGAGTTCAGATAATTTTGAACTCAGCTCAAAACATTTGTCATTGATTCTTTAAATAAAACTGATACTGATAGAATAATTGTGTAACGAATTTCTGAATCAGTTATACACATGTGTATTTATAACTGCCTCAGTTGGCAAGAATGTTGCTTCATCTTTTTATCATGTGTGTGCATTTCTCTTCTTTCCAATTTTGTTTTTTTTTTTTTGTGCAAATAAAATCGTGAAATTTATTTTGCTTTATTTTTTTTTATTCTTGAGGCGGCCTTAATACTGTGAAATACTATCTCATTCGCATGAACTAACTTCATGCTGGATGGCGGCAAGACATTTCATATATAAATACATATACGCCCAATGCTGCAAGTCAAGATACATAGACACCAAGAAAGAGAAGAAGAAAAAAAACAAAAAAGGGAAACACCATGTTTAATTCATAACTGTATCTCACACCACATGTGGGAGCAGTTATTATTTCAACAACAACAGCAAACAAAAATAACGCGTTGCCGTAGCTTTGGCGAAGTTTGCTAACAAACACAATTCCCGTAAGTAGTAGGTATATAGGTAGTCGTCTCGTCATCAAAATAATGCCCACAACAAAGTATATTTATATGTGGATACATGTATGTATGGTATAGATATAACAACAATGATAACTGATAATATCCCCAGCAAGTAATATCTCTCCACAAATAGGTAGGTAACAATAATAAATAATAAACAAATATGGTGGGATAACGGTGCTGGCGCGTGATCTGCGTTTTATTTCTTGTCACATTCTTTAGATAGAAATTAAAAAAAAATAATAATAATAATAAAACTGTTGTTTTATCAGTGTTGCATAAACTTATTATTACTGCAATCATTTGAGGAAAGAGATGCAGCTCAGACAAAAAAAACAGTATAATTATTATCATTCAATGGCATTTTAATGACAGCTGGCTTTCGATAATATATGTCAATTAATTTAAGGCTTTTGTTGAAATGTCTAAATTTGTATACATATATCAATAAAACGTATACTTTTAGCCTTCTATGCGGCAAGTAAGAAATCAATCAAAAAACTAAAATTATGCAATCAAGTAAATTCTTTCAAACTTGTAAATAGACTGAATAATCAGAATAAGCTTTCTCAACGAAATTCAAAAGTTATATATTTCAGGGGGTCTTACAATAAGGACGCTCGAAATATATCTACCTCTGTTCATTTGCTTCCCAAAAATTCCAATTTCTACCAATTTTATTCCAAATTTATGTAAAAATTAATTTATAAAAAAATAAAATTGTTAGAAATTGACAGGTTTAGGTAGTAAACGAACATACCTTTTCTTAGGCTGTAGCGGCCATGTTGTTAAAGCAACATCTGTCAAATTTGTTGTGAATTGTTCATATTATGCTATTTGGCAATTCAGGATGGAATATCATTGTGAAATATTATTTTCAAAATTAGTGCTTCGTTCCAGAAACGTTCCCCTTAATTACCCAAATTTCATCAAATAAAAATCATCTTTAGCGACGAGGCCTATTTTGGAAGGAATAGATGTGTGAACTATCAAAATTTTCGGATTTGGGACGATACCAATCAAGACGAAGAAATACGGATAGACGGTTCTAAAATGAAACTAACATTATCTTACATACTAAAATAACAAGTCACATTGTAAAATATTTAAAAGAGTACATAAAACCTTATTTTATGACCCCGAGGTTAATGACTTCCATTGTTAAAAAAAAGAAGCCAAATCATAATTTAAATAATTTTTTTTTAAGTTCGCAGAGCTACACTGGTGATTCATTTGGTATTCCATTCGAGTAGAAATTCCATATACATGTACATACATACCTTCAACCCCTACCTGATGATGGCATAGAGCTTCCTAGCTTTCAAAAATAGGTATAAGTATGCTTAAATTCATTGACCTCCTACATTATAACTATTCTATCGTTAAATTTAAAGAGTGCAAAGTATATAAAAATAAAAACAAAGAAAAAATAAAGTAAAAATAATCCCCTTTTCTGCTAGAAACGATAATATGGAAGACGAGGCGATCGAAGCGAAAATTTTGACATGAAGTGTTCTATTAATATGTCGATGCACTATTTCCTCATGCCCACCGGCTACCATCACCCGGGTGCATTCCTCAAGCTTTCAGTGTTTTTAAACCTATAAAAAGAGATTTACATATATCAATATAGATATAGAATTCTTTTGTTTTCCCATCCTATACCATACTTGCCATCGTCCCTTGCCCATTTCTTCTGCGAGGTTGGGTTGATATGATAAGGTTGAAAAATCCATATTCAGATAAGTCATTTAATTATCCGTACCTATATTCGTAATTGGTATATATGGGCTAGTGTGGTGATGATGTTGATGATGGTGCACAAGGAGGTATAGGGAAATTGTTCATCGACAGTGACAGAGAGAGGGATGCTGCCACCAGTATAAGATTATGCAAACTTTTCTAGGGTAAATGACAAACTAATGAGGGGGAATCGGTTTAAAAACCAATTGAAAAGTTGTTTTCGAACGAAATGACTTAATATATAAGAGTAGGTATAAAGCCCGGGAGTGGAGTATTATATATAGGTTGTCCCAATTTTCCCTTCTCTCTTCAAATCGTCTATTCTTTGCTGTAAAGGACGAAAAGGAATATATACCAAATCAAACATGAAGTTGTAAGGATTTATATTTCTTTTAAATTATGAGGGGATTAAGAAGGGTATTATAATGACAATTCATTTTGTATATGTTAAGACCTAAATGGTATATAAGTATGAAATAAGGTGCAAATCTTTTTACAATAGTTTTATGAGATCTACGTATATTTGAATATGGTATTTATGTATGTATATATGAAAAAAGAAAAGGCGAGATTATAGTTTTGCAAAAGAAAATAAAATACAGAGAGAAATATAAGGACTTATTTTATTTACATTTTACACTTACACACATTTTAATTTGAATACAGGGTTCAAGAGGGTTGTTTTTTACCCCAAGTGTTATGTAAAGGTAATTAGAATTTATTGTTATATACATATGAACAAGTATACATTATGTACTTTTTAATGCAAGTTAAACCAAATGCGGAAACTTGGGATTTACTTTGTAACACTTTAGTCCTAGTTTTCTACCATCAAACACTTTGCTTTGGTTTTCTACCATTTTATAAACAGGAACAGATAAAGAAATATTTTATTTTTGCTATCAATAGATTTTTAACTGGGTAGGTATATGGTTATGAATAAATAAAAAACTTTTTAAAAACTCGCGTGTAGTGATCGCAATTTTTTATACGTACCTAATATACAAATTCGGTATAAAATATTAATAAAAAAAATAATAATACAAAAAATAATAATAAAAAAAAAATTATAATAAAAAAATAATAAAAAAAAATATAATTTGCAATAAAACAGGAAAGGTTTCATATTTGAATTTTTTTTATTTACATATTTGTATTTTTTGACTAAAGAACCTTTTGAAGACACACATGAATTTTTACTATTTTTGAAGATACCTGTGTATCTAGATTTTTGTAGGGTAAAAGTTCCAAAATTTAAAATTTCAAGGAAAGGTGTTAACAATTTATTCGGATTTTCAATGTAAAATTTTAATTGACCACGTCCCGTTCAGCACGGAATATTCATTTAAAAATATTATCATGATTCAACTTATAAGTTTTTAGTGCGTGAAACGTAGAAATTTAGAGAATCGGACAGAATCCAGAAAAACAAAATCTTAAAGAATCTAAATCCAAAATAATAAACTAATCCCAAAATCTCGAAAAGCCCATTATTCCACAACACCAAAATCCAGAAAATCAAAAAATCAGAAAACCAAAAAACCCAAATTCCAGAAAACCCAAAATCTAGAAAACCCAAAATTCAGAAAACCCAAAATCCAGAAAACTCAAAATCCAGAAAACCCAAAATCCATAAAACCCAAAATCCAGAAAACCCAAAATCCAGAAAACCCAAAATCCAGAAAACCCAAAACCCAAAATCCAGAAAACCCAAAATCCAGAAAACCCAAAATCCAGAAAACCCAAAATCCATAAAACCCACAATATCTACAATCCCAAAATCCAGAATAGCAAAAATTTGTAATTGGTTATTTTTCGTTTGATATGCAACTGATGAAAAATGATGAAATTTACAATTTTGTAAAACTATTTTTTCTTGTTAAAAATATTTTTGATAAAATTATAACTCTACGGAAGTTATTCACGAAAAACGAACTAAACTTCAATTTAAGATAGCGGCAACCCCACTTGGTGGAATTTCCAATGAAATATTGAAAAGAATCCAAATTTACAGATTAAAGTTTTTAGAAAGTTTAAGATCAATCATAGTACTAAAATTTTAAGTAAAAGACTTAAATCTTGTACGAACAAATTAAAAGTGAAGGCTTATAGAATTAAAATAAATCCTTGAATGTGGGAGAATATTTTTTAAATTTATTTCGAAGAGTGAGCTTCTTGGGCAAAAACTCAAAAATTTTGAAAATAAGGACCTAATATTGTATGTGGAATTCTCAAAATTATCCCAAGACCAGTTTATTTATGGGAAAATTTAATATTTTACTTCAAATTGAGCGCCTAACTGCAACTTGTTTCTCTTCTTTGTGTAGCCTGTCACAGTCACATATGTATATTGTATACATAAGTGCTTAAATATTTAAATTTCGTTTCAATAAATTGGCCTTAAGAGATTTAATATAATTGACAGCTAAAATTGACCTATCCAACTGATTTGTGTTAAGTGGCAATGATATATATTAATAATGAATTTAGTCTTCGAAAGCTGTAGTCACAACATGTCAACAATAAAATTTTATTTGATGTCTTTAAATGAATTTTTCAAGAAGCTATAACCAAACAAAGTGAGTGTGTGTCACATATGTGACATTTTAAAAACACCCAAACTGTGACGTTAATTATTATATTCTTAATCATTGAAAATATTTATCAATGCAATGTCCCCTCTTTTATGCAAAGGATTCGGCTTCTCTGAAAACTCAAACTTAACATAAAACAAATAATATGTATGTTCATATTCTGGTATGTCACTGTTTAAAACCATAAAAAGATTAAGTGAACAAAAAAACAATTTATTTGCTAGCAGTATATACAAAATTTTATTTAAAATTATAATAAACATAAATATATAATTGCTCTGAAAAAGATCAGAACTTTAAAAGAAAAACAAAAAATGAAAAAAAACAGTCAAAAACTTTTCAATTTATTTTTCCATTTTGTGACACACTCACCAGTTCACTCATGTAGGTATTCTGAAGGGAAATTAAATCATCAAAAACGTGCGCCATTTTTTTTTAAATCAAGCCTCTCATCTAAGAAATATTAACAAAACAAAAAGTTTTAAAGAAACATATACACTGCACTTCACTTGCTTGCCAGGCTTTTTTATAGGTAATTAATTTTCCTAATTAATCCCCTTTCAGTTTTATATCTGTGGCAATAAGACAGAGTAGCTTATGTCGACATAAGCGATTTTTCGGTTTTTCGGTTGTTAGTAGTCCACAGTTTGAGAGATACTATACTGTTTAATCGCCATTTTGAAATCCTTATCTGTTGAAAAGCTATCCTATAATTCCTTTACATTAATTGCTATTACAGATTGTAGACCAAAATGAGTTTTTTTTTTAACATAAGCTACTCTGTTTTACTGCCACAGATACATATATGTAATTGGTTTTGGAAAATATGTACTTAATATAATATAAAATTGGTTCTTGATTCTATTTTAAATAATATTAAATTGATATTTTATTTTTCGTTTAGTTTTTTTTGCACATGAGGGCCCTAATTTTGTACATTAACAAGAGCTACAACAACAAAAACTTAACTTTTTTCTCCAGTCAAATCTTACAGGATAAAAGTAAAAAATCAGACGGAATTGTAGATCGTTTTCTTGATGAACAACATGAAATCCTGCTTTTTTTCTAGATCTATTTCATGATCCAAAATCTAGTACCTTTTTGTTAATATTATTATGTATTGTACGGTAGTGTAAACTGAAGTACAAAGAAAAAAGCCAACAAAAACATGAAAAATATACAAACACAATGCAAAAAGAGACGGATATATACCCTGACTGTCACTATGATCCTGTTTGTTTTATTATAAAGGTCTGATCCACATCAGATCATGTGGATAATAACCTTGTTCGTTTACTTCCGAAGCCTACCAATTTCTACCATTTTTAACCCAAAAGACTGTCAAAGTTCATATAAAAAAATTAAACTGGTAGAATCTGGCAGTTTCGGGCAAGTACGCGAACAGACCTAACAAAATGCAGCTATATAATATGTATGCCTTTCATTTGTTTTTAAAATTATCCAAAAAATTGTCATTGATTGTTTTATAGTATTTATTTAATACTAGTGACTCATCTCGAGTTGTTGTCAAATTGGGTTATCTTTGAATATGTACTTATACTCACATGTATGTACCTATACAAATTTTCTGGGAAAAAAAGTTTCACCAGTTGGCTTTAAACAATCGACGTGCGGTGTACTTCTCTCAAAATCACAGAAACAAGTACTTTCAATACAGATATTTGTTTTAGTATTATATAACGTGTCACGTGTGTATATGACGATGATGATGGAGAAAGTTTGTATTTTGTTAAGTAAACAAAGAAATAACAACGAATTTTCCATCAATTTAGTTCTGTTTGTTTGAGAACATACATACGTATGTATATTCACATATTCTTTCGATTTAATTAAAAAAAATTTAATATTGTTGGTTGGGTTTCATTTATCCTATTATAAAAACTGTTAAACTGAGGATGGAATATTATTTATAATATACATAAATAGACTATGATACGTCAATCACATAAATTGCTTATCAGCAGCAGACAAAAAAAAAAAAAAAAAAAACCTCAGCTGTGTTTGTTTTTCATTTTAAAAATGATTTACCTATCTAACTTTTGACAGAAAAAATAAACTTGCATAGTTATCTGTCAAATGATATGTTTGACAAACAAAATAAAAACTAACATACAAAAAACTAAGTAAAAACTTGTTGAACAAAAGAAAACAAAATATTAAAATCAAGGACTGTCTATTTTCTATGGTAGTAGCCAAAAAGTTAAATCAAACTTTTTCTCAAATGACGTTGTCAAGATTTTTTGTCTGTGGAAAAAAAAATTTCACGTAAAAAGTAAAAAAGATTTGCAGATTCTTTTCAGGGACATCTTTAAAAATGACATAAAAAAGAATTGCAACACATCCTTGGAAACAAAATTGGAGAATATTAAAGATATGTAGGAAGTAGGAACCTAATTTAAGAAATTCTTATTGTAGCCCGACCGACTACCAAACGTCTGTTTCAATTTTCGTTTTTATTTTTTTTGTTCAAAGTATCAGCTGATGATAATTCAAATAGAACACGAATTCAATAGAATCCTTTTGATTTGAAAATTTCCTACGAAGTCATGGAGGTATGGAGACATGAGATGACACCTATGATGACGATGATGTTATGCAACACTTTAAATGACATCAATTCGATCTAAGTTTAAGTTGAAAATCGTAATTGTCATGAAACATGTGACTGACTTACATAACCAGTGTTGTTATGATGAATCTTTCTCTAAATTTATAGGATGTGCTGCCGTGCAGAGACGATTTTATACATAGATGGATTAGTCACATGAACTTATAATCTCATTTCAATTGGTTTTCGATGTATATGTATAGGTTGTTATTTAACGAACCAAGGAGGACATTTAGAATGTTAGGTGTTGTATGTGGCTATTTCTTATTGTTTCCTCATTCATTGCAGAAACGTAATCCTCCTTATATGAAATCACATGTCACTGTGACGTAATAAAGAGGTTTGATTTTAGAGAATCATTATATAGTTCTTTGAATTCAGATAATGGATAATGGTGTTTTTAACAGGATATATTATATACAATTTGAGGGAACTTAAGGACATCATGTCATGTGCAAAGCGGCATAACTGTCAGATGGTAATAAAAAATTTGTGTATTTGTCCTCGGTTAAACAATTCAATATAGAAAATTTTTGAGAAAAACCTACCTACGTAAATGTTAAAATATCAGATGTTTGTTTTAATGTAGGTACATTTTTCAACATCATCGCTGTGTAAGGTAGGTACTTTTGGGCTTTGTGTACGTTTTTCTCAAAATCTTTTGATTCTACGAAAAAAGTATTATAATCTTTTTTTGAGTAGAATTATAAAACCCACATTTTTCGACTTGATTATTTTCAAAAAACTGATAGCTTTCAAGTTATTTGCAAAACAGCATCGCCCAAGTCTAAATTTTTGGTACTTTTTGGGAAATATTTTATAAATAAAAATAAAGCTCAATTCAAAATAGCCTTTAATTAAGCTCTCTACCAAAATTCACATTTTTTTAATATTTTTAGAATTTAGTACTATTTTTCTGGACTTCAAGTTTGTGTGAGTTCTGTTCACTGTAATAAATTTTTTTACAAGTTTGTTATTAAACGAGAATAAGCAGTTTATTTCTTTATTAATAAAAAATTTTAATTCGTTTAGTAACTTTTGTTGAACGTTTTATTTATTTGTAAATAGGAAGATGGGGTTGAATATGATTGAAGTTATTTTTGAATAATGTTTCAAAAAATGTTTCTATTGTTGCACCAGCTAAATATTGTTTTAGTGCCAGTTTTACAGAACTGAGTTAAATCAAAATTATTCAAGGACAGTTGCTTGTAATTGGTCATTATCATATAATTGAACCACGGATAAACCCCAGTTAATACGACTCTGAACCGCTATTGAATATCAGTTAATCCGGCGAGTTAAAAATTACTGAACCATGGATCAAATATTTGAATAACGTTTATACAACGTTGGTTCAAGCATGTAAGTGACTATTGTCAATTGAACCTTGAACCATCGTTCAACTTCAGTTAATCCGCTGAGATCGGTGAGTTAAAATTGATGAACCACGGATCAAATAAGATCAAATAAACTTAGCCACGTTTGTTTAACTGGCATTGAGGTTCAGCAATTTTAAATCACTGATTTCGGCAGATTAACTGAGGTTCAAACGTGTTTAAAAGTCGGATTAACTGATTTTCAATCGTAGTTAAAGTATATGACAATAACCAATTACAAGCTTGAACCAGCATTGAACCTTAGTTAATCCGTTGAAACCAGTGGGTTTAGATTTTCATACAAGGCTGAACCACGTTCGATAAAGTGACTCTTACCGCCATATTATTCACGCGATTAATCCAGTTTAAAACTTAAATCCGAGGTAAATTAATTGAATTGATATTAATTTACGGATTTAAGTTTTAAACTGTATTAATCGAGTGAGTATTGTGGCGATAAATCTTGCCAGTAAAATCAACTCGTGTTAACTCATGTAAGAAGTATTTCATCAGATGATTAACTTTAACCGAGGTTCAGCAAATTTAACCTACCGATTTCAGCGGATAAATGGTGGTTTAACTTTGGTTTATGGTTCAAGTGAATGCTTATACCCAATTACATGCTTGAACCAGCGTTAAACTTCAATTAATGTACCAACAACCAAGTGGTGGGTTAAAGTTTTAAACCAAGAATTAACGATATCAAAATCGATTTTCATAGCAGCGCTATTCAATTTCGATAGTCTATCAAAAGTCTACATATATTTATTTAATTCTGAGTTAACTCACCAAATTTATTGATGTTGATCTAAAGTGATTGAAAAAAATATATCAAGAGTTAAATCGATTTTAACTCCGAAAGTAGGATAATCCAGCCAGTACTGGAAAAAACGGCCTTGGAGAAATACTGTACTTTAACCGAACAAAAATTCTATTTTTCGATAAAGTTGACATTTATTTTGAACTTACAATTGTGTAAACAAAGAAGCCTTAACAATGTCATTCTTGTTATTTATTGTTCAAAATACAAAACATTTCAAATTTTAAATTTATTTCAATATTGTTAAAAAAAAAGCGTTTTAAAAACCTTTTAATATTTTGTATTTTATTTTTGTTATTTTATAAAAATGTACAGCTAATTTATATTTTTACTGTTCTTTGTTATTATAATTAATGTGTCTATGACATTTCCTTATTTTATATTCGAAAACAATTACAACAAAAACAAACGCAAACGCAACAGCGCTTTTATTGTTACTCTTTTGTCTGTACTGTGTCCAGACAAAGAGAATTACATACACACACGCATACAAATAAATAAAAAAAAAAAGAAAAAAAAGAAAAATAAGAAAATATTAACAGAGTTGATCTGCATTTGAACTTTTTGACAGCAGAATAAATACAAAATTTAAAATAAAAGTAAAATATTAAAAACAGATATATTCGTATACTTGTATTGTCGAATAGGTAGGTACAAAATAAAATTGTTTCATATGCAGTACAATCAAATTGTATGCGTTTGTCTGAATATTTTCATTTATTTTATTGCAGCAAACGTTACAGTAACATGAGTTTCATTTCTCTTTTTTTTTCTTTTTTTTTTTATTTATATTTATTTAGGTTTCGCATATAAAATGAAATGTAAATGTTGGTGTTATACGAAATAAAATTGCGCGTTTAACAAAACCAAATACATTCATATATGAATGTACACGGTTAAAAATGTTGGTGTAGTTTTGAATATTTTTTGGGTTACATATATGACAACACCAAAAATGTATTAAAGTTTAATACATCGCAAATATTACATTTTTACTTTTAATACAAAAATTATTACATTTTATAATAGAACTTTATTAGAAAAAGAGAGGAAATAAATTGAGGAAATTTCTTACAAGGAAATTTCTCATAAAGAAATTTCTCACAAGAAAATTTTCTCTCAAAAGGAAATTTCTCTTGAGAATTAATTCAAAAATGAGGATAGAAATCTTATTGCGATTGAAATTTTGTCTACTAATTAACATATTGTGCCTCGAAAAACTGCAGAGCGCCTACAAAATAATGCTTATTTAAATTTTTGTATTTTTATTTTTCTTGCTTTTTAATACAATATTAATAAATTTTAATCTTGGTTGTATTAAAAAGTGACTGTTCAATATGTTCATATTCAATATGGCTGACAAAAAATAGCATCGAAGCAAAAAAAAAGGCGAGAAGGTATTAAAATGTAATCAAAAATGATTAGAAAAATTCTCATATTTGAAATGGCAACTGAGAGAGAAATTTTCCTTCTCTACAAGTGATATGTTTTATTCTTTTGGGTTAAGATCAACTCTTTTTTGTATTACAAATGATATATTAATACAAAAATATTAGAATGTAATAAGAATTGATTAGAATTTTTTTTTAATATTTCCCTTGTATTAAAATGTAATATTTGCTGTATTGCATACGCCTGTAATACAAGAGCTGTATTAAAAAATACCACAGAATTTTTAACCGTGTAGCAACAAACAATAGTAAGAATGAGAATAAATAAACTACATGTGACTGGGTCGCATTTGATTGGTCCTATTCCGGTTCAAAGGCAGAAGTATGTTAAATCTAACTAATTACATATATTGAAGATGTAAGGTATTGGACATATGTATGTAATTATAATCAGCTGATTAGATTACAGATATACCATTGTGTTCAGCACACTAAGGACATCAAGTCGTTAAAATCCAACTGTTCATAATTTTTGATCTAAGTGAGTTGTGATAAATTGTATACCTTCTTTTAAGAAAATGCAAAACTAGGACAAGCTTTTAAAAGCAACAAATTTTATTGAGTAGATGGATATTTATACAGGGTGATGTTTTTATACGTTTACAAATTATTTTTGACCACCATTTAAGGTTCTCAATTTATTTATAGCTACCTATGTATATAAGGTGAAGATCATTAAAAACATTTCTTTATAAAATGTTTGTCTAACTGTTGAGCAGTATATTAATAAAAAAGATGGTAAAAAGTTAAAATCAGTTTTAGACAACCAAAGAGGTTTTTCTAAATTTCAAACAAAATGTGTTAACTCAAAAACCGTTAGGATTTTAATATTAAAATATAACAGATTATGAAATTCTTAAGAAAATAATTAAAACAAAAAATTTTTGACGCACCCTGTACAATACGATTTGAGTTCTTCTACATCATGATTATAGTATTTTTATTTTTTTTTTAATATTGTTTAAACAAATTTAAGCAAGAAAAGAACTTTGGGGCAGATTCTTGATCATTGAAATGCGTTTTCGGTTAAACAAGACGTAATTTGAAGTAAGGATTAAGTCCCATACCCCTTGCGGTTTTTTTCTGTACACATTTTCTTTTCATTTATAAACAAAAAACTAAAAAAAAAAAAGTATTTCAAAAATTAATTTTCTAACTGAATATTCAGAAATCACATTAAATTACGAACAATTCCTGAAAATTTCATGCTTTTAGCACCAAAACTCGAAAAGTTATGCAGCTTTTTTCAGAAAAATTCCGATTTTCAAAGATTTTCAAGAAAAATCATTGAAAAAACGCTGGTAGCGACCTCAAAATAGAGTTCGATTTTGAATTTTTTGGTCTTAATTTTTTGGTTTCAAGCTTCATAATTTCGCCCGATACCGGTTGAATTTCGAGAAAGGTGTTTTTTTGAATCACCCTACTGTATAATGGGGTCCTTTGCGTACTGTACTATAACAGACACAACAAAACACAAACAATACTTTACTTATCGAATAAACTGAGGGAAATTTCCCAAAAATTTCAATGTAAATAAACATTTTTTTTTTGTATCCGTATGTTTTTCCTTTCTTTATTTTTTACCTACGAAACATCATCCTTAAATTTGATACTCTTTTCTTTTTATCTTTATTTTATGGATACTATATAAGCAAGAACAGAACAAAAAAAAAAATTTACAGATTTCACTCATAGAGTAACTATGGGGACATTGAAAATGACTTGTGTTAGCTCGATAAAATAAAAACATGAATAATCTTGGTGATTTCTAATTTGTATCCTATAGTTGCACCAAAACTTCTAAAGATGTCTAAGAAACCATTCTTCAGTCTGAAATTACAATATGTAGATATTTTTAATGTTGAATCCCAGTTGGCGGTTAAATTAATGTTGTTCAGTTCAGTTTATTTAATCACGGCGTTGATGTTGAAGAAATTCAAATATTTGCTCAATTTTGCTCAAATGGATTTACAAGTCTCTCAACTTATTGAACTATTTATATATAGGCAAGTTATTTGATTTACTGTCAAAGTGAACCCTTTTTAACGCGAGACCAAATTTATAAATAATTTGATGTGTAGCTCAAACTCAATGCAAACCTGATTTACCTAATTGTTTTTAGGTATTCTATAATATTTTGCATTTTGAACTCATCTTTTAAAAATTTAATAAACTCGAGTCGTTTAATTTCTTAAGACAATATTAATGGTTTTGACAGTTAAGCAGTATTCTTTTATCTGAGTATATGAAAAGCAAAGCACCAATTAAGTTGACAGCTGAGTTGACAACCAAATTGAATCTTTTTTTTTCATTTGAGGACCTTAAGGTAGAACTGTAATAGTCGGCAGTTGTTGGAAGAAAATTCTCTCAGTTCACTTACGCATGGAGCGGTCGGTGAGCGCTCTCCACTTCCGAAAGCAAAAGTAAAAAATTGGTCGAAACGAAGCAAAACTCAATTATGGGCACGTCATATGAATTCTTTGTATTCGTTTCGTTTCGTACGACCACTTAGGTCTGCATCCGACTATTATAGTTCTACCTTTAACCTTGAACATCTGAACATTAGAACTAAATCTATATAAGTTTATTAAAGAAGTTCAATTATATTGCAGTAGGTACCTATGAATATTCTAATCGCATTGGCTTAGACGTAGGTAAAGTTTTGTAACATAAATTTATAGGCTGAGATTTTACTTGAATTCTAAGACCTTAACCTCAAAGATCCGATAATTAGAACAGAAAATAAAAGCTTACCAAGCTTACCAAATAAACCCTTTTCGATATTTATATTTAAGTTGCTTAGGTAAGTTAATCCTACCTCTAGACTGATTAACGTTAACTTAAATACCTTAACCTTCAACAACTTAGACCTAATGTTGTAAGTTTATTAAAGAGAAACGCAAGTAGGTACCTTTGCATATTTCAGGCTCAAAAATAACATTGGTTTGGACGTAGGTCAAGTTCAAAAATCGCATTGGTTAAGACGTTGGTCAAGTTCAAAAATCGCATTGGTGTAGACGTAGGTCAAGTTCAAAATCTCATTGGCTTAGACGTAGGTCAAGTCCCAAAATCGCATTGGCTTAGACGTTGGTCAAGCTCAAAAATCGAATTGGTTTAGACGTATAGTTCAAGTTAAAAAATCACATTGGCTTAGACGTAGGTCAAGTTCAAAAGTCGCATTGGTTTAGACGTTGGTCAAGTTCAAAAAACGCATTGGTTTAGATGTTGTTTTGTCACATAAATTTGTAGCCTGAGATTTTACCTTAGTTCTAAGACATTAACCTCAAGGATCCGATAATTAGAACAGATGATACCAAATCAACCCTTTTCGATTAGGTATTATATTTAAGTTGCTTCGCTAGGTTAATCCTACCTCTAGCCTGGTTAACCTTAATTTAAATACCTTAACCTTCAACATCTGGCCCTTATAGAACTAAAGTTATAATTTATAGTCAAAGAGGTTCAAGTATAGGTCTCTGTGCATATTCTAGGTTCAACAATCGAATTGATTAAGAATGAAGTCAAGTTTTGTCACACAAAATTTTGAAGCCTATTATTTAACTTATTTCAAAATCTTAATCTTTAAGATCCGATTATTAGTACAGAAGTAAAAAGGCAACCGCAGAACAACTAAATCAATCCTTTTATATAAATGTACATACATAATGTCATACTAAGGGGTCAAACCTCTTACGTCTCTGAGCCATTCTGAGACATTCCAAACCATTTACATCCACAGGTCCAACGAGTTATGGTAACATAACGGCGCACTCTAGCGCTAATTGGGTCAACGAGCTAGGTTGCTCGTGATCGCCATTTCTACCTACCTACCTACCTACATACATAATGTATGTACCTATATAGATACGTAAGTATATGAATTTTGTTGGCGAAGCCAATTTTGTTATTCAATTTTTCAGTTTTTGCAATTATGTATTTATTTTGATGAATTAAACCTAAACGTTTTTCATTATTTTTTAACCGAATAAATTAGTTTGATATTTTACCTTCATTTTAAGACCTTTATTTTAAATATCCGATTGTAAGAACAGAAGTTATAAGCCAGCCAAACCAACCTAATCGTACCATTACGAATAATATTTGCAAATTACCTACAACAATTTAATCAACATAACTTTTTACAGACATACCTAACCTACTTAATAATGTAGCTATGTACATATGTATATAATTTTTGTTCCCGATGCGAAGCCAAATTGTGTTTGCCACCAGCCACAGTGCAGTGGTGGTTTTTTATTGCACACATTCCACTCCAACCAACGTCTTGCCCACACCCTTACAGCAATGTATATTCTTTGTGGGTACGTTTTTTTCTTTTTCTTTTTGTTTCCTTGTTCCTAACGTCATTTGCCATTATGAAATTAGTTCTCAAAAGCCAATCTTTCACGTTTGTAGTATGAAATTTTGTAAGCTTTTGCAAACATTTTGATGCAGATTTGTAGCCTGTCATTTTATCTTTAATTATCTATCTTAATATTAAGCATCCGATAATTTTAACCTGAGTAAAAGGCTTCTAAGTGCGCTCAAATCGAGTGATTTTAAGATTTCATACAAATTCAACTATCCTCCACTGAAGCTCGTCGGTTGGCGACGATCAACGTGTAGGTACGATTCATCGCTTGTGTATTTAGTTCATTTTGGTATTTTCTTTGGTAACACCAACCAAAAATTCGATCCTGAGCCCCCTATACGCTAGAGTTCATTTCGTTCATTTGTTATATATTCATTTGTTCATTTAATCATTTTGGTAACACCATATTTTTCTCAAAACGACCCTATAAACATTTTCAATGTTAATAACAAAAACTTTACTCACTCCGCATCTCTGATGTGTATGTTTGTGTGTTTTTCATTAAACAAACTTTTGGAAGGTGTATGAGGTAGTTACTCAAGAAAACCAAAAACATCAACAACAACAAAATATATATAGAGAAACCAATAATAGAACTTACACATACATACATAGCTATAGTTGTTTGAATTAATAATTAGTTTTATAGAGAAGGAACAACTATATTAAGATATACACCAATAAGATACACCACATAATAATATAATATAGTAATTAAAATTTTTGTTTGGAAAGATACGACTATAAGGAAACCTAGAATAATATGTAGATATGCATATAACGTGCAAATGGGTTGTTGAAGATTAATTTCAAAATGAAAATTTACACATGCGACACCAAACCATGTACAATCTACATGTGTATATATAAATTTATGTTTATTTAAACAAATAGGGAAAGTTCTCTTGCATTCAATTATATGAAAACAAAAATTTGTTTTGCATCAAGAAGAAAACACAAACAGCTGGAATTGTCAATATAAATCTTGTTGTGTATAGACATTTCAAGTGTTATTTTGAAATATGTATATGTATATGTGCTGTAAGCAGTTTAACAGCTGTAGAAAATTTGTTTGGGAAGATTTTCATAATATTTTGTTTCGAAAAACTGAAAGAAGCATCCAAAGTCAAAAAGTTAGGATGTGGAAAACAAAACAAGTATATGCTCTAATTTTAAATAGTCAATTCAAGTACTTAACAAGCCCTGAGGCTTTTAGAAGATAATGATGGGCTAGATTTTTTTGTAAATCAATATATAAGAGACAAGAAGATAGATGACAAACACAATGGTCCGACTTCAAATTCGAAAAAGCTGAATTTTGGTGTATTATGTATTTCGAAGTTTTAAAAGTTCCCTGAGAAGTATTTTAAAATTGGACCAGGAGGGTTTAAATTCAGTTATTTATGTATTAATACAAATTTAGGGCCATTTTTTCACTATTGCTCAACTTGAGGCGAACTCTCAAGTTGGCCAATTTGAGAGTTGACTTTAACTCGAGATTTAAAATGCAAGTTGAAATTTCTTTTCATTCACTAATTATACTCTCAACTCTCCAGTTGAAGATCTTAAGTTGGCCAACTTTGAGTTTGAAAAATATCCCTAGGATATTTGTGAAAACAAATAAAAAAAAACAAAAACTGTCTTTTTTAAATTTAAATTTGAATCTGTCAAACATATCTGCCTGTTTTTTAATACTTTTAATATTTTAGGTAGGCTTTTTTGGTCAATGTGTAATTTAATGCAAATAAAGCAAGTCTATTTTATCTTTTCCCAACGTTTCTACCGTTTATCTGTCTGTTTGTCTGTGTTAAATTGTGTTTTTTGTGTTAAATTGTGTTTTTTGTGTCAATTTGTGCTAAATTGTGAATAAATAACTGAAAAATAATGGTTTTAAAAGAAAGAAAAAGAAAAGAAGAAAAATATGTAATTACTTCGGAACATAAGTATATAATATATGTTTTTTGCCATAACTGAAGCCAACACGCTTTTGAAACAAAAATAAACAAAAAAAAGTAAAACCTCAAGTTAAGTGTGTGTGTGTTGACTAATCTTAAGTTGATCAACTTGAAAATTGAAAGTTGAAAACGTAAACTTTGAGTGAATACAAAGAAATTCACAAGTTGAAAATAAAAATCCTCAAGTTGTGTTCAACTTTTAGTGAATAAAATCGGCCTTAGAAAACTATCAGGGTTTTTTTTAATATGAATGTAAAAATTCTATCTAGGTATGTACATAAAAAATGATGCAGCGCTTTTTATGTAGAAGCAATAAATTTTGAGAAAAACAAAGTCAGTATCAGTTTCGAATTTTTATGTCCATATCTACTATTTCCTACACCACCGCACTTATCGATAGGGGCTTACCTATTTAAAAAGGTTTAACAAAAATTTTCAAATTTTTATTTAAGAAACAAAAATATTTATAACGCTTAATTTTTTTAAATTTTCATTCTCGAGAATTTTCTATTCTACATAATAAAAAATATAACACAAACTTAATTTCTGTGTACAGTACAGTGGTCTTTAACTTAGATTTTGTTTTCATAAAATGAATTTATTTAAAAAAAAAATGTTTTCAAAATTTTCAAATGCAATATTTGAATTATTATGAACCAAAAGATTGGTTTTGCCAAAAAATTCACATAACAAAAATTACTTTTTTGAGAAAATTGTCCTATTTTTGAGTTATTCACGATGGATTTTAAATAGATTGAACGATTTGTTCTTAATTTTTCGTTTTTTATTTTCAAAATTTTGAGTTAAAAAATCGTTTATTCAAAAACTATAAGCACTAAAATAACTTCATTTAAAAACATAATTAAAGAATGAATTACTGGCTTTAAAAAAAGCTAGAACATGATATTGGCCGTGTTTTGGTGAGAATATAGCTCAGTGAAGTAAAAAAAAATCAAGAAAACGATCCACAGTTCCCACTGAGTTTGAGTAAGAGAAACTACTTTTATCCAGTAAAATTTAACTGGAGAAAAAAGTTAGTGTAAATGCCAGTAGATTTTTTTTGTTGTATCTCTAAATAAATTTTGACTGGCTGGGTTGCAGTTTCTCACCAAAAAACGCCTATTGTATGTGTTGCCGTTGTGTTTTTATATTCATTTTCTATTTTTAAAGCTCTAGCTCAAATTTTAGTGGACGCATGGGCGTACCCAATTTTTCGAATTGCTCCATCATCGTATAGTGTTTTTTTGATTATAACCTCAAATCACTTAACTTAGAGGGCATATTTCTTTACATTTAATATTGTAAAATTTTGTGTTTGAATATTTCAAAAACTATTCATTAGAACAACTTAATTTAAAAGCTAAATTAATGAAAGGCTTAAAAAAGCTATATAGACTTTGTTTTTAAATAATTTGTTTTTTCAATTTTAAGTCAATGTTACACAATTTAACACATCTTAGATTAAGAACTCGTTACGATGTAGCGTGCTATTGTTCCGTGGGAATGAAACTTTCCACAGGTATGTACGTAAAAAGAAAAGAATGAAGACAACATTGTTTCCAATAAATATCCCCGCTTTGTTTTGCAAATATTCTATAGACTTTTTATATGTCATAACTAAAAATCTATAAAACATTACTACCGTCTTACATCTTTGAGACATGATGCATAAAACACTTCTTTTATACATATACATAATTACCTCTCAAACAGCAAGAGTGTTCTGCTCATATGTATGTACATATGTACATAGCGTCTAATTCATTTTATTTTTCTAATGTCATGTCATCCGGAAACACTTTAAATTTTTTTAATATGATTAGAAATTATTATCAAGCACTTAAAAATAAAATATATTTTTTACTGCGCCGCCTCACCGTATGTCGGGTATGAAATAAATTTTATAGAAATATTGGCGCAAAATTTTAGACGATTAAGTAAAATGTTAAAACATTTTTAGTATGATGCTAGGTTAAGAACTGAATTTTTCAAATTTTAAACAAGTTATCATCGTACTTCTTTTTAACATTAAAGTTAAAATCATCAAACGACTATTTTAACTTTTTAGTGTCATACTAAATGTCAAATGTCACTTTGACAATTTAAAATGTGAATATGGTATGTTTATTTACTTGTTTGCACGAATTGTCACTTTTTTAGGTGTGTTAAGCTGAAGTTTATAAAGAAAATAGGTTTAGTATCATACAAGTTAAAAAATGTTTAAAACTAAGAATATTTTAGTAAAAAGCTTAGTTAAATTGTTAAGTAGTATTGAATTTTAAAATTAACACGTACATATTAAACATAGTATTATTGAAACTTAAGAAACTGCATTCCTTATTTTTTCTTCTTCGTCTCATATTAAATATTAGTTAATAATTATAAGCTCTGTTTTAAAAATAATCTATTGTTTATAAAATTTATGTTACATTAAATAAAATTTGAATTAAAAAAAATAAGATTTCTAAAATCAGCGTTGATAGATAATAAAATTAAACTAAAAAAAAATTGTTTACTTTCCAGACAAACAACATGTTATGTAACAAATATTAAAGAATATTTGTAAGCGCCTTATATAGCCCACGCGAATTTAATATAAAATCAGCATAACATAACATAACATCAGCAATCGTGACATTGATTATAACTTATAACACTCCCATAGACAGACAAACAGGTTGAAGTAAATCTTGTACTAAATAAGAAATTAATTATGTTAATTTGTTGCATATTAAGGTTATTATTCATAAAAGCCCCCTTTTAACTAAGCAAGTTCCAATTAAATATAATTCCATTTTATATACAAAAGATATTTAATAATGTATATAATATGGTGTTTCGATTAGCGTGGGAATACAAAACGTTTATTATATTGGAGATTTTTCATTTATTTTTGTAAAGTTTTCCTTGAATTTTAGTTTAAAAACTTTCAAGATTTTATTTCTAATTTTGTCTGTGACTTCTAATACATTCTAAAAATGTTTTCTGATTTCTATCGCTCGTATTTTTTTGTAGCGCAAGTTTTTGGGGTTAAATTCACTCAAAGTAAAAGAAGAAAGAAACAAAATTTTAAAATAATAGTATTACATTCAAATTGACCAAGTCATTCCATACTCACTTCATAAAAATAGATTAAGTGTTTACCTGGAATAAAAAAAAGAAAATTTTATTTAGTATTTATTTAAGTATATTGACAAAAAAAATTTTTTTAAATATCGAATTTTCAAAAAATAATTTTTAAAAATTTTGATATGCAAAACTATCAATATAATTAAAACGCATTAAAAAATTTGCATACAAAATTTAATTTAAATTGTTTAAACATACAATTTGGCAATCCTTAATTTAAAAAAAAGAAGGTTTTGTGAGAGGTAATTTTTATTAATGGTTTAATTCTAGACAAAGTTCGTGTTATTTATTATGTCGGGTAATAATATAAGCTCATAGAAAATTTTTGTTATCAAAATCGTAGGAGTCGTGTTCGAGAAAAATACGATTTTCCTTAAAAGTTTTAAACACTTTGTATGGTATATAATGATTTTTTTGGTTAAAAGAAAAATCTTCATTTAAAATCTGCTATATCACCTAAAAAAAACTGCTGGGTGCCAAATTTAGTAAAAATCGATCAAGTCGTTTTTGAATTAAAAAAAAATAAGATTTTCATTTTTTACTGAAAAAAAGTTAGGTACCTACCTAAGGTACCTATTCTAAGTTTTAACGTTAAATTTTAGAATTTCCACATTTCGGAGTTTGAAAGTAACATATGTAATATACATATGTACATATATGTACATATATCGAATATAAATATTTATGCAGAACACAAAGACTTCACGTATAGTTCCATTGAACAAAAAAAACATAGTAAAATATCTTAAATGTTTTTCTTGGAAAATGGTGTTGAACGAACTTCGAAAAAATTCCATAAATTCAACAATTGTCAAATAAAAAATTTACAAAAAAAAAATATATATTTCTCCTACAGAAAAGGGTAAGACTTTTTGGCAATTCCACACAAAAACTTTAATTGATAAAGAATTAGGTATTGCGAATTTTATACCCACGACATACAAGTCGAATACTTACATATATATATTTCTTTAGAATTTCATTTCGTATATTAATGTCAAAGTACACGTAAAACGATAAACTTTCTTTAGCTTGTAAACAACTATAAATGGTCATGTCTATATAGCTGATTATAATAAGGCTCCAAAATTCCTGTTGCTCACAAATTCAAGCTAAGAATTTTAAATTACATTTCTAAGGAGTTTATTTGCTTAAAATAAACCATATAAATGACAAATTCATTTTGCAATAAACCCATAAACATTGAGAATTGAAAACATTGAACTGAAAAAAAAAACATTGAAATATATCAGATTTTGGCTTAATACCATACAAATTTATGAATCATCTGTCATCACATGTGAAAATGATTGACATGACAGGGGGACCATGTATCTTAATACATATGAATGTGATTTTAATTTAAAACCAAACTAATGCATGGTCATTGGGACAAATCAGCAACAAAATTTCCTTTCATAAAAATGAAGTGAAACAAAAGATATCTTAAAACAACCACAAAATCCGGAAACAACGTATGCACAATAAAAACGTGATAGTCATTAAAAAAGAAACTGGAAGCATAAACTTCTTTGTTTATAAACAGACTTTTTTTTTAAATTACATTAAACACAAAGTGATTGACCATCAATGTCCAGCAAGATCTATAATTATAACAAAAAAAAAAAAAACAAATTTGATAAGTTTATTGACTTTTTGTTTACAAAAAACAAAAACCTGAAAAATTGTCATTATTTCAAAGTTCATTAGCCGACATAAAAAGCTGCATGCTTTTTTTGTAATTATTTCAAAGCAGACACTTACATTTTTTTGCTGCGCAATTCTTTGCCAAATTGGTGTAGGCAGATACTTGTATTAAAAGAAGATACAAACAGATTGACAACTTCTTGTTTTTATATGCTAACAAAAATTCCATTTCACTAAATTCAAATGAAAATTTAACGTAGGTACATATTTTCATATTTATTTTTGAAATTATTATTTCTTGCCAAATTTTTGCGTGAATTTTTATTTTTTGTTAATTTAAAAAAAAAATAAACAAGGAAATCTAGCATCTAATTAAGAAAAAAAATATTTCTCTTTTTTTTTTATTTTCTATGAATACACACATCTGTGTGACAACTGACAGGCATCAGCTAAAAAGATATTTTCTTTTTAAAATATTTTCTTGCTTCTCAGGTAAACTAAGTGCATTTTTCTTTATGTGTCTTCAGCACAAAGTTTTTCTCATCACGATGTTCATAATTTTTGTCCATTTTTAATAAATGAATCGCTGATGCCTTTTCGTGGGAGTCATACATACATATACGCTACGATCTACAAACGCATTACACAGGATAAAAATATAGAGGAGGTCCACATACATATATCCATCCATATAAATGTGAGAAACATAAATGACAAATGGAGAGAGAAAGAGAAATTAGTTAAGTGCAATTTAGTGTTGTGAAATCTTATACGTATGTGAGCGCCCCCAACTGTCATTGTGACACATTTATACACAAAATCCAACTCCTTAAGGCGGCAGTCGGAGGCTGCGACGACGAATCATACATAGTACACCCCACAGTTATTCACAATAGGAAAAGTAATCCCACCTACTATTATATGCCTCCAACAAAATCTTGTCGTCTTGCAATACATTTTTTTTTTCGATATTTTTTTTTTTGTTGTTGTTGCTTTTCTGATGATGTATATATGAGAAATAAATAATGTGGGCGCTGTGGTTTAAATTTTCATTTACGGCACAAACAAAACCATGCAGCTAAGATTATAACCAAATTTTCGTGTACATATTTGGCAATCTTCAGGTTTCCTATTTTTAGTTCATGGTGATATTATTTATATTGTGGATAATTTTCTCATTTGGAAGGTTTATTTTCTGTTTGTATTTTTTTTATTATTATTTATTTGTGGCACTTTATTACAATGGGAAATAATAATAATAAAAAAAGTTCTTGAGGGTTTTCAATAAGACAATGAAGATAAAAATAAGTCATTTTTTTGTTAATTCGTATACACATTGTTTATAAAGTAGGTAAAGGGTGTTCATATTTGTATCTAATTTTGTTTAAAAAATATTTTAGAATATTGAGGATTAAAAATATTAAGATTTCATGAGGTAATTTCCTTGAAAATTCTAAAATTCGATTCTATACCAATTTATATTTCAAAATTTCAACCAAGTTTGCATGAAGTTCGGTAGAAAATTAACGTATATGTGTAAGTATATGTATGCGTGAAGACTAAACAATACTCTTTGGCAACAACATAGTTGAATGTAGTAGATTTTCATCAAGATTTGCTACTTAACTTGAATTGTTTATCAATAAGATATTTTATTTCGTGATTTAGTTATTGATAAATATTTTAGTTGATAAGAAGATAATTGAATTAGAAAATAGTTGAATTAGAATATAATTTAGCATTTTTTATTAATAGGGTTGTTAGTATAAGTATCCTACTTTTTCCAACGCACTAGCTGTCACATACCTACATAAGTGCTTATTTTTCTTTTCAGAAAATGAGCCTTAGTAACCGATGATAATGACTAATTAATATAAATAAATTAAAAAGTTTTAATAATTTTAGAACAAAAATAAAATTAGTTCAAAAGGTTTTACATTTAAAAACAAAAACACACTGTATAGAATAAAGTTTTAAATATAATTATTTTATGAGAAAACAAAGATATGGTACCTAAATAATAATAAATCTCTGTGAGATATGAATTTATAGAAGCAAGTTTTTCTGTATTCACCTTTTTTTTCAGACATAAATTTAATTATTATTAAAACAAATTACCTATTGTGAATTATTATATTTGTATTTGTGTTTCCAACTCAAGGAGAAGTCTCTTTTTTTTCAATAAAAAATAAAAATGTGCCAGCTACTGTTGTCAGATTCATTTAATTAATAACATTGGAATTCGAAACGCGGTCGTCCTTCGTAAAATTTTTAAAATTACGTATTCTCTGTTTATTAATTCGAGAGAGTATAAAATATAAATCTAGAACAACTTTTATTTTGTTTATTTTTTTTTTTATATATAATTTATCTTTTCAATTAAATTGTAGTTGTTTAAACCTGAAATTAGTAGGTTAACATAAGCATCACATTATATGTGAGATTTTATCTATAAAATAAAAACACGATTTATTTTGTTGTTATTTGTGTATAAATATAATGCAAATAAAAATTTAATCACATGATGCGTTCACAAGTTTAGTATTTGTTTCATTTATGTCTTAACCTTAATGGCGCACAAACAGTGGGGCATATTACAATAAATTGTAGTCAGAATAAAATCAGAAAAAATGTGCAACAAATTGATAAGGAATGAAAAAAGGCCTAAAAAAGACAAGCGATGAGAGTCACTAAGGCCTAAGATTAAAGATAATTCCATGTGTCGATTTAAATAAATATATAAAGAGGGAAAATTATCAATTTTAATATAAATAATTATTGTTCGATTGATTTATTTTCATGTTTGGTGATATTTTGCCACACTGTGCTATAAAATCTTGGAAACTTTGAGGTTGTTTTCAGAAAGGCTTTTATTTGTTTAATAATTCATAGTTATTTAACACAATTCAGAAGAATATAATTAAAGTATTTACAATGTACATACTACATTGTTGCTTATAATAGCCTTACGCTCTTGATTTAATTAAAATAATAATTTATTTAGAAAGATTAAGTTTCAATTCTTATAAGTAGGTGATTTGAGATGTTAATTTGCCGACAGACTGCACTCTCTCAGGTTGTCTACATTCTGAACACTTCAGTTGTTCACTGTAGTTGTTTGTTTGAATTAATCAAGTTTCGTATTCTTAAATAATATAAAGGGTGATTTGCATAAGGTATCAATTTTTTAGAAAATTACCCCTCCTGCCTAAACGCTGGAAAATAGACCCCCCTCCAATACGATTTTTTTCTTGTCTAAGGCCAAGCTACATGCCCTAGCTTTTTGTCACACCTTATGCAAATCACCCTGTATAAAAGCGATAATGTTGCCAATTTTCAATTTATTAACTAAATTGATTAATCGATATTATCATTTTCAAATATGTATCATTCTTATTTATTAACTATATGAGTAGGTACTGAGTAGGCTTAACTACCTACTATCTATTGTGAACAGTTCTATTGGTATTTTCGTTGTCAAAAACCAGTTATTTATAAATTTTTCAAAATTTAAATTTAATTTTAATATTAAATTATGTTTTTAACAGAAGTACACAAAATTACAATACCCAAAACATAAAACTGGACAGTCAAATAAAATTTCCATTCACAATCGTTGTATTTTTTTTTAATGTTCACAATGATAGTAAAATTTGTCAATTGAAAACCACTATATATATATCTAAATTTCTGGCAATTGTTATTAAATGGTTATCAACTAACAATTGATAAGTGTTATATATAGTTTTTAGCTGATTCAAAATATTAAGTACAGAAATATTAAATCATCATCAAAGCAAAGAGGGGAATTCTGAACACCAACTGGAGATCGTTTCAGAATCGACGAAAAAGCACCATTAGAATTAATAAAGGGTACGATTCAATTTAAGACTATTTTTTTCTTGCAAAAGGACATGTTATTTATATAATAATAATAATAATCTAACAACAACTTGATCGTCACGTGCGTCTTCGATAAATAAATAAGCCTTTTTCATAAGGGGAAGACAATAATAGAGTTAATGAAAGATCTTTAAATATTCTTTCTATAAATTTTAACTAAAAATCCTTTCAAAAACTTAATAATATAAAAACCCTTGGAACATTATTTTCATGACTTAATGTTTCTTAATAAAAGCTCAAGAAATACCTAAACGTAGCCTGCACTCGTATCCAGATCACACATGATGGTAATAAATTTAAGAATAATTTATTACCATCCTCCATTCAATTACAACGCAACTACTTTTTAATCCACTTTAAACAAAAAAAAAATACAACATACAGTTGTTTTTTTTTTTATTCAAGTATAATAAATTTTGTTTTGCAATGTCTGATGTTGTAGGTAGCCTTTCTACAGAGCTACACTTACACATACATACACGTAAGGTAAAACGTCATTCGATGTTTCTTTTGCAGCTTATATGATTGTAGGTACATATAAAACAATACATAGAAAACGAACCAAGTGTAATGAATTTATTTATTTTGTTGTTTTTTTGGAAGAATTGAATGAAGATAAAAACAAAACCGAAATAAAACAAAAAAAATGGCACAACAACACGCTATATTTTTTTTTAACAGGTCAAGGGATAAAAGCTGGAATTCATTATATATGTACATACATATTTAAAATAAATATTTTACTTCCTGCTATAAGGAAAAGAAGAATGAAAAGAAGAACATAAACAAGGATTTCCATAGAAATTTTCTCCAAGATCTAGTGATCTTGAGGGAAGAGAAACCTTTAAAAACATCAACGAAAAAAAAATATGATTAAACCAAGATTGTCAGTATTTTGGAAATGCCTTTTAAAAAGTTTAAATAAATAAATTAACGGTACGTCTGCTACGTTTTATAGTAGATACAGAAAAATAGTAAAATTTTAATAAAAAAAAATTAACAATCAACTCAAAATGGCAGCTGACAGATCGTTTGACATTTGAACCCACGTCTGCTGCAATTTATTTCATTAATTACATTTTACTACGTCTAATTTTAATACGTATTTAGTAAAACGTATAGCAGATATGACAAATGTATGTTATTTAAAATAATGAGAGTTCGGCCAAAACTGCTAACAATTCTCAACCATTTAGGTTAAAACATAAATCTCTTAAAAGTTCAAAAAACAAAAAAATTAAATCCAGCAGAGTTGACGATTCGCTTGGACTTCTTTCTTTCGGAACATGGTATAATACTTTATTTAAAGTATGGTCATTGTTTTAAGATATAGGTATCCATTATTAAGCGTGTTTTTTGCAAGCCCGGGGGGAATTGGATGGAAAAAACAATGTCGGTGCTAAAAAATTTACATGTAAAATGCAACAACAACTAATCCCCTGCGGGCTTAGCTAATTCCAGGGAATTCTCGGGGCTTAACTTAAGCGCACAGAAAAACTGTGTTACCGACATGAATTAGGTACTTACATGTTATCGATAGTTTATATGAAAACTCCATATTTTTTTCTGTGATGACGTCGCTTATCCCCGTTGTCGTTTTTATCATCCAATTCCCCAGGCTTGCAAAACAACACGCCTATTATTTAAAATCGAGTTAACTCCTTAAACATGTTGTTCAGTCAATTTAACTTAGTACCTAGCACTAGAGCTAGCTGGAACCAGCGTTAGAACCTTACTCCAATCGGAGTAAATTTACTCCAAGTTTAAGAAAGAAAGTAAGTCTACTCCACCATTCCGCTTTTTTTCAATTTACACCCTTTTTTCCACACTGAAAAATTTACAAATTATCCATCTCCAAATTTCCAAACCACATGAAAGGAAATTGACAGCACTGTGCTATTCAATTTTCTAACCAACTCTGACCTGAATGTTTGAAACTATAAAATTCTATTCTGTTTTGAAATGAATGGAATGTATGTACCTAAATTAAATATTTTTTTTTGTTTAAAAATATTTATTTTTGTTAATATAATTTTTTTTGTTAAAAATACAGTTTTTGAAAACCTGAGTTTTTCTTTCGTTTTCAAATCTACTTTAGAAATTTTCGATTTACTCCACTTATAAACCTATATATTCCTATAAATTTAACTACTGAGATTCTAAACCCGGCAGCAACAGATATTTCTGACAGATCCGTTTCAAAAATCTAAATACAACACTGTTATAAGGGCAATTTTCATAGAAGTGTTATATAGATTTCGATAGTGAAGTGTCGCACTTCAAATTCGATAGTAAATAGGCTTTCATTTATCTGTACGATTAAGTGCCTCTGGTTTAATTCAGAGTTGACCTTTAAGAGCAAGTTTTTCATTGTGAGATTAAAACAAAACCCGAGTTAACTCACCAAATTGTCAAAAAAAAAGAGTCTCGTTAAACTTGGCCCACGACTCACAGGACAACTGGTCTGCCATCTTATCTTTTTTCTCTTTCGCACTCATTATGTTCGAATAGAGTCAGACGCAAAGAATTATCGTGTAATAGGGGCTTAATATATCCTCTAAGCAGCCAACCAAATTTCAACCCGAACTGAACTCGACCTTTCGATTTCGTATATAAATACTCAACGTTTAGTTACTGAACGTACATATTGTTGAACGCACTCAATTTTCGTAAAGCTCAGAATCACGATCACGACCACGATCACGATTACAACGTTACGTTACGTTTTCTTTTCACTCTACCGCCAGTATAGATGTTTACACATCAAAAATGAAAAAGTTGATTAGTTTTAAGTCAGTTAACGCTTCTTAGTGTACAAACAATTAATTAAGCTATGCACATTTTTATTTATATGCTAAAGGTTTTTTTGTGCAGCTCCTAGAAATCAAAATATGCCAGGTTCAAAATAATATTGACAAAATTTCATTAAACCCCATCTCATTTGGCAACCATGTTTAACTATAAACAAGAAGATTCTGTATATTTACATAGCGAGCTTCATTGCGTCTCTGTGGTTGTCATCAATTCAATTTATATGCACATACATGGTCAAGTAGGTATAGTAGTAATATAAGAGTCAGATGACCGGTGTTATTATTTTGTTTGTATTTCTTTTTTTTTTTCATTATTTTTTGAAAGCACCGACTCCAAAACAAAAAAGAAAACAATCCAAACTCGAAGTTACAATTTATTTTTTTATTTTTTTTGGGATTCGTGTTTTAATGGCCGAAGGTGTACGTGTTTCGTGATTCTCTTGGTATGTATCAAAATTGCATTATAAAAAAAAAATTCTCCCTTGTAAATATACCTACCTAAAATTCTGCCAAGGTGACTTTGGAATTGGGCAAAGACGAGGGAAGAGACAAAGAGAGAGATAAAGAGGCATTGTTGGAGTTGTTGTTGTTTCCAAAAGCTGGTACTTTTCCAAATTGTATACATTTTTTTCACCTTTCAATTATTATTACTTACAATTTGTTTCTTCCACTTTTATACGGATATACGATATAAAATAAAAAAAAAATACACCGCCTTTTTTCTCTTATTTTTTTTTTTAATATTTCAGTTTCATGGTTTAATCTTATTTCCCCTCTTTAAGTTTTTTTTTTTTTTAGGTGTGCTCATTTTATTTGGGCCTTATTTTTGAAATCTGTTTCAGAATTTTGTTATGCAGCTTGTTAGTCGATTGCATACCTACCTCAAAATTTGATCTCTTCTTTGGTTAAAGAAAAAAAAAATGATACGATTTGATCTAACAGATGCTTCTCGCGAATTTAAGGGGGAATACAAAATATGTACATAATATTATATAAAAGTAATATATCAAAAGGCAACTGATTCAATATGATGTTGATGATGATAATAACATGTCCTTGAGGAATAAATAGCGTTGGAAATAATTCAACTGAAAATCTTTTGAAAAAAAAGTGGAAACAACTTAGCCACTTGATAACAAACATCAATGAGGGACAAAATATCTACAACAGTATAGGTATAGGAAAAAAGATAAAAAATCTATTGGAAATAAATAAAAGGCAATTGAGGTGCTTATTGATTTTTTTTTTAATTCTCTTCAATTGGTATTAAGTATCATTTTTTTTTTTCTTTATTTTATTCTCATCAGAATTATCTTTTTCACAAAATAAAAAAAAAAAAAAATGTCTTGCTTTTGTGGGTTTAGACTTACAATAGTCACTCGTTTATAGATATTTTACAGAGGTTTCTTTTCTTTATGCGATAAATTTTCGATAAAGATATTCTATTTTTGGAACCATTTATGTATTTTATTAGAGCTTGAAAGAAAAAGAAGATATAAAATATTTCTTATAAGGTACTTCGGGTTCTTTTATATAAATTTATTATATAAATATTAGAGAATTGCAAATAAACTTTATATGTACCTATATTTATATCTGTTTTCTGTTACTAGGTTAAATGTTAATAAAATGTGAATGTATTTTTTTGAAGTTTTGTCCTTCAAACACTTTCTAAAGAAATTTAGAGAAGAAGTGGATTATGTTGTTGAATATTTTAAAAGATATTGTTTATCACAAAAAAAGAACGGTACCACCCGTATACCGTACCTAAATATTTAAATAAAACTAATGTCGTGAAATTCTTTGTTCTTTCATAAAAAGTGAAATTAAAAATACTACTTGGTCTCTCGTTGACGCCATTTTTATTTATATGTAAATGTAGGTACGCATTTCAGATCGTTAATTCAAACTTTTTAAATCTCCAAATAAACCGTCTTTCACACTTTGAGAATGAACAATCAATTCTCCGCCCTTACCCTTTCTATAGGGTAAATTGTAATATATCGTTGGCTAAATACGTTAAACTGCTAAGGGCCAGTTTGTTCACAGCTGGATCATCTTTAATCAAGGATTATTGCAACTAGTAAATCATTGAATGTGCATGGTAATCAATTTTTTTTTCAAGGAATCAATAATTTAAGTTGTCAATCATGGAAATCGCTAATCAACCGATTTTGGTTGATTAGCGTCATTTAGTTAGATTTAACCCACTGTGAACAAACTGGCCCTTTGCCAGTTTGGCAAATTTTACAGGAGAGCGAAAAAACAAAAATTATTTACTAAGGCTCCATATAAAAACTGATTTTCTCTTTAGGATTCTGCAACAACTACGATACATTGGGTAGAAGTGACGAAGCCAATTTGTGCAAAAAGGGTTTCCGAAGAAAGTGGCATCAAAATCTCAGTTTCGACCAAACGTGGACTTAGCAGCGTTACGTATTTAGCCGACGATATGTATGTAGGTAGGTGTAAGTTGTTGCTAAAATTGTATTTTGTTTTTTTTTTAAGAAAACTATCGATACAAAAAATACATAAAAAAAAAGAAAAAAATACACAAAATAAAATGAAAACCTATATGAAATGAATATTAAAGCAATTGAATAACGATTTATACAAATTTAATTTAAAAAATAAGATAAATTAAAAATAAGAAGAAAAACAAACATTAAATTCATGATTTGGGACAAAATGTGACAGGGGTTTAGGCGATCTTGATGTCACAAAACTCATGATTCATGAATTTATAATTCTATTGATTGAAAAATCCTGTTAGCCAATTTATTTGTATAGGTATCTATTTGTTGAATCTCGAAGTTGTGTCTATATATATGTAGGTATACCTACTTAAAAAATTCATTGAAACAATAGGAAATATAAACAAGTTAATAATTTAAATTTAATTTAAAAAAAACTGTGAAAATATTTTTATAAATTTGAATTAAAAAGACAAATATTCACTTATTTTTTTTTTTTTTTGAATCAATATCAAATTTATTTATTTTACACTTTTCCTTTGTCACATATTATGCATGAGAGTTCGTTTTTAAGTTTAACCTTTGTATATAAAAACTATAGTACTATCATGGAGCAAATTTTTTAGGGTTGCGTGTAGCCATACGGTGGCGCTAGAGTCACTTCAAATTTTTTTGCAGACTCAAATATATTATTTGGACAAGAAATGAAGAGCACGTATTAAGAGCGAGAGAGAATTGTATTATTTCAATTCTGAATTCTAAAGAGTGATGACTGCAAGGAAATAACTTTTCAGCTGTTTGCGTCGATGCCAGAGAAAACGAACAAAATTTTTTTATCTTTGTGTATGTATTGTGAAATTTGCTTTGGTTAATAAAAAAAAGAAAAAACTTAATGTGGGGGTAGTTTTTGTCTTTTAGCAACTAACTTTGTAGGTATAGGTATAAAAGGCAAAACAGATACATACTAAATGTTTCTGAGTATGGTTTTTTCCACGGTGCAATTTTTTATGTTTCTTCCTACCCACAGCACCTAAAATCTTCGCGTCAAAATATAGGCCAAGCAAGAAATCCCATAACAACAAAAAAAGGTCAATTCGTGAAAATGACTTTGAATATTTTTTGTATCTTAAAGTTTTTTCTGTTAGTGCCTTGGTAATTCGATCAACATATACCTATTTTTATAAAAAAAAACAATATTGGAGTTGTTTTAAGTCAGGTAGGTAGGTACATACATACATACACATGTATTTAGGTGGTAACCTTAGTAACCTAGGTATACCTACCTACCTAGATAAATATTTTAAGCTTTTCTCGATAAATCATTTTTTTGTTTTTTACTTGTTTCTTTAAGGTAGGTACCTTCCTATCCTTTTTTTTTTAAACTAGGTAGGTATAGGTTTCAGGTTTAAATTTACCTAATTTAACAATTCAGAAGGTTACTTATGTAAACAAAAATTCTATAAAATCTACAAAGCATCTACCTACAAAAATCTACCTACCTACCTAATTTTTTTTTAAATTCAAAATTAAAGAATTAGAAAATTCCTATAAATCAGGGCGAAGTCCGATCAAAATAAATAGCATAGGTAGGTACCTACCTACCATTGGAAAGTTATACCTACCTACATGTTTCTGGAAATTTTTTACTTATTTTTTTTTTACATCATTTTTTGATTTTTCAATATTTTTTAGGCCAATTAAATTATTTATACCTACCTACATAGGTATATGTACCTATCTTTTTAAGGGTGCTTTAAAAAAAATCTCAAAATTATGTAGGTATATTATATATATACATTTATATTTTGTAGGTAGTAATCTCAGAAGAATTAAAAAAAATGGGATTGTTATTTACCGACGGGTTTCAGCAAAGAATTTTCCAATTTTTGCGAAATCCGAAAAACACCAGTTCAGGTAAATGCTTATATCTTTGGATCCAATTGTCGGATTTTCAATATAAAGATATGCAATTAAGAAGAAAAGTCAGGGCTTGTACCACTTGCCAACAAATTTTTAAAACCTCTAAAAATTTCATACTAAAAACCTAGATCAAAATTTTTGAGAACTAATTTCACTGTGGAAAATGCAACGAGGAAAAAGAAGAAGAAGAAGAAGAAGAAGAAGAAGAAGAAGAAAGAAGAGCAAAAAAATCCATTTTGTTGAGAATTATAAAATAAAATAAAGATAATGAAGAATAAAGTTGAGGAAAATAATAAAGAAAGAAAGAATTTTGTGGTTTTTTTTGCATTCTGCAGTGTTTTACATACATATGTATATTCAAAGAATATTTGTGGGATATATGATTTTTCGCTTTTATTGAATTTTGTTTGTTAAAAATGAAGGCCTTGTTTAAATATAATTATTTTGGGATTCCTATTGAGAGACACCTATGACACCTTTTTTTGATATATCGCCCGAACTCGATCAAACAAAAAAAATCGAGCCACCCTAATATACACAGAAACAAACCTACATATTATTATGTAGATAGGTAAGTACCTATTTAGGATCAATCTTGTTGCCGATGTCAACAAAGCCAACTTTTGTTCATTACTTTTCATAATGACGAACTACGAAGTAGGTAATTCACTTTTTGCACTCACATTTTTTTGAGATCTTCATTTTTTTTAACTCTATAAGTTAGCCCGACATATTACATTTATTTTAAGACTTTAATCTTACAGATACGCTTAATAGAACAGAATTTATAAGCTATTTAAAATTAGTAACGTGTTTCATTTAAAGGTGTTTTGTGCCTCCGTAATGAATTTGTAAAAAAAATTAAGCCTCACATTTTACCTAAATTTAAAGACCTTAAACTTATTCAAACCAACCAACAGTGAAGTTGGTTGAACAATTCTTAGTTGAAGAAAACTACCTGTTACATTTGTGTATACCTACGTTCCCGATGCGAATCCAATTTCCCAAGGTTATGGTCTATCTCACTCACACCAGTGTATTCTTAGTAGCAAACTTTTTTAAAATTATTTTTGTGTATTTCTCTTTCTCGTTACGTTTGCCTCGAAAAAATTTGTTCTCAAAATTTTTTTTCAACGTTTTTAGTATGAAATTTTGAAAGGTTTTGAATTTTTTTTTGTAGCTTGTACTCGACTGTGATTCTGGCTTTAATTTGAACTTTGAATTTTGAAAATCGGACAATTGGATCTAAAGATATAAGCATTTGACTGAGCGAAAATCGGGTGTTTTTCAATTTTAACAAAAATTGGACAGTTCTCCACTGAACCACGTCGGTTGGCAATGAACAACAACCCCAATTTTTTCAATTTTCCGATATTTTTTTTAATTTCTTATTAAACTATTGTGAAAGTCGTGTGGGGTGTAGACTTATGTATGATATATTAAATCAATTGTCTATTTTCCTAGATGCGAATTAAAGAAAAACGAATCCTATAAATGATATAACTACAGAGTTACGAGATGGTAAATAAAACAACAGAAATATGTCAATATCTCAGTTGAAAAAAATTTGAAAAATCTAAAAATTTTACAACAAATGTAGATCAATAATATCTATCTCTTACTTTTTTTTTTTAGATTTTTTAAAGCACCCGTTAAAAAGATAAAAATCAAAAAGTGGTAAAAATTCAATTCAATTTTTGAAACATAAAATATGGTTTAAAAAAAAATTTTAATCAAAATTTCCTGAAACACGGATAATTTTTTTTGTCAAATACCTTTCCAATTGTGAAAAATTTATTTCAATCGGACTTAACCCTGATTTATTAGAATTTTCTAATTAATTCAGTTTTGAACTTTCAGAATTTTATAAAGGTATCTCGCTTGGTAGATTTTATAGATTTTTTATCAAGTTAGCGATATTCTGGAATTTTAAATTCTAGTTTGATCAATTTTACATAATTTTGTCCTAGGTACTTTAAATTGGAATTTCAAAAAATCCAGTCTTAACTTAAATCTAAAAATTTACTATACCTACTTATACACATATCTACCTACATTTTTTAATGCATGAAAAAGTGAGCGATTCGATATAACTATACCTATACCTATATACATTTTACATTCATTTTCTTCACCATGGCAGAATGAAAAAAATGTAAGCAAAACAAAATTGTGTTTTTTCTTCAATTTATCTTTGTATAGGTATACATAAAAGATTTTGTATTATATTCTCAATAAAAATTAATTTTGTTCGCTTCCTCGCACTCTCTTTAATTTAATATACAGCCGACAGCGTTCACATTCTTCTCTTATTACGTTACTCATTTTACGAATATCTGTAACCTGCAAAGCTGCAAATCACCAAACTCTTGATGAGAAACTGTTGCGTGTATAATATAGGTGCCGCTACTGTCGCACCTCACCATGATAGTACTATAGTTTTTATATACAAAGGTTTAACCATATATACAAACTTATACAGCACCGTAAAAGAATTGATATGTTAGTCCATGAAAGGAACAATAATAATAATTTTTTTATTTAAAAAACAACAATAATAATACAAAAATAAAAACCGAAATCCTGAAAATCCATAATCCCGAAAACCCAAAATTATAAAAACCCCAAAACCATGAAAACCCAAAATCGCAACATTCCAAAAACCCAAAATACCGTAAATTTTGCTTCGAAAATCGTTATGCCAAAAGTAATATAAAATGAATATTTTGCGCACTTAATACCAAAATCCTAAAAATTCAAAATCCCGAAAATCCAAAATCATGAAAACCCAAAATCCCGAAAATCCTTAATCCCGACAGTCCAAAACCCAAAATATCGAAAATTTTGAATCGAAATCCCAATGTTTGTTTGTTTGTTTGCGTACTAAATACCAAAAACCTAAAAACCCAAATCCCAAAAATAATATAAAATGAAAAATTTGCACCGCACAAAATGCAAAGGATTGATTCAAATTTAAGGTAGATTTCAGGTAATGCTTAAAACATCGAGAAAAAAAACTTTCAACCAAAATTCAGCTTTGTCAAATTTTTTTTTTCAAAGTCAACGTCTTAAAACGTCAAATTCTGTTTTGTCGGTTTTTTTTTCGAAGTCAAAGTTTATTTTTAGTGGGTTACATCCAAAGAATTAATCGGAACAATGGTTTTCCAATTTGTATTATCTATACTGCTTGCTGTAGAAACCACAAAAAAAAACCGTCCAATTTGTAAGTTACCCCAGCGCAGCGGCGATGTGCATTTCAACAATAAAAACTGATATAACAACTGATATACTAATGAAAGTGTCATAATCTTTTTTTTGTGTAGAATAGCATAAATTAAAATTTTTAACTTGACACTTTTTAATAAAACAAAACGGAACACAACAAAACGGAACACAACAAAAATTGGATATGTTATCCCTCCCTCCCCTTTAAATCACTTGTTCAAATGTATAATACTTTTAAAAAAATGCTCAAGAAATAAAAACAAAGCCCTTTATACCAAAATTCGGCTTTATATTCATTCAAAGTTTGGTCTTTATTTTGTCTAATTTTGCTGCGGGTTATCTCTTATTTCATTCAACAAAACCAATGTTGACTCAGCAAAGACGTCATGTATACAAACACCCATGAATACTTTTTTTTCTTGTGATAAAGTTCAATCAAGTTATTTTTTAAGCGATTTTTAAATTTTAAATTAAAAAATACAAAAGATTCTACACTTCTTTCTTAAATTATTTCCCCCAAAAAACTTAAGGGAATATCAAAAATATAACGATGTTCACCATTAAAAAATAAACAACCAAAAAAAAACAATATAAAATCAGCTTCCGGTCAAAAGGATCATTGATAATAAGTTATAATATAATTTAATAAAAAATTTCGTCATTTTCCATTTGGTCGTCAAAAATTTTTCCATAAAATTGAAATCCTTTTTTTTTTCTCTCGAAATTTATTTAAGTGAAATATTTCTCAAACTTTTTTCCTAATTGTGTCCAAGGTCTTCTTAAATATAAAATATTCAAATCATTTCACCGTATACATAAAGGTCAAAGAAAAATCATCCAAAAAAAAAGCATTATTTTTGTATGTATAGAGAAAATAAAAACTTTACTCTCAAGTCTCATGTCCTTCCGGTTGCTATACATTCTGTCGTGTTTTTTTTTTGGCCAAGGTAAAGTTGAGATTTTGGTCCGACTTTCCGTTCCAAATAAATACCTTCCAAAAAAAAACCTCATGGAAAACGATATTTTTTTTACACACCACAAAATGTATAATGTACATACATCTCTGTGTGTCGTGCGTATATAGTATTTTAGTAATACTTTATATCCTATTAGCATATATACCTGTACCTACACACAAAATATACACAAGATAACCTCGCACAATTTGTATGCCACTGCACTTAGATTACGTGAAATGTGGAGGATGAAGTCCTCTTATGGGGATGCCATTTCCAATGAAATATTGGACCTCCCAATTTTGATTTTACAAGCGCACGTTAAAAGTAGTGATTCGATGTTCGCTGGTTGCTATACGACTCAGATTATTTAGACGCCATTGCTATGTCCGCTAATATAAAGCCAATTAACAATCATGTGTGGGTCGAAAGCTTGTTTGTGTGTAAATATAAGGCAACAAATTTTAAGGAAGTGAGAGCAGCATTACTCATCATGTTTGCACAGCTTTCAAACTCGATTAGATCTATATTCGTCAGGGAAAATGGACGTAACCTTTTTTAACACATGAAGTTTGACACTTAATATAAATTAAAATTTGTCTATAGAGTATGAATTAAGTATACAGTTAAATGTGAAATGATTTTTTTTAGAAAAAGTGTTAAAAAAAAAAAAAAAAACTTATATTATATGTAATAAAGGATGTTTTTTTTAATAGTAAAAAAAATAAAATAAAACATATACAAATAATTTTACTGAGAATGCCATAGGGCTCCACGGCTGGCTGAATTTTTTTAAATTGACAAAAAGTTTCTAGTGTCCAAGTTGACATGTGATTTTTGCTTAAGCCCGTATGACACTAATTCTTCTTCATTTTTAACTCATTAAATCATGTTTAATTGTCAGCCGAGAAAAAAAAAGAAAGATAGTGGCGCAAAATTTTAAACAACCTATTGTTAAGGGCTTAGCATATTACTAGTTCGCAATTTGCTAATTCCCTTTTATTAAAAACGGTGCAGCTGAACACGTCCAAACAATGACAGTTCGGAAAGAAAAACAAAGCAAACAAACCTCAACCTAGGGAACGGACCTAATAATTTGCAATGTCAGAAGTTAAAGTGACAACCTACAATTTATTTTGTTATTTTTTTTTTGTTTTTATTTGTGACAACAATACAACTAGTTTGTTATTTTATTATTGTAAAAGAAAAGTTTCAATAAAGTGAAATTAAAAAATTGTTATTTTATTTTTTGTTGTTGTTGTTCCTTATTAAAGGTTGTAATGAAGAAAACACAGTACGAGCAGCCGCAGTCAGGGCTTTAGCAGTTTATGTGCTTTTAACATCCTTACGTGAAAATTGAGTTTTTGTTGCAGATTCAATTGTACAACTTATTAAAGATTAGAATCAATACCTGGGCACTCATTCCGTAACTCGATTATCGCCAGACGACATCGTTTAAACGATAGTCTTGCTTCACGTAACATTAAAAATGACTATCGTCTGGACGATCTCGTTTGGGTGATTTAATATTTGCTTCACGTAAGACAATAATCGTCAAATCGCTATCGTCAAAACGTTGACGTTTGGGCGACAGCTAAATAGGTATCGTCTTGTAAAGTTTTGGTGTTTTTAGAAGCGATTAATATTTTTCTCGTGATTTTTTTAACAATTTGAAACTAAACGACTTAAATGATTACGGTATTCAATTCTGCAAAAAAGCTTTCCAACAAATTGCATTTAAAAACCTTACTTTAAAAAAATGTTACGGCGTTATAATTTATTGGTGTTGGAAAATGAAAATGAAAATGAAAAAAAATTACGAGCAATAAGAATGCGAAGGCAACTAAGGGACAAGTCGGATCCTTTCGCTCTACCAAAACATATGTAAGTATTTATAATTATTATAGTAAAAATAACCACTTAATTCGTGAATCTTATTCTACCGCAGCTTTGTTCAACGTTTCCGTCTTTCCAAAGAAGCATTTAAATTGGTGCTGGATACAGCAAATTTGACAAGCGGTTGCCGGTCAACATATATCCCTCCTATATTAAGACTTGCTGCTACTCTTGAAGTTTTGGGTGGAGGAGGGTATCAGTGGTTGACTGGTAACGATTTTGGAGTTGCTCTAGCCCAAAGTACGTTATCAAAAATTGTTGCGAATATCAGCTGCGTTTTGGAAGCACAGTTATGTCCTTCGTGGATAAAATGGGGAGCTTACGGCGAAGACGAAACGGCAGAAATAAAAAGATGGTTTTATAGAAAGTTTTCTATACCAGGAAGTAAGTTTAACTCATACATATAAATACAATTATGTCATAAATTATGATTCTCTCTTTACTTTACTATTAAGTTGTTGGCTGCATAGACGGCACTCACATTTTCTTACAAAGACCACGGGAAAATGAACAAATATTTTTCAATAGGAAGGGTAAACACAGTCTGAATGTAATGGTTGTAAGTAACTAAGTTTGAAAACACAACATAATATGATTATGAATATATTAATTTTTTTCTGAAGATATGTGATCATAAAATGAGAATTATGGCAATCAACGCTAAATACGCTGGATCTGCACATGACTCCCTAGTATGGAAACATTCCAATGAAAGGGCATTTTTTGCAAACACATTCAATGAACGCGGCCATAATTGTTGGCTTTTAGGTAAATATGTGACCTTGGACTAAACCAAGACAAGTCATATTTCTATAAAATACATTTAAAAAATTATTTCAGGTGATAGTGGGTACCCACTAGAACCATGGCTGCTTTCACCATATAGGAGCTCAACTGACCTAATGAAAACAAGGTTCAACGAAGTCCACGCAAAAGCAAGGAATATAGTGGAAAGGTGTATAGGTGTGTATAAAGGTAAATATATCTTATAATTACCTATATATTATGGTACAAAACTATATTAATATTATCCCTAGGTCGATGGCGAATTCTTCTTGAAGAAAGAAAAAGCAGTTACGATCCATCTAAAATTGCTATTTTTGCAAATGTTTGCGCTGCATTGCATAATATATGCATTCATCATAATGTTGAAAATGATTTGCCGACATTAGAAGATGAAGATTTTCCAATTAGCACATTCAACGAATCAGAAGTATTAATTGGAAACAATAGAATCAAACAAATAGCATCGAAAATAAGAGATGACATTAAAAATTCAATTTTAAATTAATTACTTTTATTAAACATAAAACTTATACAAATAATTAATAAACAAACAAAAAAACAAAAAAATTACTTCATACATAACTTCAAATAAATAGTTTTAAAAAGTCTTATAGAAAAAAACAAACAAATATCACATTTAGATTCATCAATGTTTTAATTTTTACTTTCGAAGCTCTTGTTGAGCAATTTCATTCCGTCTTTCAAGACAGGCAATAACCTTCGAATGAAAAATTGAGTCTTGCTCATTGCGCTCCTTTAAATAGTTTATGATATTATTTTGAAATTTAGTATCATTTTTTAGTTGTGCTTTTATTAGGTCTTGAATGTTTGGTTCATTTTCCTTTAATCGTTTTGGAGTGGCAGCAATTGAGGGAGTTGAATTCCTGAATTTAAATTAATGAAATTATTAACACAAACTTGCAATACTTTAAAGACAATTTGAAGCTTTACCTTTTTCGGGACTCTGCTGTTTTATCTCCCTGTGAATACTTTTGAGGACTCTCAACAATTCCCCTTAAAACACTCTCCAAGTCATCCACCTCAATTTCATTTTTTGTTGAAGGAGGAGCACCAAAGACATTGGAGGAACTTCCAGAGACCGCAGATCGGATTGATGTCATTTGGATAACCTTTTCCTCATCCTCAGTAATGAATATTTCTTCATGTGGCCCACCACCGGTTTTTTTCAGTGAAAGAACATTTTGGCTACACTTTTTTTTGGCCCGGTATTTGTAGTCTGTCCATACCTAAAGATAAAACGCAACGTAAGTTATTTTAACAAAGAAAAATTTATATAAATTCATTACCTTTCTCCAGGCAGTAACACTTTTAGTTGGCAGGCCGTCGGCATTTAAAAGTGTACCCAAATCCCCCCACATTTGGTTGATGATATTTTTTCCCTGAGCTGTATTTGGTTTGTATCCCTTGGCCAGTTCTGGATGTTCTTCCATAAAATTTATAAGTGTCCTCATTTGTTTTGGTGTTACTGACCTATAAATTATATTTTGTATCCATTAATAAATAGTTTTTCTCAAAAAATTAAAGATAAATACTTACATTGTAAATTTTTAATGAAACCACAGTGAACATCACAACACAACACCAGAACCAAAGATAGTCAATTATAAAGATGCGAAATCTCGGCTGTCAAACCGTTTTGCCTACAAAAATTTAAAACACGCACACATAGAAATTTTCATGATTATACCTCCTTGTCGCACTCATTACGTTTGTGGTTTCATCTCAAATGATCATTCATCGACACTAAATGAAAACGCACACACTCATGGACATGAAACTAAAACACAAATACAATAATGTTAAATAAAATGTTTTTGGAGGGTGAAAACACTTGAAGGTTTGGCATCTTTATTATTGAGTTTCTTTAAACAAAATAAAAACAACAACAAAATGTCATTTTTGATAGAGAAGATGACATTTCACTACAGTTTGAGAAATTCTGAAAGATTCCATACGCTTTCAAACATAAAACGATAGACGATACGATAGAGGATGAGTTACGTGAAGCAAATTGAGGACGATCACGTTATCTATTATCACTTGAATGATAATCGAATTAAAAGTTACGGAATGACTGCCCTGGAGTAAAATTCTCCATCGTCCAGCTCTTCAAAGGGATTTGCTCGGGACTTAAGACATCGCACTTTTCTGCACAAAGCTGAGTCTTCGAACATATCGAAATCTTCATCTTCCGAAAACATTTTTTTTATTTACTTTGAAAAGAATTAGCACACGAAAAAAAATACAATTTAAATCTTTTAAATAAAATTGCCAACAAATTATTTTCGAGGACAATGACAGATTTCACATGGATTTAGCAAATTACTAAAATTTAAAGTAGCCATTTTCTGATTTTAACTTTAGTAAAATGTTAAGAGTTAGTAAATTGCTGAAATCGTTTAAAATTACCAAAATCTTCTTTTTAACTTAGTAAATTACTAAAATGGCTTTAACATTTTACTAAATCGTTTAAAATTTTGCGCCAGTGAAAAATAAAGGCCTTTTCTAACAAAAACAAAACAATATTAATTTTTAAAATTACTTAAAAATAAAATATTTCTCTTTTTTTTTCTTTTAAAGATCTTTCTCTTGCTATTTCTTCTAGTGCGACTATATTCAAAAAAAAAATTATATTAACGCAAAACAAAATACGATCCGAATACATTTTGTCAAATATGTTTAATTTTCAAAGTGAAATGTAAAAAAAACCATGCTAGAAGCTGAAAAATGTTATTCGAATCATATTTTAATACATTTTCAGGGGTTTAATGTTCAGGAGGCACTCATTCGATTTCTACTTTTTATTTCATAGAAATTTGGTTTTCAATTTGACAACACTGATTTTGAGTGAAAATAAATTTGACACCTACGAATTTGATTTGTGTTCATTTTACCACCAAAAGACTTGCATACGTCCGAACTTAACGCTTCCAGATTGACCACACCAGTTGTTTGATAAAGTGTCATCAGCTGTCAAATTTGTTTTCACTAAAATCAGTGTTGCCAATTTGAAAACCAAATCTCTATTGAAAATAAAACATTTTATAACAATTGATATGGACTTCTAGAATTAGAATTCAAATTAATTTAAAATTTCAGAATATAATAAACATAAATAACAATGTCAATTGTCAGCTGTCAATATTCCTGTCCTATAAGAATTGTGTAGCCAATTTAAAGAAAGCAAATATCAATAAAAAAAACACCCTTCACAAGTTTAAAAAAAAAAACACATTTAAAAGTATGTACATATATGTAAGTATGTATATTTATATGCATACATATATAGTTAACATTATAATTATTATTATAACTCTCCTTCCAGGCATCCCATTTTCGTTAAACACGCTTTTTGGTAGATCCGGTTATTGTTATTGTCTTTCTTGTTTTTTTTTTTTTTGGAATATAAGCCATAATCGCTGTTCAGTATTTTTTTTTTTGTACAATACATATACGTCTATATTAGTTTTTTTTTGTCTACAGAAGTTCTTCCTCTTACTTAATTTTTTTTTTTTGCTTAAGAAACTAAATATCCAAAACAAACAATTCAAATCAAAATTTAATAACTCTATTCTCGTCTTGAAAGCCTTCTAAACAAACAAAGTATAAACTTTCATTTAGATATACGTTATTATACATATAACCGGCAGTTGCCTTTTCCTCTTATATTATTATTATTAATTATATCGTTTCTGAGTTCTTTGTATTTGTAACTTTGTACCCGCATATCAAAAATCGAAGAGAAAAAAATAATTTAGCTATAATGAATTGAAAAAAGAAAACAAAAATCATAAATCGTAAATAAATCTATTTTCATGGTGGTTTTGTGTATATGTGTGTTTTATTGAACAACCCTCACCGCAGACGAGAACTAGATTTAGAAAACAATTAAGATTATGAAATAGTAATGGTTAGAGCTCATGGTAAAATAATAAAATATCACATCGAATGTAGAATATAGAATATAGCCTTGATTTAACCATATACATACATTCACTGATAAAATATTCTTTGTTTTATTTGGATATTACAACCAATAGAACTCTACTTGTTATGGTTAGTAAATATATAAGGGACAAATGCTGTTTTCTTGAAATATTTTATAGTGAGTTGAGTTAAAAGAGGTAAAACATTTTAACTTCAAAAATTTGCTTAAAAATATAAAATATGTACTTTGTTTTGTTCAACTACATCGAAATTTTACATAACCTTAAAAATACCGAAGACGTTTTTTTTTTTTACTTTAAACGGGACTATTTCAAAACTTTGATTTGATAGAGTTGAGCTTGGATTCTGATTGAGTACCTACCTATACAGTAAAAATCTTCACTTTCGAATTTAAATAGTTACCTACTTAAATCCGTTGACTTTTCTATTTGTTATTCGTTGGCCGAAGAGAAAAAGGGTAAATTAGAACAAATTTATCTGAGAACAATAAACAGCGAATCCTTCTAAAAACTCAGTTTAAACTATTTTTTAAGAACCAAATGCGGAAATAAATACATTGTACCTCTTACCTTGTACCTTGTACCTTAGAACCTTAAAACCTTAGAACCTCAGAACCTTAGAACCTTAGAACACGTGTACACGTGTAATTAGATACACGCTTAAAATGAGAACTCTAATATTATAATCTCATGGTTTTTAGTTTTTCACTAAAAATTGATAAGAAAACATTAGAAACAAAAATACTTAGATACTTATTAATATTTAATTAATTATTATTATATTATTATATTATTTAATTTTATTTCAAAATTTTTAGTTTGGAAATTAATTTTTCCGAAATTATCTAAATTAATTTAATTTAAAAATACAATTAATAGACGGATTTCTGGCTTTAAAAAAAGATGTAACAGGACATTATAAGTGTTGCCGTTGATTTTTAATGATTTTTTTTTCAATTTGAAGTCGTTTTTTTCAGAAAATTGCCACTTCCGTTCAAACATAGGGAAATAGTTGGGATCTATGCATTTTTTTACCTATATTCGAAAATCGAATTCATTCGATTTTGAAAATTTCGCATTTACTTCAAACTGTCAAAATTGATGATGCATCAATTTCTATTATTTTTTTTTTTTTTTTGTCAAAAGTGAAATTACTGCACTGTTCATGAAAATGAATATATATAAATGTTTCAAATGCAATTGTCAAAACAAGAAATCTTAAAATTGGACCGCCTTGATCAAGTGGTAACCTCGGTGGCGCAATGCGTATGCATATGGCTCGGAGGGAGCTTGGTCCGAGTTCGAGTCCTACATGGACATAGAAAGTTTTTTCAATTAAAATTGAACAAAGGCCAAACACCACTTAAAGGAGTCTGATGATCGGCGTGGCAGTCGTGAAATAGCTACAACTCCAGCCTATAAAAACTTGGTGGTAGCTCACTCAAGTGTTGTTGTTCATTCAAACCTTCAATAAAATATATATAATATTATTGGAATTTTCAAGGAAATAGGGAAGCGAAACTCTAGAGAAAAACTTAAACAATTTTCCAGAAAAATTTAAAATATTAAATTTGCCTGAGTTCTTTAATGTGAATTTATTCTTCTGATTCATTTTTTATTCTTATATTCGTATTTTCTTATGTTTACTACTGAAACAATTACAACGCTTACATTTTGCACAAAGAAATACAAAACTAACTGCAACTGCACCAATTTCACAAATTATTCACAAAGTATAGACAAAAAGTGGATGGAATTCGACTGGAAAATGGAATTAATCGAAATGCAGAACATAAATTTTCTTTTTCGAAATTCACAATTTACATTTCCAAAAAGAATTGTAGAACACCCAAATTCCCTTTATCATTAGTGAGATCACAATAAGTGGAATGCAGAACATATGAGCGTTAATACTTTTTTATGCTAAGACTTAAAACAAGTCAAGTTAAATTCGTATAGGTATAACCCGATTTGTAACTTAACAGGCTAATAATTTAATAAACATATAAGCAACTGTGGTAGAGAAATTATTTTTTCAAGGAATTTGATAAACAAAAAAAAACTGCTGGTTATTGCTTATATTTTCGAATATCTATTTGATAATTATTATCTTCTGATTTCTTGTCACTTGATTGCTATTTCCCACATAAACAGATTCAAAGTTAATTTCATATGATTATTCAAAAATGATAGAATGAAAAACGTGTCCCGTGTCGCAGTAAATTAATAAATCTTTTCAATTTAATCAACGTTTATTTTATCTCTATTTACATACAAATTTCTGAAAAAGCTATTTTACACCTGAGTGTAAACAACACCTTCAAGTAAAACCCATGCGAGTCAATCGTGTTTTTTTTTTTTTTTTTACTTGTTCACTTATTTACAACATAGGGCAATAGACATGTGAAATCAAGGGCAAATCTAGGTCGTGTTGCCAATAATATTCTATGTAAGTAGGTATTTCTGCTTTCTATTTTGTACCGATGAGGTTATGATTATATAGCTAATGATGTTGTGAAGGAGGTACCCACATCAGGCTATTATCTTTGCCAATTCATTGTGAATCGAGTGGCAAAACAATTATAATTTTGTTTTTCTTTTTTTCTTCTTCTACCAATGCGTACCACACTCTACCATACCTTCCTGTCAGATATATAAAAACGGCATTGCCTATATAGTGGCATGGCATGTGAACATTGAGTTAGAACTAGATCCACATCATGTGTGTTATATATCTGCAAAGTAATTTGTTTTAATTTTATTTATTATTTTTCTTCTGTACCTTATAAATTCGATGTCTTAATTTGTTTATGTGCAATTTTGTATATCTTGCTTACTTACCACACACCTTTAAGCCAATTCGTGTTGATACTTAAGTCAAAGCTGACAGGAACATGCTGAGGGTAGGTACCTACCTACACAGGGTGTTTTGGAATTTATTTTTGTTTTTTGTTTTTTGTGTTCATTTAAATGAGGGCTTCTCTACTCACACACCTCCATTGTGACCTCAAATTGATCTGACTTTTTGTTGGAATTTTTTTGTGTTGTGTTCTGTCTTCAGCTTTAACAGTCATGCCGCTGCTTTCTCATTATTTTCGATGAGTGTAGATAAAGTTGTATAAATATACGTATTCTCAAGGATTATTCTGTATGTTGTATGCCGTGGTGAATAGCAGTTTTTTTGTTTTACTTAAATATATGTACATACATATGCGTGTATATGCAGGAACATAATAGGTAGGTATATATTTAGTTTTAAGAGAGGAAAAGTTTTTTTTTTCTTATGGAAAACAACTATGCAGCCTCAAGTAAACAAGGTTTTATTTTTGTTTTTGACAGAAAACTAGTTTTAAAGCCAAAGGCAATTTTTATACATGCACATATTTAGAGTTGTCACTACATTAGTATAACCAATACCAAAGTCGCGCTCCATCGCCTGTCATACACCGCCGCCATCGTCAAAGCGCTTTGCTACTGATGTATATATATACTTTGATATGAAAACGCATACCTATATATTTAAGTGTGTCAAGCGTCTGGTTGTTTATCTTTTGGGATTCACAAGAGGAATGACTGAAGAGGAAGTGCATAAAGTCAGTGTCGATCTGTGGTGTTGATATACCTATAGTATATACTTTAACCAATTTGTCGGTGTTTTATGTCACAAGCAGATGCTTTTCAACGTCAAAATAAAAATCATTGCAACAGGAGGGGAAGTGGAGAATGAGAGAGGGGAGTTACAAGGACTATATTTTTATATGTATTATCTATTTATTTATTTTTTCGGTATATGTATATTGTATATCCACCTTTATATAAAAAGCTGTCACAGCAGATGTAGTATAATATAGAAATATGTTTTCCAACGTTACAGTTTTATTAAATTGCACTTATGAGACATTTGTTCAGTTTTTCTTTTGAATTGTAATTTAGTTTATGTCACATTTGTTAAGGTGCTATTCAAAGGGTAAAGTTTTATGTGTAAATACGAGAGGGGAAATGTTTTGAGTTTTCAGCTAAAGCTTAAAATGAATGTTTACTAAATAATTAAAAATTCGTATTTTTCATCATAATCATTAACTGGAAAGTTTTTAATGAATAATGAAATGGAAAAATTTTTCAATTTTTGTAGTGGGTGTCAAATGTTACATTCACACGTCGCAGTAAACATTGATGTAGGGCTTAAAATTGAGTTCTTAAATGTAAATTTTTAGCAGCTTTTTGATTGAAACTCTTGTTTGATATTTCATCCACAAAAACAGAAAAGAGCGACGAGAGCGTTACGCCAATTTACAGGAATTCCCCAAAGTATTCATTAAGGAACTCTTCTTTTTATATTTCAATTAGTTATCAATAAAGAATATATCTGTTCGATATTTCGATATTTCATGCATGAAAACACCGAAATTGGCACGCCAAAATACAGAAATTATCCAAGGTATACACTTCAAAAATTAAAACTTAAATTTTGTTTTCTACGTCATCAAAAGTTACAGCTTGACATCGACTGATTTTGACAGATAAAGACGAACAATTGCTAAAAGAACAAAGCGACTTTACAATTTATCAATTTTTTAACATTTCAAGTTAGTGTTATTTAGGTGAGTCGCAAATAGTAATGCCAATTAGTTACATTCCCCAATTTTTCTTGCGAGTCACGAGTATATTTAGATGCCTGAATCTTTTAGAGTTCGTTTACTTCTGCAAGATGATTTTTAATAATTTTACTATTGGAAATTCTCCAAACCCACCCTTCGACAAGCCCATTTTGTATTCGTTTATTTTGCCTGTATCTACAGTGTTTTTTGACCTGCGAGTACTTTGGCAAATGATTCTTGGACATGTTCTTTCTAAAACATTGACACAAATGGACATAAACTCCAAACATTAAAGCCAGAAATCTTTAGTCTTTCATACTCCAAATATTCTCAGGATTTCTTCTATTAATTCTATTATTTCTACATAAACTCCATCAGAACAAGCCTAAAGTAATGTCAGTTGAAGGAAAAAAAAAACTAATCGAACAGACCTTCTTCAAAACGTCAACTAAATAAGTGTCAAATTCATATGGATGCAATCTCAGTTCCATGAACAGGATTCCTCAGCAAAATTTCTCCTTTCCTGTCAAAATGTTGAGGAAAAAATTTTAAAATAGCTTGCTCAATTTTTGACGGAGCAAATTCTCTGCAATATCTTTTCTTGAACTTAGTATCATACTAAAAATGCTTTAACATCATACCAAATCGAATAAATTTATCTTTTATTTATATTTCATTAACCAAGTATTGCCTCACTTCTTCATGCAGTGATGTTGGATTGATTCAACAAAATCTTGTTCGGAATAATTCGATCTTTGAAACTCGTATAAATTTTCTCATTTGACAAACACTTGTATATAATGATAATATGAGATTATATTTACGCCCATATTTTAAAAAGTATTTCAAAATTTCCCAGTAGCTATATGTAATATAGGTACTATATTGGATTTTGTATTAAATTTCCTCCTTCCATCTATTTTCAAATCGACTTGGGTATACTTGTTATACCAACAAAAACACAAGTACCATGCTTATACATATATATACATTTCAAAGCGCATATTCATTTTTAATTCGATTACTAAAGTGTAACCAGATCCAAAAACAGAAAAATATCATTTACAGACCAAGTATAGGACTCGTCGATGAGTTCACTTGCTTATCATCCGATAATGCAGTCTGGTTTCTTTAAAACAAAAATAAATAAAAATACATACTTCACAAGATAGAACGGAAAAATAAGATGTATATGTACCTACTTTTTGTCCTGGTTAGGTTACATGGCTTTGGATTTCTTGTTTTAATTTTTATTTTATTTTTTTCCTTGAGTGTTTCAGTTTGCTTGATGGAATCCACTCAGAGTGATAACAAAGTAAAATTTAAAAAAAAATTACTGCAAACATGCCTTCAGTCTGGTGGCTAATTGATATGGCCTTTTATTTTTGTCCATGTTTATCTTTGTGTCTTATAAAGTTAAATTTTTCGGTCAAGTATATTATGAGAAATAATCCAGCATTTCGTTGGTATAACCTTTATTTATATTTATTTTTTTATTTTTGTTCAAGTTTTAAGTTTCACATGATCAAAAAAGAAAAAAAAAAAACCAAAACAAGTCCAGAAGAAGACCGCACAATAAAATAATAACACGAAAACAATACGTAGTATAGAACTAGTAGTAGTAGTAGATAAGTAAAAAAATAGTTTTTATTATTTTTGCCGGTTTTGTTGTTGGTGTGTCGTGTTGTGTAAAATTTCTTTGGAAAAATGTATAAAAACATAAAAACATTCATGTTTTTTTTTTTTTGTGACTATCGATGGCGCAAACTAAAGCACAAATATATATTTTTACATCTCTCTATCTTTGGAGAGCTTTCAAGGGAGCTGCTGATAGCAATGTTTAAGACATTTTCAACAGTGAGTTTAACACAGTTAAAATGTATGAAAAAAAGGCCAATCTCCGAAAAAATCCAAGTGAATATATTTTACAAACATATTTTGGCATAAATATTGCCTACCAAGTCCATTTCCGAATAGTGTTTTGCATAAAAATTAATTTAAGGTCAAATGTCAAAAAAATATCGGCATATAACTTGACCATTTGAACATTGTTGAAATCACGACTTCTTGTAACTGATGCCTCGTATGGAAAAAATAATACACTGGACGTTCAGTATATAACGAAAGATATAATGTTCAGATAATTCGTTAAAAAGAATGATTCGTTATTAAATCGAAACAATTTTTTTTCACCAAAACATGTTTACTAATAATTTTTAAAATTCTTAGGCTAAACTCATACTTGATACCGGAATTGCGAGCAGAGCGGTGATGTGAGAGGTGAGCAGAGCTTTAAAAACAAACACATGCTTTCTTATGAGAACTGGTACCTACCTCGTTGCTAGAGGCCTCAGTATGAGAGCTCTTATAAGAACAGATTTGTTTGTTTTCGTGGCTCTGCTCACTTCTTGCAGCTTCAGTATGAGTTTAGCCATATTAAAATTATTGATTATCTTAACCAAAAAAACTTATCGAAAAGCAAATTTGAACTAGATATATGGCAATAAAAGAATAACAACTGCGAAAAAAATTCTAAATACGTGGGAGCAAAAAAAACCTAACGCATTTCATATACCGTTTTGTTGCGCAGAAAACATCAAACTCAGAAAAAAACTATTGAGACCTGTAACGGATTTTTGAAATTTTTTTATTTAAACAAGAACAGTTAGAAATTTGTATCTACCATAGAACTTTTTTCTGTGTGGATAACGGTTTTCCCGCAAATTATTTTCAAGCACATTTTTTAAGCATTTTTAGGTTGTTTTTTTGACTTCGATATGATTTTTTTCACAAGAACACGTTATTAAGTATAATTTTTTTTTATTATTATGAAAGCCTAATATGTGTTCTTAAAAATACTTAACATTTTTTTTACCTAAAAATAGATATAAAATTATTAAAAAAATAAAAAACAAAAAATATAGAAATATTTCAAAGAATTTATTTCAAGTTCAAAAAAACTTATCATGGGCAGTACAATTTTTTATGGGAAATACCAAATTTTTATAGGTAGGCAATACAAAATTTGTATAGAAAATACAAAATTTTTTTCATGGGAAATACAAAATTTGCGTGGCTCGTATTTTAAGATATAGCAGCAAAATTTGCACGGTTTAAGGAAGAATAAAGTTGAAACTGTTATCAACCATATAACCACCCTAGGGTTTAGTTGTGTATATTTTCTACCTAGAGGCTCAAACTACTTAAACGTTTGCATCTATAATGGTGCCTTCAGAAAGCTAAACGAACGAATTTTACCAACTGCACAACCGAGTCAAAAGTTAAAGTCATTCTTCTTGTCATAATTTTGAATTTGCTGATTCCATATCTAAACTACCACTACTTATATATCTAAAACTTTAACAATATTCCTATAGCAACATCGCCACCAGCTCCTTAACAATAAGATTTTCTAGTTTTGTATGATAAATGTATTTCGTTTTGTTTTTTTTTTTTTCTCGCGTAGGTACCAGAAGAGAAGAAATTTTAAACCAGTTTATGTTTTTGTAGTTTTTCTTCTTTTTTTTTTAAATTTTGTTTTGGTTTTATTTTAATTTCTAACTTAGGTACTATATTGCGTTGTGTTTTGTTGTTTACTTGTTTTTTTTTTTTTTTTTTTCATTTTATTTCTATTTCCTTTCTTTCGAACGAATAGGACGTGGTGGTTATTATTCGAAAGCTTTAGCTATTTAACTTAGCACTATCTTGTGTGTGTGTTTTTTTTTTTTCTATTTATATTTATCTTGTTTTGTATATTTATTATTGCCATTTGTGCCATCGATAAAATCTTCCTTTCATTTTGTTTTTGTTCTTCAATTAAATTGATTAATCCAAGAGGAGGCGGCGCAAGAAAACAAATAAATTCTATTTTGTGCTCTGGAAACTAAAAAATAATAAAAAAATAAAAAAAATAACAACAATCCCCATAATAATAATAAAAAAAAAACACAAACACACACTAAATAACTGCGACGTATATTTTAAAAAATAAATCGCAGTTTAGCGAATTAGTTAAAAACATTTATTTATTTGCAACAAAAAAACACGAGTTTTTATATTGCTGTCATGTGGCGGCTTGATGGTGAAGTTGGATTTTTTTTCTCTCTATTGTGCGGTTGATCGTCTCTCGTCGTCGCGTCCGTCACAAACACCCGACATATTTACTCAAATTAATTTTATTTGTCCACCTAAATAATGCACAAGGCGAAAATTAAATTGAGTACAAAATGAAGTATAGATAGGTACATGGATGGATGGATATGAAAAAAATAAAAATCCTTAAAAAAAAAATTTAACTTTAACACCAGAGAAACGATTTTTTTTGTATTCATGAATTAAATATTTTACTACATATTTAATTTGATGTTGTTACTTTTTTTTTTGCTTAATATTTCTTATTTCAATGAGACTGACAATTTGATTGGACCACAAGGTCATGGAGGGAATAATGAATGTTTGGTGTTCGTGCTCCAATGATTGGTGTTGGATTTTTCTTCTTTTTTTTTGTAAACAACAAATTGTTTGTCTATGTTATTTAGTGGTGTTCTGGTGGTTTGATATTTTTTTGCTATTTATTCACGTAGGCAAAAGATAACGAATAGAAAGACAGAACAAAAAACAACTCAATAAAGGGAAGGAAAAAAGTTATAAAAAAAAAATAAAAACATGTGTACATATATAGGTACTTACATATCTACCTATATACGAAGCTCATCATAAATATTTGCGAAATTGATTGAAGAGCTGTTAAATAATTCATTCTGTGTGACTCGATTGATAAGGATTCTGAAAGTTCGGTAATGGAAATTTTTTGTCACTTTATTTTTGTTGAATGAAAACCAAACAAATTACACATTTATATACGACGAACGTGTAGATACCCCCATGTACAGTATATAATGATGTTGACGTGTTTTTATCTCTTCACGTATTTTCGTGGGCATATAATATGTACGCTTACAACTAGATATGAAAAAGATAAAAATAAAACGAGGTGATTTTAGTTGCGTGTTTTTTTCATAAATAAAAAAAATGCGTAATCAGCAACGTTTACTTTAAATGTTTTTTTTTGTCTTACTTTATTTTTTGATTCAACCACAATTATATTCACAACAAAGTCATCGCGTGAATGACATATGGATAAGCTAAATTTAACATGTTTTGGTAATAAAATTCTTAGGGCATCTGGGAACTACCTATTTACGCTGTTAATTTTAATTGAATTGTATTATGTTTGTCATTTCCACTTTTAAAATTTAAGGGTTGTTATGAATTTGGTCGTAAATTTGTCAGGAAAAAAATATTTTTGCGCTTGATTTTTTTTAAATAACCCCTGACAATGCTTACTTCAAGATCACCATGCTAAAAAATAAGGAAAAAATGAACCCAAAATAATAAAAGGCTCTTTTTTTTTTAAATCAAAACACCCCAAAATTGCATTTTTTAATCATTTTTGAGCGCACGTCAATTTTGTATTCTTTTACGAAAAATCACAAGAATTGATCACAAACTCTTTTTTTTTTACTATAAATTTACGACATATTTACGACAAATTTATGATACCTACACTTATGACAGATTAACGAAAAATTACAATAAATGTTTGAGTTATTTTTGTTAGAAAAACGGCCACGTCAAAATTTGAAGGGGACAGTAATTGGTTTAAATTTCGTGAATTTTGTCGTAAATTTGTCGTGAAAAAAAAATATTTTAGCGACAATTTTTTTTAATAACCCTTGGCAATGCCTACGTAAAAGCCACTATCCAACAAAATAAGGAAAAATGAACTCAAATTAATAAAAGGAGTGATTAATTGTCGTCAATTTGTCCTAAAATTGTTGCGCCTTTTTTTCTATGAAAAAGAAACCCAAAAATTGCATAAGATTTTTGTTTTTTTTTTTTAGAAAAAAGGACACGACAATTTTGTACTCTCACGACAAATCATGAGAATTAACCGCACTTTCCTTTTATTTATTTATTTTCTTATATTTTATTTAAAACAAAAAATTAAAAAAAAAATCCAAGAACGAAATTTTTTTCACAACAAATTTACGACATACATATTTATAACCCATTTACGATATTCTTAGAACACATTTACGACATACTTACAACACATTTACAATATATTTACGACAAATATAGGTACAACAGTTAATCCAATTATTGGAAATACTAAGAAAGGAACTAAAAATGTCAACAAAAAAATAAACAGTCAAAATTCCAAATAAGGACGTTTTTAGGTACCTTCGATTATAATATTCAAAATAAATGAAAATCTCAAAAAGTTTTAAAACTCAAGCATTCAAAAAATTCTGAAAAAAGAACTTGTAACAAAATTACCATTTACATATATCGATTCAAAGCTTAACTCTATAGGCACCTTAAGTTGACAAGTAAGGCACTGGGGGCTTCAAGATTAATTCCAAACTTTTTTTAATTTCATTTCAATTTTTTTCAAGATTTTAAACTTTGCGGGATTTTAATTAATCATGGTATTTGAATACTTTGAAATTTTTAAGTATGTTATAAGATTAATAAGTTCTAAAAGCAATCTATACCTTAATAAATTATTCAATTAAATGTGTAAATGTATAAGATCTTCTTGATGCTTCAATAAGCAAAAAAATGAATCAGCTTCCAATGTGCTTAAGATAAGAACTCAAAGTTATATATCACACTTTTAAAGTTCACTCAACCACCTCGCCGACCGTTCATCGCACAGTGCTCATTTCGTAAACAATGTTGGATATTAACAAATGACAAATATCCCTTTCCACACCTTTTTTTATTAAGCCTTAAACACACCTTGGGTTTCTACCTATACGTTTTCTTTGCAATCGCTCTAAGTTGGCTGATTAATTTCTCTCTAGGTGAATATACTTCTTTTTGCCGCGCCAATGGCAGAGTGTGTGGCATTTACTGACTTGTCATCGCATTTTACCTTTTACTTATACTTTCGCCACGCCTGAGTCTGGTGTTAATCCACAAAAAAAAAAAAAACATGAACAAATTATGCTGACAAGAGAGTCATGCATTTCGTACGTGTCTCAAAATGAAACCAAAATCCTTTCTCTGCCTATTTTTATATAATTTTTTTTTCTCTCTCGATGGCTTTACATAAATATAAAAAATAAAAATACCCACCAAAGAGCTTTGAAAAACTATACAAATACAAAAACACCCGAAATCTATAAAAATTTCGAAATATTAAAGTGTTTCGTGTTGTGGGGGTTCGTCTTCTCCTCTCCTCTTCGCCGTTGGTGATATTTAAATCCTCCTTCGGTGTGAAAATTAAATGACTTTTATTTCACATTTCGTTGTCTTCGTCCCCGTTGCATCTCCTCCCCGTATCAGGCTTGTTTTTCAAACTCATAAATTATATGCCTAGGGGTAATTTTGTGACGCTGTTGATAGGGCTCAACTGTATTTTCTTTTTGTTTTCCAACTATATACGAGGACGAGGGGCTGTATTTCAATACCAACCATCAGGAATGTCCACTAAATTTGCACCATTTTCCCACGTCAATTTATTATTATTTGATTTCTCTGTGCTGTGCGGCAACTTTTGTTTGTCATTTAAATAGTTTTGCTGACAAAATGAAAAACAAAAAAAGACGCAAAACGCAAAATCATTTCCTTGGAAATTTTGTTGAATTTCGTCAGAAAAATATTGCATTTCAAAAGATTGTAATCTCTCTCTCTCTCTCTCTCTCTTCTATTGATTTTGTTTGGCCTTTAAAACCACAGAGAAAAACGAGGTGTAGTAGGTAGTACATTCCATACGTTGCGTGAATATTGTGTGTTTTATTTTTAAACATTGATGATTCATTTTTAACAAGGAATAAGAACTAATTTGAAAAAAAATATGTGTATACACAGGTACATATGTATATATACTTTTTTCTAATTAGTGGAAAGTTCTAATGTTAGATTTATAGTATTGGGAGACGAGATGACAGTTTAATTTAATTTAATGATTGCATATTTATTTTAATTTGTTTAAGTATTTTTCTTAGCTTTTTATTTGCTTAATCACATACATACAGATGTACCTACATACATACATTATCACCTATCTCGAAAAATCACTTCGAAATTTCACAAAAACACTTATTTCAGTATGTGGTAAAAATTTAAACATAATTTATCTAAAAAATATGAGGCTATTAAATTGTATCTTAATTTTGAAAGATTTATTTGAAATTTATTGCTTTAATGAATTTTTTGAGGTCGAACAATGATTTTGGGGGCTTTGACAGCCTCTATCTTTCTTTGCACCAATTATACAGTTTCTGACTTATGACATAGCAAGTCCATTTACATTGTGCTTTGTCTTCTATACTTTGCTGTATTATTTCCGTTGTACCTATATGTATGTCCTGTATATATATATGTATGTACATATACATATGTATGCGTGTAATAAGTATTTTTTTTAATTGCAAAAAATTTTAACATTGTATTTTTCAATAAATCACAATAAATCGCATTATCACAGCTTTGATTTCCTACATTTTTCACCCAAGTGTTATTTTTTGTATGGAATTTGTCTAAACAATTGTCGCTCGATAAGATTGCAGTGCTCTTTTTTCACAAAAAAATCCATTAAATATGGACTAAATCTTAAATAGCTCTTTTCAATGAATCATTCTTCATCTATTCTTTAATTTTCTTTTAAAATTAAATTGTTTTAGGGCCAGTTTCACAGTGAAGTAAGTGTCACTTAAGTGCCGAATATGGAAAACTAATTCCCAATTTCACAGTGTAAACTTATCGGAATAAGTGACACTTAAGTCTCCGATGTTGGCCATTTAAGTTCCACTTACTCAGGTAGTAAAACTGCGGATTAAGTGCCAAAATGGGAAAATTAAGTGCCACTTATTTTGTTAAGTGTGCACTGTGAAACTGGCCCTTAGTCAATATTTTTTTGAAAATAAATTTTCAAACTTAAAATTTTGAAAAAAAAAATTAAACTGATTTTTTCAAAATTTTACTTATGAAGTACCCACATAGTTTTTTTTTTCATTACTCTTATCAATTATTTGTATAATTTTTATATAATTTGTTTGACTTATCGAAATCTTTATTATTTAGATTGACTTAACAAAATAATATAAGAATTTTTTTATAGTTGTCGTTTAAAGAAATATTTTTGTATGCAGTTTTGTTTGATAAAAATATAGGTATGTATTTAGAGCATTTTAAAAATATGTTTTTTTAAATGTTTTGGCCTCAAACTCAAAATTACAACGGTAATAACTTTTTCATTAGCTGGTCTTGAAACAAATTTAGGTATATCACACTCCATTAAAAAAGGGCCTTTATCACCCATTTGATTGTTAACGCCACAATTGTAAAAATTTTGAATGTTTGAACAAATTGGTTTGTTTTTTTTTTTTTTTTTTTTTAAACAGTTCCCCTTTCATACGATTTTTTTCTAGTTTCAACTCATCCTACACACTCTATTCTATTGTCATATCTTATGCAAAATAACCTGTATAATTTTGCTTTTAATACTAAAGAAAAAATTAAAAAGAAAAATTATTTTTTGAAAAATTTGCATTTTATAGCTTACAACAATAAAATGGCTCTCAAGGTTCGATATATTCTATAAAATAACCGTTAAATACCATATAAAACTTGGCATGAATTTTTTATTTAACTTCAAACTAAATAAGATATTAAAATCAAATCATCCGCCAGTGAATGGAGGCGAACTTGTTAACTTATAAAATTCTTCAACAAAACCTCATGAATCTTTTGATGTTAATTACTTTATTTTTGTTTTCAAATAGCTTTATTTTATAACCAAATAAAATTAAGATACTCGTGTAGGTGTATACTGTATAGGTCGTTTTAAAAACGCATACAAAAATGCTTCTCTTCTATTATGTCTGGTAACTCGAAATGTTGTGCGACGTCGTACGACGTAGCACAATTTACTGTCAAATCCCATAGAAAAAAAATGACAAGTAACAACTTGTAGCAAGAAGTTGGGTAACCAAACAAACATTAGGTGTGTTCGTTTACTTTAAAACTCTGTGCGTTTGTGTGAATTTCTACGTCATTTTATTTTTTTTATATGAACTTTGACAGACTTTGGTGTAGAAATTCACAGAAATGCACAGAGTTTCAAAGTAAAGGAACTAGGCTATTATTATAAGTTTAAATGTTATTCGTTAAAAATTCTCGTTCAGGCAAGTAGTAACCCAATAACGCGTTTAAGCAGACAAATGAAAACATTCAAAACAACAGCAATTCTCTTTGAATGTTTTTGTTTCATTTTCTTTTCAAAATACTTTTAAGTTATACTAGGTATTCATAATGACTGTTTCACATCCCAGCTTGAAGGTAAATCTATCTATAATAAATAACTATAAATTCGTATTTGTGCCAAGTTTTTTTTATTCAATTTATTTTTTTTTTTTTTTTTTCATTATTTGAAGTTACACTAAAACAGTAGCTATAAAATCAAAAACATTAATTAAATTATCGTAATATGATAAATATGTGCCCTATCATTTATTCGGCCATTAACATCTTACTACGATCTCAAGATCATGTTATTATTTTACGATGCAATATTAACAAAAAAAATAATAGTTCATCACAGTCAGTGTATAGTTACAATAGTGTAAAATGCATTTATATTGTTTTATGTTTCAAGTTTCATACACTTGAATCGACTGATGACAAATAACATACATAACGGGTGATTTTTTAGCTGGTTTGGTTTTGGCAACACTGGTTTTGACAGCTGACGTGTGTTTAGTACCTTGTGTCACTGTCAAACAGCTTCAGTTTGGTTTGCAATTTAACCATGGATCGTCTTACAAATGAACAACGCTTGCAAATTATTGAATTTTACTATCAAAATTCGTGCTCGGTTCGAAATGTTCATCGCGCGCTGCTTCCATTTTATGGTCGGCATTCTCGACCTTCTGAGCAGTCTATTCGGAAGATTGTGACCAAATTTCGCACCAAATTTACTTTGTTGGACATTAAACCACCAACACGTTTACGTACTGTGCGTAGTGAAGAAAATATTGCGGCCGTATCAGCTAGTGTGACAGAAGACCGCGAAATGTCGATTCGGCGCCGTTCCCAGCAGTTAGGCCTTTGTTACAGCACTACGTGGAAAATTTTGCGGAAGGATTTGGGCGTAAAGCCTTTTAAGATACAGCTGGTGCAAGAACTAAAGCCAGCCGACCTACCACAACGCCGAATTTTTGGTGAATGGGCTCTTGGAAAGCTGGCCGAGGATCCGCTTTTTTATCGAAAAATTGTGTTCAGCGATGAGGCTCATTTTTGGTTGAATGGGTACGTAAATAAGCACAATTGCCGCATTTGGAGTGAAGATCAGCCAGAAGCATTGCAACAGCTACCAATGCATCCCGAAAAAGCCACTGTTTGGTGTTATTGGGCCATATTTCTTCAAAGATGATGCGAATCGCAGCGTTACTGTCAATGGTGAACGCTACCGAGCGATGATAACAAACTTTTTTTTGCCCGAAATGGAAGTTCTTGACTTGCATGATATGTGGTTTCAACAAGACGGTGCCACATGCCACACAGCACGCGAAACAATGGCGCAATTGCGAGGCGAGTTTGGTGAACAGTTAATTTCACGTTTCGGGCCGGTCAATTGGCCGCCTAGATCGTGCGATTTGACACCATTAGACTATTTTTTGTGGGGGTATGTCAAGGCTAATGTCTATAGGGACAAGCCCGCTTCGATTGACGCACTGGAAGCCAACATCCATGCATTCATTCGTGAGATACCGGCCGATATGTGTGAAAGAGTATGCCAAAATTGGACTCAGCGGATGGGCTACCTGAGACGCAGCCGCGGTCAACATTTGCATGAAATTATCTTTAAACATTAAATTGCAAGGTTCAAACTATCGATTCAAATAAATATTTCATTCATTTTTTCGAATTTTTTGTGTTTTTTTTTTTTAAAAAAGTTCTAAACCTCTTAAAAAATCACCCGTTATATACATACTTCTAAAGCAGTGATTGTTTGTACACACTTAAATGCTAAATAAGTGACCATAAATCATTATTAAGCACTATTTTCAAAAAAAAATTACATTTATTTGACACCAAAGTTCACTTAGCTTTTTGTGCTAAGTGAATCACAGTTGTTGGTCTAACTTCCGTAACACTAAACATATTACTGTACTTTGTATAAATATTAAATGAAAATATGAGTTCTGTGTGTTTTTTTTTTTCTAAACAATATTGTTAGAAGCACGTACAGGGTGCATAAAAAAATGCGGTAACTATTTGCTGACAAATTCTTTTCTTTCTTTTCAATCTCCAAGAAAATTATTTGAACGAATTTTTCTCTCAAATTCAACCATTTTGCTCTCGGATACAATCGGAGTAAAATACAAGTGTTATTTAACACAATAATCGTCATAGTACGTCGTTACTGTGGTTTTGAAACTTCAACTCAAATTTGATTTATTCCTTTTCAGACGTACATAGTACATACCTACATAGTATGTACATCATATACATATATAATATATGTACGATTTGATAATTGGAACAGTAGGTAACCATGATTTTTACCTCGAATACGAACGATACATAGAAATGATTATAAGTTTCTTAAGCATTCCTTTCAATTTAAATTTAATTTAAAAGATTATAAAAGTATCGAAATCAGTATGATGATCCTCAAATATTTAAATAAATTAATACTTGAAAATAAAATGTTCCATGTTGGGACACACATCCCTTTACGGTTGTCCCCAAACTCATCAAAAAAGTTCTTAATATACAAAACAACAACAATTTCCAATTAAGCCCTTTTTCCCCCTTCTTCATATTATATCCACAAAACATTTAACAACACATCACTGGATATTTAACCATCAGGTGGCAGGTAGTATATACTTACATATATATATATATATATATTTGTCTATATGAAATATATTCTATATATTATATATTCTATACTTTTGGTTAGAGTTAAGGTGGTTGTTTAAAAATTCATCTCAATTTCACAAATGATTTTCAACATTTCCATGTTCTTTGCAAAACTTGATACCCAAAATTAACATGACAAGAATAAATTAAGGTTGCAAAACACATTTCTGACGTTAATCCCAAAAATTATTCGTTATTTTTTTTTTTTTGCTTGTTGTTGTTTCCTTATTTGCATCTTTATAAGTTATATACATACATACCTTTATATACCCTAGATTAAGTCTGACATGATTACAATATAATTCTGTGACAATACCTTTTGGAATTGAATGTGAAAAATTATTAAGATAATCAAATTTACAAGAAGAACTCATCGTCACCATCATGATCACATAGCACATTTAATTTTGTGTCAAGACATAAAGTGTGGATTTTTTCATTGTTAGTAGTTCAGTTCAGGTATGGATATGGATATGAACTTGAAATTTGTCTCTTTTTAACTTAATGCAAGTAATATTTATATAAATTTAAATTTTCTTTCTTCACAAAAATGTTCATTTTTGTTTTTCATAATTTTTCTTTTATTCCAAGAGCATAAGAATATTGGATACAAATTGGATAAACTAAAACATATTCTAGTACTTTTTTAAATAATAAATATATATAGTTTTCATTTATTTGCATGACTTTTAAAGTCAATTGAAAAACATTATAACAATCTATAGCTGCAAGTTTCTGGGTACCTACATAGTAAATGTTTTATAAGAAGCTTTGTGGTTTACAATAAACGATTTATTAATTACAAATAATTTAGGGCTTGCCTTACAATGCCTGAATTAACTGAATTAATTAATAATGTCTTAATAAAGTTGTGATAAGTTATTCGACAAAAAACATTTTGGCCCAGGGTCGTAAGTCCACAGCTCAAATTAACTTCTCGATTTTTAAATTAAACAACCGCATTTTGGAATCCTAGACTGACTATGTGGACTTATTACCTTGCGCAATTTTTTTTTGTTGGATAAAAAATTAATCAGAAATTTATTTAGACATCATTATTCTATTAGTTTTTTTTCAAGCCAAATGTTTGCAACAACTGGTATAGAGAACAAAATCGAGTTCATAAAAAATGTAAATGTTGGGTACAACATTGCAAAAATCAATTTCAATTTCTTCATGCAAATATGTATTGTCTGTCAGAAAGTTTTCAATTTTTATAGATGTTGGGTGTTTGAAGTCAACAATGAATATTTTACCAAATATGTACATTCAAATATTAGAATATTATTGTATGCTGTAGCGATACCTTAACCCTTCGTAGCCCAAGATCATAAAAAATTGATATTTTTTTGAGAAATGTCAGTTTTCGGAAAATAAAAAACACGTATTTTTCTAAATTTAACTAAAAAAAAAACATTTATAAAAGATTTATTACACATTTAAAGGATTGTGGCATTACTGGAACGTTGGGTATGTTTTCATGCATGCACGTAAAAGTGTGCATTGATAACAATAAAGTGAACATATGTACATACTTACTAACTTAAAGCCACTAAAATAAAACAATTTTTCACACTCTTTGTATTTTTTTCATAATATTTGAAATTCCACGAGCTCACTCTTGCCCACCACTAATTGCTGACTGAAAAATTCAAACTGACGAAAGTCCAAAGATACGCATACTATGATTTTCCCTAGATACTTAGTTTATTCAATAGTATGTTACAGTAATGTCACATCGATTCAAATGTACTAAATATACTCATAACGTATTTTAAAGGGATTTTTTAGGTTTGCTACAGAATTGTCACACGAGGCTATAAAGGGTTAAATTTAAAGAGTTAAGTTACATGAAAACCCAGTGGGGAATTGGACGAAAAAAAAACGCCGTTGGGGCTAAATAGCCACAATGTAAAATGCAACAACAACTAATCCCCTGCGGTATTAGCTAAACCCGGAGAAAAACTGTATTACCGGCGCGGCGTGAATTACATACTTGTTATCGATATACTGATACTCTAAAAACGTTTAAAACTAAGAACATTTTAGTAAGGTGTTTTAAGCTTTGAGGTTAGAAAATTGTTAAGTTATATCATGCTAAAACCTTAAAATCAGGCTGCTTGAAATTTTGTGCCATTATACTTTTAAGAAACGAAAAGCATCTGGCAAAAAAAAAGTCCAAATTATTTAAAAATCTTTTTGTTCCTATCTCTTCTAATAAAGCTCTGAAATATTTTATAAATTTTTATTAACGGCAACACAAAATAATATTCGATTCCATTTTGTCTGAAATGTTTTTTAAAAGTGAGTCTTTAATATTTTTTGAAATATTTTATGAAATGTCAAAAAAAAAAAAACTTTTTAGTTCATTTTAAAAACGTATTTAATTAATTTTTGCTTCCATTTAATTAATTATTTTAAGCTTTTAAGTGTATTAAATTCAGCATTAGGTTTTAAACACCTCAGGTTTTATTTCAGTTTCTATTAACCATGTTATTAAAAATACAATATTGTTTTACCCTACCTACGTCCTACACACATAACATATACCTGTTTTTAATTTAAATTCTCAAGCTCATCGATAATTTCAAGTTAATAGAACATCGTTAATAAGGTTGATATTTAATTAAAACAAATGTGTTGCTATCCAGTTCTAAGCTTAAAGTAATTTCAAGACTCCAGCTCATCGGGAAGTTAGTTTAAAATCGATTGCAAAATTTTTTTAGTAAAAACGTTCAAATTCAACAGAAAGTTTTAAAGGAATTATAATATTTAGTTTTAAAAATAATTTATTTATTTATGCGGAGGCGTTCGGTGAAATCAAATCGATCATTGTCAGTCAAACACAAAACTAAATACCTTCGTATTTAGGTAATTAAAAGACTTTCGTTCATAATACTGCTACATTATATCAAACAAAAAATGAAATCTTATTTTCAAACTTTTTTTGAATATAAATACCTACCATAATCGTATTAATAAATTCGTTCAGTGTATCAATGACAATTATTGTTGGTAGAATTAAGCCGAACTCTTTTCCCTTGCACGATTGAAAAACCAACATTCGTCCCATTTTGTACACATTACATATTTCTCATGAAATAAGATTTTAACAATAAATGACTAAAAATTACAGAAATTGTGACATTTTATAAAAATATAACCCCCTATTACCGCTGGCGAGTCGAACGAATAAACGTGTGAGTGTAAGAAATCAGTATTAAATTTGCCGAATTGAGAAACTTTGATTCGCCTTAAATGTCAAAAAAAATTTGTTAGTTTGATCTCACTCTATTGTGGACTGTGGTTATCGAAAGTTCATTGATTTGAACGTAATTCGTTGGTTCGCTAATGCAAACATCTCACTTCGAACGTTCGATTCGCCAACCGTAATAGGGGGGATAGTAACATTTATACGGATAAAAATTTGATGACTAAAAAATCTTTATACATTTTATTAAATTCATCGTCCTACCTAATTTTCCGTTTAGAAAGGAAGGTAGTTTGTGATTTTATCGTCGGCAGGCACAAAACAAAATAAAAAATGTAATAAATAATAAGTTTTTCTATAATAAACCCTGATTTTTTTTATTTTTTCACAGAATGAAAAAAAGTAAAATATTTTCTTAATTTAATACCATCGTAATTATTTTTATGAATATTTAATTGGCCATCGATGTCATGTATATCAAAACAAAATTCCTGTTTATCCGAATGTGATTCAAGGATTATTCATATAAATAAATAATATCTTTTCAAGGAGCAGAAAAAAAATTACAAAGAAAAACAAACAAAATCTGAATAATAATTTTCTATCCTTTCCATATTTTCTTGACATAGGTATTTCACAAAAGACAAAAACAAAATATTAAAATAAAATCAGAAAAAAAAATGAACTCACCTGTATCACGCTTCCTTTTGTTTGCCTTGTGTAGCTGGTGTTGTTGCTGTTGTAGTTGTAACTGTTGCTGTTGATGCTGTTGATATTTATTTGTTAAAGTGCGTATATCTGTCTTGTCACTTGTTCCTGTTGCTGTTGCTGATGACGACGATGATGATGATGTCTTCACCAACGACTGACTATTCCCGTACTTTACAGACTTGTCGAGAAAAATAATTCCGGGACGCTGGTGATGATTATTATTATTGCTACCTGTCAGGCTACCGTTATGAGATACGACTTGTTGCTGTTGTTGCTGTTGTTGCTGGGGCGTAGGCGCAACAGCTGACGGTATAGAGTTATATGAAGAAGCTGCGCTCAATGTGACAGCGCCGCTATCATTACTGTTAGTGGCCTTAATTTGACCAGCAGCGATCTGAGTGTGGGTCGACGACACCGGTGACGGCAAAGAGTCTGCTATTTGTGGTAGCCCAGAGCTAACAAGATGATGGCTTGTTGTGGTAGCAGCACTTCTTGCTGTTGACGATGTTGCTGTTGCTGTTGATGATGATGATGATGATGATGATGACGATGATGAGAACTGCTGCTTTTGATGGTAATGTTGGTGTTCTTCTTCCTGCTGTTGTTGTTGTTGTTGTTGTTGTTGTTGTTGTTGTTGTTGCTGGTGTTGATGATGATGATAAAGAGGAGTTTGGTGATGATTCACATCAACTATGTATTGCTCATTCAAATTATTTTCGTGCTGCTGATAGACACTAGAAACAACTCCTGCCTCTGATGACGAACCAAGATTCTGTTGTTGCAATCGTTCGTCTAATTGTAGTTGCTGCTCTTGTTGATGACAATTACTATCGTTTGGATAAGTTGACAAAGAAGATGAGGACGCAAGTTGGAAATCTGTATTTATTTCTGGACAATTGATGTTAATGTTGTTGATGCCGGTTTGCTGATAACAATCGCCCTGTATATTGGAGCGACTAGGAAAGTCGTAGTTGGACGACAAAAAATGCGAAGTTTTCATTTGCCTTTGAAAATTCCAAGCGATTAATTGATTTCTCTTACTGGCTTCGTCTTAATTTCAAAACTAAACTACGTTGTCGTCGTTGTCTCAACAAATTTAATTAGAGAGAATATAATATAATATGAGATCTTTTTATTTTTTTTTTTATTTTCTGTTTAACGCTTTTAAGCATTAATTCTTTTTGCACGAACCGAATGAATTTAATGACTTTTTCTTCTTTATTTTTTGTAAGTCATCACTCACACACAATTTATTGAATTCCAAAAAAAAAAACGAATGAAGAAAAGCTGAAAGAAATTTAAGGAATTTGTTTTGTTAGATATTCAAATCAATTTTTTTTTTTTTGGCGAAAAAAAAGAAATCTCTTTAATGTACACTCCTTTAGGAAGATTGCTACACCTTAATGTGAATGGTCTTATAAGAACCAATAAAATACGCAGTTTTCCAGACCAGACAAGTAGGTACTGTGGTTTGATATGAATTGGGGTCTCTTACCGTTGCAGACGCGCCGCATAGTTATTTTTTCTTTATTTTTTTTTAAGGATAAGTATATACAGCACGGCGGGTGAAGAAAAATATACTGCGTCGCAGGTCTCTATACCGTTATACTTCTACCTACTGTCGATATTTTTCTTTTGTAAAGAGCAATATGTGTTTAAATGTGTGTGTGTGTATATGTGTATACTGTGCCGACACTTGTGAATGGAGGATAGGGAATCCCTATGAGTCCTTCGTGCCGTATTGTTATGATTCATTCGAAGGCATGCGCACTTCAGGATTGAGAATGTTGTTACATGGGTAGGCTGTGAGTGTTGCCAGACATGACGAAATAAACGCATAAGTAGGTATACCTACCTAAGCTGGTGTGGGGTTTTGTTTTTAAGGGAGAACAAAATGTGAATGAAATTATTGTATAAAATTATGTGTCATGTTTTAAAATTTGATTTCGATGTCAGAGCATGAGAGGGTTTGGTAATTCTCAAAACTTCATTACAAATATGCAGACATTCCCGGGCAAGCTGGTAGGTATTTTGTTAGCGAATATTTTTAAAATGGATACAAAATTGAATATAATAATAACTATATAGTTACAGACATACATGTAGGTACTTTTTTGTTCTATATGTCAGTTATGTGCATATTTTTCCTCTCCGTAAAAGAACTACATACGTGATTACGATGATTAACTATACCAAAATTGTTAGTATACAAACATATATCTAACACAAATTGATATCGAAATGGGCTAGAACGAAAATATATATCTACATAACTACATTATGTACATTGTACATATAATGAACCAAATTGAAATCGCTATTCGGTTTAAGATCTTTTCTTTTGTACGGATATTTGCAACAAGTTTAAACTCCTCGGGGCTAATGTGAAATCTCTGTTGCTAAACAACTTTGCAATGATGAAATCTTCTGGAATTACCGCGAAAAGGTTACAAGTTTTTTTTTTAATCCATTCGAGCTATATTCTTCAAGTTCATTTGAAAGAAATTATGCCTGATGTGAAATACCCAACTTTTGAATTTAAATACCAATAACATGAATATGAGAAAAGGTACTGTAGAAATATGTCATATTGTAATGAAGAAACCCTGCAGTAGTGCTCTGGAATTGAATCTTTAAAGTGTTATAGAATTGTCATGACAAAAACTAAGGCATCTTCTGTGGAACCAGAAGAAACCATGTTGTGTTATTCTTAAGGAAGGCTGTAATAAACGAGTATATGAACATTAACCGACACTGAGATAAAATAGGGCTTGTAAAGTGAATTTAATATAAACCTTAAGTCTATTGAGTAGGTACTCAAGAGAGCATCGAGAGATGTTGCAGTCGCCAAATTGAAGAATCAATTGCTAAAGACTTAAATCATTTTTTAGAAAACTTGGCGCAGTAAAATCGGCAGTCGAAATAAGATGGATTTATTAAATGGAAAGTAACACGATTTGAAGTTGAGTCAATATGTTTTTGCATTGGGTCAACAAAGAAGAACACGGGTTAAGCTGACTGACCCTATATTCGAGGCTGACCATTTTCATGGATACGAAAGACAGTCATTCCTTTATCTCTCTACTATTTCCATTGGCAACACATTTCGCATTTAAAGGTTTTTTTTTTAAATCATGCCTTTCTTTCTACCTACTCGTTTAGCTATGTGAATTATCTAAGGATACCAAAAAATGTGATTAAAAAAATCCCATGAAAATTGTGAAGTCGTTTTTGATTATGAAATCTGATGAAAGTTTTGTTGCAAATGAAATACATACTAAATATAAATCACGAAACGAATAATTCGTGCAATAACGAACTAAAAAGATTGCATAAAATTGTGAATGCAGAGAGTGTGCAGTGCACTTTTATATTTATAAAAATACCTAATCTGTGTGACGTTAATGTGAACCAATATTTATAGCGCAAAATTACAAACAACAACCAGATGATTCAATTTTGTCAAAACGTGTGTAGGAATCATTCGTTCAAAGCGAAGACTACCTACATATATAGGATTGCATTTGCAATAGATCATAATCATGAAGTGTTATGAAATGATTTGTGTATTTTCTTTAATGAGACATTTTTCAAAATATAAAGAACATAATAAACGTGGTTTTTGGAGATATGTAAGTGCATATGTACCTACATAATTAGATACCTACTTGCTTTGAAAGTTTTTAAGCGAGGTAATTGAACAATATATTTTATGTATGTGCATAGGTTACATAGGTAGTTATTTAAAATCATGAAATTACAAGTCTACTGAAAAGTTGTAGGTATTTAAATAAATTGTGTAAATTTCATTTTTTTGTTGTTCTACATATTTTTAGATAGGTATGTCTTTTAATGAAAAAAAGAAAGACGTTTCCCTTTGGTCACCAATATCTCAGCAAAAAAATTAAATGGCAGTTCTGAAAACTTGAATAAATTTCCTACAAGATCGTTTATAACTTTTTAACTATTATTTTGTTGATTCGTCACCGTTAGTTTTTTTTTATTTTAAGACTTATAAGTAAACTTATGCAAAACTATGAAAAGCATCGACCAAAGTTGTTATTTTTATTTAAATTTTGATGATTAAATTTGTTGAAACCATGAAAAATCAGCTCTAAGAATATGAGGTAAAAATTTAAAGTTTATAGTTCCACCAGCGAAAAAAACGATCAAGAATAATGCAATAAATTTTCATCAAAATAAATAGATAGGTACCTACCTACCTACCTAGTACCTAATTTTTTAATGGCAACTTTTCATGCTGTCCTTTCAATTTTTTTCAAAAACGGCGTAATTTTTGATAAATTTTCTTTAGAAAAACATTTAAAATTATGGCGATTTTGCCAATGCCATCACCTTCTCCGATGATTCATTATTTCTATTCCTGTAAGGTCAATATCCAAAATTTTCTTTGCTAGTGTATTTTAGGTACCTACCTAAATCCAGAAATTATTCTCTTGAGATCTTTATAAAAACATATTTTCTGTGCAATATGCCAGTCCTTATTTTATGTTTAAAAAAAAAATTGACTCATCGTATTCGGCTAAGCAAGCATATGGGTGAGTCTCTGTCAACTGTGATTCTTTGTGTCCAGTGCTTTATTTGTAACTTAATGTAAAATTTTCTCATGAATTTCTGGTTTCAGTTGCAGGAATAAGTTTGGTCTACAATTTACAAATTTGCTACCCTTGACTTGAATATGTATGTGTAGCTAATATGTCAGTACCGTGGCATTTCCAATTCTGGTTTTTTACAATTCAATCTACTAGGTATTTTCTATTAAAATGCATCATTGAATAAAAATGTCATTCTCAGAGAATTTTGAGTACAATAGTTGCTTGATTAAATTTTAACAATAAAAAGTCAAAATATTTACTCGCGAATTAAATAATAATTGAATGGTGTCCATGGATTTCATTTTATTTTTAAATTCAAAAGATTTCCCTCTGAACCGTCGCGTCATCTTGTTTTTAGTTTGGTGGCGCTTGTGTGGTGGGGTTTGAAAGAGACACTATTTATTTATTGTTAAAAAAAAAACAATTTATTTTACTAGCGTAGTTGTGCTGTAAGGGTGCAGTGTTTTTATTCTAAAAAACGTGTGTCACAAAATTAGCTGTCAGTACCGTGGTAGTGTTATTCAAGCTTGTTATGAAATTTTTCGGGGTGATTTTTACAATATTATAGGTAGGTATTTCTTTTAAAGTCACCTACCTACATACATAAGTAAAAGTTAAATCGCAAATTTTTTTCTCAGAAGCAGTAAGATTTGAGGATATTTTAAAGCCTAAATGTCAGTACCGTAGTAGGTATAAGTTTATAAATAATTTAAATTAAATGATTTCGAGCAAAAGTGCTAAAAATCCTGTTATTTTTTCTATTTAGAATGGAACCAGTACCTACTTCACACAAAAATAGATAAAATCAGATACCTATGTGCAATAAATGTTGAGTAATTACCTAAATAATCCATTATAAAAATAGGAACTACCTTCAAACTCAAAAAAACTAAATCCAAAATTAAAAAAGATTTATTGATTCAAAATAGCTTTTAACGGCCTTTCAGTCCTACAAAAATTGGCGTTTAGTCGTATGTCAGCAGTATAGTCATATATAGAACTCGTATTATTAAAAAAAAAACCTTCTTATAAAAAAGATATAATTTGGAAGAAATAATTGTCTTTCAAATTTTAAACGTCAAATATACATGTCGATTATTGAATCCGCAATACTGGATCCGCAGTGATTCCCAGTGCAGTCTTCTCTTTTTTCTTAATCCATTTGTCGTCAAAAGAAAAGAGAATACTGTACTGAGAATCACATACGGATCCAGTATTGTGTATTCCATAATCGACATGATAATAAGGGATTCAGAACCTCATCAAAAATATTGGCAAAAAGAATTACCTAGAACTTATTAAAATTCAAAGATAAAAAAACAGTTTCAGTGCCGGAACTTCGGGATTAACACTTTTTAATACCTATATTTTTTGTTCCTTAAAAGTTGTAGTAAAATGCTTTTACAGATTTGATACCTACCATGTCTACGTAAAGTAAAAAAAAATTTAATTAATTTTTAAAGTTTTAATTTTAGCAAAAGTTTAATTTAAAAAATCATAGTTTGGCAGAGAATCACCCACATAGCAAGGTATATAACATTTTTAGGGCATACAAACCTTATAACATCGATTGTAGGTACCTACCTATTTCTAATACCTACCTAAAATATAAATTGTTGCTCTATTTTTCTCGATTTTGTTTTTTCAATACTTTTTTTTAATTACCAATTTGCTTTAGTTTTGGCCAATACTGTATGTATGTATTGACAATAACCTACAAAAACGAAATATATACCTAAAGAGACTGTTAGATAGGTCTACTAGGTTTTGAAAAAAAAACAATTATTTATTAATTAATTAAGTGTAGGTAATTAGCTACTTTGTGCTTTTTTACCTTCTTTCTGTTATTCGTTATTGAACAATTCAATGTATGTAGGTAGGTATGCAGGTACATTTTTTTTTTTTACATCAAAGAAAATTCAAGGAACAAATTTTTATTCATAAAGACATCAACTCAACCATTCACTAATTTGAAACTTGTTTATGAAACATTACTCTTTATCAAAACCCGAAGTCCTGGCATATAACGTATCAAGTTACGTCAATCTGCTTAAATCAGGCAGGTAGGAAAGTAACCTTCTCCTGCCCTAAGGCCTGATTCATGTAAATTTTTACTAAACAAATTGTTAGGTCAAAATTTTGAAGAAGAGACCCGCAACTGCTTTCATTATGGAACATAATACATAACCCATTTGAGACATACATAGATATTAGGTAGGTACATATTTTAGTTATCGCCCAAACTTTTGCCATAGCTAACATAAACCAAAACGAACTTTTATTTAACTGGACAGAAAACAGATTAAAGAAAAATACATAAAAGTGATTTACTTCAATATTACATCCAAGAGTAGGTAGGTACCTTCTTTCTTTCTCAACTCCACCAATTTAATGGATAACTATACTCTACCCAACCATATGGAAGACAACATGACTTCACGTCCACGTCCAATATGCTTTCACATAAAGTTCAACTATACCTACATACTGGCAACACCTTTTCCTAATAGAAGAAAAGAATAAAAATAATACTAAAAAACTCGTGGGCGCTAAGCAGCCTTTCGCCATTCCTATATGTAGTAGTTCTGCAAGTTAAAAGAAAAAAAGAAGAGGTAAAACCTCCTTACTCCTTCTGATGGCCAACAAAATTCAAGTAACTTATTGTTATGAGGTTACCTTCAATTCCAGGGCACCTTATTGTTTTACGTTGTTTTTGTATTGCCAAAGGCAGAAAGAATATAGCAGAACCGAAACCAGAAACCCATAAAAATAAATTCTGTATGCGTGGCGGGTATGCATAAACTTTCACGAAAATTATCTCAATGAATCCAGCGTGATCGTCGTTTTGGTCGTTTATTCTTATTTTTATGAGCAGGAATAGGCTTGGCCAATAATAAAGACTAATCGGGGGAGAAAACAGCGGGTAATTAGGTAACAGGTGTGCTTCCATATGGAAACTTATTTGTCTACCAATCGACTGCCTCACCACCATTCGTACCCGTTTGCGGACTAACCGAACGACGACCCTGGGAAGATGTTTCTTTGTTTTTGTTCAGTTACGACGATGAAAGCCGGCTTGGGTTTCTCTTCAAAAGATGTCAACCAGGTCATTTCTGGGCAACCAACTCACCTAGAAGAGAATCAGCCAGAAGTGATGCAAAAAAAGAACACCATATTGCTGTTGTTGTTTTCTTCGATTTCTTTCTTTTTCTATTATTATTATTTTTCTACCGTATGTTCGTTCGTTTTGTCATTGAGCGAAAATAAACTTTGCTTTTTCTTCTAGTTCTTTTTGTCGTTGCTTTAATTAAATATCACTTGTTTTTTTTTTATGCAATACACTGTTATTTTTGTGAAATTAAAACCACATCACACACGTTTTTGCTTGTTTTTTCTTTCGAACTAGAGTGACAGCTGCCAGAAAAGACGACAACGACGAAGAAGAAACGATGAAATTCAACGATGGTGGAGGATGGTCGTCCGCCCGGGAAAAATGCGACCGCTCCCGAAAAAAATGTTGAATCTTCCTCCCTGCCGTTTTCTAAACAAGGTATACACACACACACAAAGGCACAAAATAGAAGGGGCACGTATATAAATACAAAACCAACAAGCTACAACTTGTGTGTGTTGGTTAATGGTGGTGGAATATTTTCCATTTCCCCTAGGACGTGTGTACAAAGAAGAGTTCCCTCATTATTTTTTTTCACCATTCATTTATTTTTATATATAATTTTTTTTTTCAATTTATCTTGAAGGAAAATACACTTACGAGCACTTTAAGTTACAAAATATTATTGTAATTTACATGCAATCATTGATTATTGAAAATAAAAAAAACGCTTTTACGTTTAAAGATTTTTCACTTTATATTTTTTTTCGATCACAAAAATTAGAGAAATTGATTTCACCACACATTCCAAAAAAATGGGAATAGGAAAAACTTTTGATCAAAAACTGCAGAATAAAATGAAAACTAGGATAAAATAATAATAAAATAAAACGAAGGGAACTTTTTTAAGTCTAAATTTGTGTAATTTATTTATTTTTATTGCGTTTGTTCGTTAACGCTGGCCATTTTTTTCTTTCTTTAATCACAACACGGTTTTCGCGTAGCGTATATGTTGGTACACCGACGATGGTCACCACTCAGTCCCGTCTCGAAATCGTTTGTGTGGTATAAAATTTTTTGATACACGAGTTTAACTTGTTTGTTTCGGTTCGATGTTCGAACAAGAAGCTAGTATGGTAGAAAAAAATAAAATGTAAGTGCATGAAATTCGAAACAACTGCCCGAAAACAAAATGGTTGATTTGACAAATTTGAGGTGAGTTTGACGGGTGACATCTGTTGACAAGATTTAATAATTTAGTAAGGATTTCAACCATTAATTGGAAGAAAGTAGTAGAATGTTAGACTTTTTAAATTTATTTTTACCGAACACAAGAACTAAAATCCTTTGAAAATAAAAACAAACACTGCAGTTGTTTGTTATTCCTTAGACCCCTTTCACACGAGGAAGCCTTGTTTCCAGAACTTTGCCTGCTTTTCAACAAAGCAATTTTTAATCTTTTTGGTTTTTAATATAACGCAGTGTATACAATTTTAATTTTTTGGATAATTAAAAAGTCGAAAATTGTGAGGAACAATATGTTAATAATGAATTAAAATGTATAACTGTTAAATGATAGATCGTACAAATACTAAGTCGAAACCCATACAAAATACGGTTTTTGAAACTTGTTGATAATTAAATAAACTAATCAAAAATTTAATCAAAAACAAAAAAAATTAAAGAAGAAATAATTTTGTACAAGTTACGTACTTTTTATTCAATTTGCACATTCTCCTTTACTAGCTATGTCATTTTATAATTCGAAAACAAATATTTTTTGAGTAGAAAAATGAAGAAAAAAAGTCTAGAAATAAAAAAAAATATTTCCAGGGGTGATCAAAAAAAAATAATGGGTGCTCAAAAATGGTCATATTTTACAAACAATTCAAAAAAATTGGATACTTTTTGGGGCCAAGTTAGCACAGCTTAAATATACACATGAAGTGGAAACTAATTTATTTACAAAAAAAACTTTACTTACACATACTTAAATTAAAAATAAAAAGAACTGCAATTTATACTATTAACAAAAATAAATATACCTATTAAAAAAAATTGCATATGAAAATTGATTCCACGGTTTGAACAAACGGAATTGATTAATAAAATAAAGGGCGTGAAATATTAGTGCAAATAAATCTTATAAAACTGCGATTCATATACAATTCTTCATTATTAACAACCAAACTTTCATTATAGAAAAATAATAAAAGAGGGAGAATGAACAAATTCGTAATATTTATTTATAAATATGTTGTCAACTTATAATACAAATATCTATGTTTTGTTTATTCATTTCAGATTTATATAGCAGTTTTTATTTGTCTGGTAACACTATCCAAGGAAACAATGGCCTTACCAGATCAATTCTTTCCTTCCGAGGGGGGCATTTTCAAGCGTTAGTCACCCAAATATCACAGATATTTTAAATAAATTGGATACTTAGGGTAATGATTTTAGTTAAATTGTTTATCAATTTTATAATTTTTATTAATAATTCTTTGGATCTTAAATGATTTATGAGTTTTTTTTTAGTTTTTTATTTGCATAAAAGAGAAGTGTGACTTAAGCCTCAACTACATAAGCCAAAAAAGTGAAAAAGTGCAAAAGTGAAAATTTTTAAATTGATTTTGTGATAGTTTTTCTGACTAGAAAACTTATAAAAATGATGCAGAACGCTTAAATTTTGGTTTAAAAACAAATTTGTGTATTCTTTTTCACAAAACAACGGCGCTAGCGGTAAAAAAAATATTTTTACTTTTGTACTTCAGTACTTTTTGGCTTATGTAGTTAAGCCTTTATAAAGGCAAAAAAAACTCATAAATAAATTTTTTATCATTTTACTGTAAATGAAATTCTCCAAACATGTTTTGAATTGTTTGATTTGGAAATAGGCATAGGTATACACAGGATTTTATGAGGATGGAAAATTTTTAAATTTAAGTTAAGAACTTTCGAGAACTAGAATGTATACTACAACTTTTAGGAATGTTTTTACTTGCTACACCTCTTGCTACATTACGTTTTTGGAATTTTATAAAGTTTACAATAATAAGGGCTTGCTTCACAATGTCTGAGTTAAGTTCAGATAAGTTACTCAACACAAATGTAAATATTGAAATAGGGTCATAAGTCCACAAACCAAAAAATAATATTTTTGCATTTTTGTATAACCTATTCAAGTCGCCAAAAGACAATTTGTTAGTTTTGCTCCTGTTGACTTATTTATGGCCCTGTTCCAATATTTATGTGTCGAGTAACTAATCAGAACTATTGTGAAACAGACCCTAAGGGTCAGTTTGTTCACAATGGGATAAATCTGAACGATGACTTTCACAGCTTCTTACTAAATGGCGCTAATCAACCAAAATCGGCTGATTAGCGATTTCCATGATTAACAACTTAAATTATTGATTCTTTGAAAAAAAATTTGATTACCCTGCACATTTGATGATTTACCAGTTGCAATAATCCTTGATTAAAGATGATCAGCTGTGAACAAACTGGCCCTAAGTCTCTGAACTAATAACATAACTTTTCTTCGTAGAAAACTGAACGCTTTACAAAAAAGGTCTTAAGATATTTTACCATAGGTAAATCTAACAGCCGTATTTATTAGGTTTTCTTAAAATGTCTCTTAAAGGTCATTTAGTTAAGCGTGCTTAAATATTTAAATTGCTTTTAAATGACGTAACTTAAATTAATATCTGTAATCGTTTTCCCATTGATACTTAACTAAACAACGTTTATTGCACGTAATCTTCAAATTGCATACTTTTAGGCTGTTTTTGACAGCTTCCAAAAAAATAAGAGGGAAAGAGAAGAATAGTTCGAAGCAAAAGAAATGAAACTGAAACCAGACTCCATTTTGCTTTTTGACGCATTTTTATTTTTATAAATTTTGTTGGTTAATTGAAAGGCTCAAACTTTTTGATTATAATTGTACCTAAATATATAAAAAAAAAATAACGAAACAATTTATTTTACAACACAATTTTTTAAAGAAATCACAAATCTTTTTTATATTATTAGAACAAAAAACTCTACCTACATTCTTATATAGTATGTACATATATACACATATTATGTACATATTTCTTTTATAGATTTCGCACTTAAGAGCTATTAAGAGGTCTTTTAAAGTTAAGAGAGCTTTAAAATTTCTTAATAGATACGTTTGTAACTGTTTAAAGTTACAGTAAATTAACATAAAATTTGCAATTTATTTAGATATATGTATGTAGATTCAAAACTTTATCACATAGTAAAATAAAACAAACAAAGTCGTTGAGAAGGGAATAATTATTATAGTATTATATAGTTATAATAAGTGACAAAAGACTTCGATAAAAAAATTCGCCCTCTACAAAAAAAGTCTAAGAAAATTTCTTGATAAGTTTAGTTACCATAATACCTCAAATATCTATCAAAATATAAATTGTACTTTAATTTATTTGGAATTGAATTATATTTATATAAAATTTATACAGAATTACAAAAATGTAAAATATTTACAGACGTCGTTTTTCAAAACAGAACAAAAAGTTTTTAAACTGTTTGAAAAAAACAAACAATTATTTAAAAAAAAAGGCTAGTAAAACAGTCTATGAGAGTTGTAAGTCACTAGGTCTTGGTTCTACAGCAACCAATTTATTTATTTTGTAATATCAAAAAGTCTAATATACAAATTTTCATATCGCTGTATGTATTTGTTTCAAGCCCTTTTTTTTTGCAACAAGTTAATCAAATGTGTTGGTGGTAACATGGTAAAAATATTAACGAAATGAGTAATGAGTATGTTTCCAACAAAAAAGCTGATAATATAAAAAATCCTGTTAAAACATGATTTTTTAAAGAAACTTAATTTAAATTTAATTCAAGATCTTACAGGAGTAATCATTTCGTCTTCTAGATTATGGAATAGTCTATATTAGTACCATTTTCAAAAACATTACAAATATGGAATTCAAACAAACAGAAAACTATCCCTTAATTTAAACCTAACGGAAATCTAGATTAAAAAATTATTGCTAATCAAATTCATTAATATTACCTTTGATCGACCTCTGGCTTTTTGCAAGAGAAAAATAAATAATAAATATCGTAATATTAAACTTGTTAACATGTTTTTACCTAATTTGGGCCTCATACCTATTAAATATTTGGATAAATGTTTATTTATTCATATAAAGCTAATGAAATTTATTTTATAGTTTAATAAAACAAAACTGATATTGGTAAATCAATTCACCTACGCGTGTCAATACACAAAACAAGCTAGTCAAATAGCTTGAATCAAATCTATATAAATAGGAGGTTCGTATGAACGACAATGGCATTTGTAACCAAATTATCATCACTGAAACAAATACATATACTATACAAACCTTCGTTGTTTTTTTTTTTTTTACAAAAGAAAATATGAATAAATTGGTAATATAAATTTAAAAATATGCTTAATAAAAATTTATGTTTATGATCGTATCTAATCAATTATCTTTTTTTGTGTGTGTTTCAGATTATTATTGCAGTCTTGGTAACAACATGTTTGGCAATTCCCTCGGATATAAATTTATCTGAAAATCTTGGATTTTCAATTATAGATATTCCACTTTCTGAAATCGATACAAGTGGAATTTCGGAAAAGCGTGACACTGCAATTACTGTAGATGATAATGATCTTTTGAGAATTAAAGCTGTTAACGCATTGGCTGAATTAAGTAGGGAAACGAGATCTGCTAAGACGACGATAAAACCAAAGAAACTGACATTAAAAGATCTTCTTGGCAGATCAGTGGTTTAATATATATTTAAAAAAGTTCTTCGCAATTATTGAATGGAAATTGATTTGTCTTGTGGTGCATTTTATTTTTAAAACTTTGAGTTTTTATGCAAGTATAGTATATCAAATTATTATCAAATATTTTTCTTAATTAAAAATTGTGAAACCTACAGCTTTGAATATTGAATAAGTTTTAAGATAGTTATTATTAAAATTAAACAAAATAAATGAATTTAAGAAAGAAACTTTAACATTTTGCAATTGTACATGTTTTTGGACACTTGCATTTTGTAACTAAATATCTGAACAATATTTATTTTGTAATATTAAGTATCAGAACATGAGGAAAATGGTAATGGAAATGAACGAATGCAATAGTTTAGACGATAGCAGTCTCTATATCTTTCTCTTCAAAGTAAACTCTTTCAGTCGTTCCATGTCTGTATTTTTAAAAAGTTTATTGTCTGTTGCCCTTCTTTGGTATTTCTTTGGTTTGCTGGTTTGTTTGCTGAAAATAGCTGTTTTTCAAACAGTTAAAGATGACTTCTCTTCTACAAATGTTCTTTTTCTTGTTTTCACAGTAATTGTTGCACAAAATATAAATTCTGAAATTAAAAAAATATTGAGGTTTAAACGGTTTTTTTGTCTATTTTATAATTATTAATGAGGAAAAAGAACAAAACACGTGATTTTAACACTCGTTTACTTTTTCAAGATTTTGATGACGGTCCTTCAAATTAATAAAAAGAAAAAAAGACAGTATCTACATGAAAAATAAACAAACATAAGACAAAAAGAGATGAGCATACAACAGTGTTTTCATTAGGATCCGTATCCTTTTATAATATTGGGGTGAACCATATGGGTTATTGGCGATAATAAAACGCGGCTAACATTTCACTATTTTGCTGGGTTATTTATAGGCATATTTTGGTTTTTGTTTCTGTTAACTAAGGGAATTTTTACTGCGCTGGCTATAAATTTACAAATAAAAAGCGCCTAATGTTACAAAATGTCATCACAACCTACCTTTTCAGCTTTGTGGTGCAATATGCAAAATAAAGACCTTATCAGCCCCACCCATGCGCGCAGTTAGGGGAGACAAGAGTGGACAGCGCCCATTCTAGAAAACTCATTGCCCACCCTAAAAACAATCAGAAGTATACTAAACAAAATCTGAAGATTCAGATCTGAATCTATGACTTCAAAAGGAAAATTAATGTACAAAATTTGCTACTATCTAATAAATGATATTTGGTGATATGTGTTTTACAAATGATTTTCTTAAGATATCTACTAATTTGTTCTGTTGAACGACCGCTGTAGTAAATGTGAACTGCAGTTGGACGACCGAAAATTTCAATATTACATCTTCTTTCAATTTTGTTCGTAAGATTAAAAGAGAATATAGGTTAACATTGAAATTAAACAACAAAACGAGATCGAAAAAAATATGAAATTGATGCGCTATAGTGTTGGTGCAAATATTGAAATACGTGCCATGTTCGCTCTTTGAAAATTTATTTTCAAATGAAGTCGGGAAACGGTCGTTGAATGTGAACGCTAACAAAACTAAAGGTTCCCACAAATCAACGCGATGGTGGTGGCGATCAAGATAAAAATGTGGATGCCGCACATATAAATCAAAGGAGAGGAACACATCTACGCGATTGAAGTGTGCCTCTCCTTTGATTTTTATATGAAGCATCCACATTTTTATCGTGAACGCCGCCGCCATCGCGTTGGTTTGCGGTTAGCTTAATAGTAGATATCTCAAGAAAATCATTTAGAAATACATATAATAGGCGTGTTTTTTTGCAAGCCCGGGGGGAATTGCTTAGAGATTAGCTAAGCCCGAAGGGGATGAATTGTTGTTGCATTTAACATGTAAATTGTTTAGCACCGACATCGTTTTTTTTTCCCCGGGCTTGCAAAAAACAACCCTAATATTATTTATGGGATAATAGCAATATTTTATAAATTAATTCTGCACTCGATAAAAGCATAGATTCGGATCTGAATCTTCAGATTTTGTTTAGTATAATTCTGATTTTTCTAGTGTAGACAATGTTTATTTTTTAGGTGTTCAGATTTAAACATTTCCGTGTATTTAATTTTAACGTCTTGCTAGTCACTAACCTAACCTGGTATGTGATTTGTCTGTAATCTGGTGATTTTTGTTTAATTATTAGCTGACTTTGATTATTAGTAAGGCCCATTGTGTAAATCGTTGAGGTCTGATGACGCTTTTTTCATCCATTTCTATACGGACTTGCAACAAAGAACGCCTTACATACACTTGTTTGTGTTTTAAAGTTGTGTTCATAAAGGGGTTGTTTTTCAATCCCGGAAGGAATTGAAAAAGACGATATCGGTAGTTAATCACAAACAAAGAAATTGAGTTGGCATACAAACTATCGATAACATAGTTTGTAATTCACGCCAGTTAAACTGTTTTTCTCCGCTCTTAAACTAAGTGCCGACAAATTATCTGCGCTTAGCTATAAGCCTGTTGGCGATTAGTTGTTGTTGGATTTTACATTTAAATTCGTTAGCTCCGAATCATTTTTTTTATTCAACTCGGGATTTAAAAAAAAACACGCCATTACTATATTAGGTAATTTTTATTTAAATAAATTTTAAATAAATAAATAGATAAGATTCAGTGACGCATTTCAGAGTGTACCTTTGGCTCAATATTAAGTATAATTATATATATATATAATTATATATTATATGTAATATATTTGCATAAATAACATTTGTTCAAGAAATAAGATGGAACTCAAAAATTTAAAAGAAGTTTCTTAATAGCAATTAAAAAAAATTAATTTCATACTTTTTGAAGATTTTTTTTCTCTAAATACGTCTTTGATTTTATATAATTACCCTACACTTTTTGATATTCTAAAGAATATGAATATAAGAACACGTACGCGCATTTAAGTTGTTTCTTATTTTCGTATAATGATACATTTGTTGAAGCTTCACAAACACATGTACCTATAAATATTAAATTTGATTTAACTTAACACCTTTGTATAAACATTTAAAACAACGTAAAACGATGATAAATCTTATTTATAAATTTGACAAAAACTAGCTTTTAAAATTGTGCTATGAATTCATACGTAGTAGTTAGTAATTTAAAGTCTATTTGTATTCCAAAAACAATTTCAAGAATTACCATTATTCTGCTTTCCCTATACATTTACTTAAATATTCAGTCTCACCTGTTTATAGAATCTTAATTCCTTTTTTAAGATCCAATGGCTAGGGCAATGCACAATATTATCTGAGTCACCATGAAGCTTGTGGAAAAAATATATATTTCAAGTCCAATCATATGATATATACTATGTGCATTTTATCTTCACGTTAAAAAAAATAAACAATTTCGGAACGAATAACATTCAAATGATCATTAAAAATTTTTTTAATTCATAATAAAAACATTATTACAATTCCAACTTGCTAAATGTACGCGTACCTACATATATCTTGTTTTCCCCAAAGTGAATTCAAAGCTTGACTCACAATTGATTAGCAGATACCATCTAAATTATGATGACAATATAGTATGTACTTATACACCAACAAGAGTATAAACATCGCCATAACCAATGTCGTGAGCCATGATTGGTCAAGTGCTTTTTCTCACTGCGCAAACACTTTAAGCTTGCAAAATGAAAATCAATAAAAAGCCGATTAACTCAAACACATGAACTCAGATAAAGTTTTGTTATTGAATCGTTGATAAGATGCAGAAATTGGTAGGTTATAAATTGTGATATTATTTCCAAACTGCCTTATAACCTTCTTTTTTTTATCTTTCATATATAGATAATATTCTTTGCTTTGGTAATATGTTGCAGTCTAGCTGCTCCATTGGAAAATTTGAAGGAACCGTCACAACCTGGCGTTCTAACTCGACCAAGTCCTATCAATCCCGATATTCCCAGTGATCCAAAGCCCGAGGAAAAAATCACCCTTATTCAAGATCCAAAAATTCAGCCTTTGACTTCACCAAAACCTACAAAATTACCGGGTCCGTATGTTCTTCCCAGTCAGGCATTATTGCGTACAAAACGCGAAGACAAAGATTCTTCCGAGAGTGATGAAAATAGCAGCGAAGAGGAAAAGAAATCTTCTAAGCTATCAACCACACCCGTTCCAAGCACCACACAACCAAGTGATGGAACTATCTCTGGACTAGATACTTCATCAACACCAGCCACTATCCCAACACAGCCTAGAATACCATATTCCCCGGAAATCCATCAACATAACGAGCATCTCTTTAAACGATCAACAGAGGCTCATTTAAATGGTTCATCATCAACTTCAACATCGACCACAGTGGCTCCTTCTCAAGTCCGCGTTAATGCCAAGCGTGATATTCCAGTGCCATTGACACCTAAATATCAGCTCAACGGTGATGATGAATCCAAATCATCATCAGAGAAGGTGCCAAAAGAGAAAATCAATCAGGAAGATGATAAAGATGAAGGCCACAAGGCAGAGCCGGTACCACCGGCAGTGGTTACAATTGCACGTCCCATACCGGTTGCGGAACTATTTGCAAAGTAAGTTAATTCATTAAAAAAAAACAATCATTGATCATTCACTGATTCGACATAACCACCGCGATCTGACCTAATTTGATCATGATTTTTCTTCCAAAGGAAACCTTCAACCGAATGAAAAAAAAAAAAACTGGACGAGTTTTTGAATTCAGGGCATATAACTACTTTGCAGACTAATTAACTATATACTCCTGCAAGTTGTTTTGGATTTTTTTTTAATTTAAATATATCTTATGATGTGTTTGAGTGGAAAATATGGACAAAAATAAAGTAATTCAACAATTTTTTTTTAATAAAATATCAGTTGATAATTATTGAAGTTTTAAAATTTCACAAGTCGTGATTGTATGATTAGCGGTTATTGCATTCGATGTGTGGATCTAATAATTTTGGTTAAGCAAGTTGCAAGACCATTTTCAGTGTGAGTGAAAGCTTTATGGCTGCATGGGTGTTCGATTCAAATCATAATAAGTTGTCATAAGTTGAATAATAATTATAATTTTTCTTAAAGGCTTAAAAGGGTTATGGCAAAACTTTTCTCACGCAATTATTTTATTTAATCCCTCATAACTGCAGGCATGTTAGATTGTGTGATTTATCGCCAAACAGGCGATTTGAAATTTCATTTGGCGACACTAAAATCGGTTTTGTGCGATTCACCACCAAAATGGGGAAATTTTTTGTTTTTCGCGATTTAAATTCTTATATGAAAAAATCTAATTGACAACAAATTGATACATATACGTTGAATTTATTGAAGAAGATTAAGTATAAACTAAAGGCTTATTGTTTTCTTAAATTTTTAAGTTTTAGGATTGTTTTGATGTGTTTTTTTTTTTAATGAAAGATTTTTTTGATGTTAAAACTAAAATTTGCAAAAATTTATTTCATTTTTGAATTTTGTGATTTATTGTGTGAATTTTAAAATTTGACGAGTTTTTGGCGATTCCGCTTTTTCAAACCTGACAACCCTGCTCATAATGGGCTCTGTTCTATGGCTTGGGGAATGAAACCAGACGAAACAATAGTAAAATAATATGTCACTTATATCAAGGATACGTGAAGGAAAAAAAAATCGTTAAATTAAGCAGATGAATTGTAGACATTGAAAAATAGAACAAAACTCAATTTTCATCGTTTTCCCGACGAATTTTATCAATGGGAGAGTTATAATTAACCTTGGCAGTAGGCACAGAATTCCTAACACGCCCACATAATTAAAAATTTCACAATCATTTATATGGTTGGTTTTCTTAAATTGTTTTAACAACAAAATATGTCATCCATAATTACAAGACTAATATTAAATTGAATTTGTTCAAGTATAGAGTCAAACCAGCTTTTTGTTCACACAAACTAAATTAGCGTTTCTTCCCAGTGATCTCACTTGGACTCATTAGTTGATTAGTAATACAAACATATACATATATTATTTGTAAAGGGTGTTTTTTTAGACGTGTGGTTTTCAATCTGGCAATACTTTTTTCGGAGTTGGTTTTTTTGACAGCTGTCGTGATAATGGTTCGGTTCTGTCCAATATTCGGTCGACATAATCGCCCAGCAGAGTCGGTAATTTGAGCACCACGTTTATTCTAGTGGATAATGCGCATCCTCAGAGATGCCGTACAGTACGCACCGAAGACGCTATTGCTGCTGTGGAGCAGAGTATCGAAGAAAGTCCGAATGAGACCATCCGCCATCGCGCGCAACAATTGGAGCTGTGTCCATCCACTTTATGGAAGATTTTGCCAGCCGCGGCGGCCACTTGCCCGAAATTATTTTTAAAATATAATGGCAAACCCTTATCTTTATAATAAAGCTAAATTCTTGGCCATAACATTAAATTATATGCGTTTTATTTCTTCTTGAAAACCACACGTCTAAAGAAAACACCCTTTGTTATTCAAACCTTCTTATATATACGTATATATATGTATGTACATATAAATAAAAACAATTATGCCTCGCAATTTTTTTATTTTGTTTTAGATTTATGTTATTTTCGTTTTAACCATTTTACAATGTTAACCAAATATATTATACATATACACAATCTTACAGAATAAATAACATTGTCGTAGCCTGTTCTATTGGTGAAATAAGTGTAACTTTTTTTGTATGATTATGGAATTCGCAATACTGAATCCGCAGAGATTCGCAGTGCAGTGCAGCTCTCTCTTTTCTTCAACCATTTAGGTATCGTGAAAAGAAAAGAGAACACTTTTCTGAGAACTGAGATTTTTTGGCGTTTTCTTTTAATTTCAAATCTCCACCAACCGTAGATAGTTCACTGATTCTCTTACGTGATGCCCTTCTCAACTTAAAACAAAAAATTTTCTCGTGTGAAAGGGAACTTTCAAAATGCTTTCAAAAAAATGCATATTAATTTTAATTTGTTTCTATTATTCTAGAAAAAAGGTTAATGCTTAACTATACATTCAGCCCACTTTTGTACTTTTTGCAAAATGTAGAAAAGAGAAAAAAATACACATAGTCCCCTTTCACACGAGGAAACTGAGTTTCCAGCAACTTTCAGTTTAATGGTGATAATACAGCCGAATTTATAAACGCATTATAGCGAGTGCATAAACTTATACACTTATTACAGCCTTATTTATTAGAATTCGCTAAACACCTCTAAACGGCTGAATAGTTATGTAATGCATAAGCATTTATGTAGCCACTATTCAACGCAACATAAATTATTATTTATAAAAAATTTTCCTACATTGTATAGTTATAATACGCTTGTGTCAAATAAAGTACCAAAAAGTCGAAAAATCTATTACGTTTTACTTCCAAAACTGACAAACCAAAAAACAATTCTGTTGGATTCTTTTATTTTCTCCTAATTAATATTATTATTCAGATTATTGTTATTTGTGTGGTTTTTGTGTTATTTGTCAATAAAGTAATATATCTTGGAATGCAAAAATCATTTTTATTGATTCATTAGAAGATTTGTGTTTCAATCCGTATAATTATTTTTCGGTGTTACTAAGCTAGCCGCGTTAAATGCACAACGTGTTTGTATGTACATTGTACAGGTACATAATAATCATTTTTAGGGGAGAACAAAAAATAAATTCAAACATTGCCAAAATTTAAGCGCTACCCTAATATGTAAGTATTATATTGTTGTGTGTGAGTGAAAGTGACATTTCCATACTAAAATATTCTTATACAGACACTATTCAACCCTCAAACGCGTTTAGCTTATAATGCCACTATTCAACATTGCAAAGTTTTATAAATACGATTTTCGTGTTTAGAGGCATTATAAGACGTGTATAAGTTTATGCACTCGCTATAATGCGTTTATAAATTCGGCTGTAATGTTCTAAGCATTATTTCGCTAGAAAAATGTTGACGTTTCATGAATATTACTGTTTTTATCAACTAAAAACATATTTACGATTTAACATTTCCAATTTTGAAAAGTATTATGTGAAAGATGACCAAAAAAACATGAAAGAAAGTTACGGGAATAAATTATATAAAACAGCTGTTTTCACATAGTCAGTGGCGTAGCTAATAGGAAATTTTTATAGAAATGAATTTTGAATGACAACATAAACTCGCTGTAAAGGCTGCAAACCCTTTTTTGTACTGATTTTGTTTGTTATATTAATATTGCAGGGTAGATTTACAAAATCCAAAAAAATATTTTTATCTAACGTTAAGGCTTAACTACATAAGCCAAAAAGTACTGAAGTACAAAAGTAAAAATATTTTTTTTAGCGCCGTTGTTTTGTGAAAAAGAATACACAAAATTGTTTTTAAACCAAAATTTAAGCTTTCTGCATCATTTTTATAAGTTTTCTAGTCAGAAAAACTATCACAAAATCAATTTAAAAATTTTCACTTTTGCACTTTTTCACTTTTTTGGCTTATGTAGTTGAGGCTTTACTGTCCTCATTTGAATTTTATTTTTATCTCTACACCTTCAAAATTTGTCTTGAGAAAAAGAATGTAGAATGCGTACTAGGCTTTATCAGCGGATTTTCATTGATAAGCCTAGTACGCTGCTGATGCGAAACGAAAATTTCCTGTGATCTCCAAACATACAACGAAACGCTTGCGAAAACACAGCGAAAAATATCCTTGGAGAGTTTCACTAATTCCAAAAACAAAATCAAACATAAACACAAAAAATCAGAGAAACCCATGATGTAAGAAAATGATAAACAAAAACAAACACAAATAAAACTCAAATGTCATTTTTTCGCACACAATAAATAGTCTGTATAATTAATTCAGTGCGAAAAAGGAGCGGAGACTTCTCCAAATAATCTGCTACAATTATAAATTTCGCTCTTCGAACAGCGTACTGCAAGCCTAGTACGCTGCTGATGCGAAACGAAAATTTCCTGTGATCTCCAAACAGACAACGAAACGCTTGCGAAAACACAACGGAAAATATCCTTGGAGAGTTTCACTAATTCCAAAAACAAAAACAAACATAAATGCAAAAAATCAGAGAAACCCATGATGTAAGAAAATGATAAAGAAAAAAAAAAACACAAATAAAACTCAAATGTCATTTTTCCGCACACAATAAATAGTCTGAACAATTAATTCAATGCGAAAAAGGAGCGGAGACTTCTCCAAATAATCTGCTACAATTATAAATTTCGCTCTTCGAACAGCGTACTGCAAAACGAAAAGCAGAACGAAATTTTCCGTTTATGATTTCGTTGTGTCATTTTTGTATGGGATTTTTCGTTTAGCATCAGCAGCGTACTAGGCTGCAAAACGAAAAACAGAACGAAATTTTCCGTTTGTGGTTCCGTTGTGTCATTTTTGTATGGGATTTTTCGTTTCGCATCAGCAGCGTACTAGGCTTTAAAGTGGTGGTGCTAACTGAAATAACCGTTAGAAAGAGTATCTTCGAACGCATTCTATTTCCGTATCTAGTCATCAAGCGCAACCAACTTCGCTTCTCTTTCTCCATCTGTCAATTTGACATTTCGTTGTTTAACAAAAAAAAATATTTAAAACTGACGTAGCCAAAAGACAAGTTTTTTTTCCTGATAAGTTAAGTGTTGTTTTATTTCAGAAAAATCATGGCAAAACCATTACTTTTATTTGCATTAACTGCATTTATCAACTTTGTAAGCATATCAAATACTATTTTATCTATATATTAATTTGTCAACAATTTTGATCTCAGTGCGCTTCCAATGCCGAATTTACAACACAAGACTGCCGCGAATTAGGCTACATCAAGAGTCAACTGATGTGCTCATCCTGCGATAAATTGGATGAATTTGGATTGGAAAGTCTAAAGTAAGTATACTCTTACATAAATGTAATCAATCTAAATAGAAATGCTTAATTCAATTTTATAACAGACCACATTGCTCGGAATGCTGCCAAGAAGATAAGACACCACCATCAGAGAAACGCTATCCAAAAGCAATTCTTGAAGTATGTACATGCAAGTTCCGTGCTTATCCCCAAATTCAAGCATTCCTCCAGAGCGAACGGCCACAAAAGTTCCCAAATCTTCAAATCAAATACGTAAGAGGTTTGGATCCCATTATTAAATTGTTGGATAGCAATAGAAATGTAAAGGAGACTCTTTCAATTGCTAAATGGAACACTGACACAGTACAGGAATTCTTCGAAACACATTTGGAGAAAGCCCCTCCTATTGATTCGAAATATCTGAATTATTTGTAAAGCTAGAAATATATGTGTATCAAAAATACTTTAAGAGATTTTTGCCACTCACAAAAGAATTAGAATATTTTTAATTCTGTACATGATATGTCATTTGAATGTGTCAATATGAACAAAATCTTGAAGAGGCCTTAAATCTGGTCCAGTATCTAATGGCAATCTATGTACGTAATAGTTACATAACTGCCCTAATTATTTTGGCCCTAAATTATTTGATAATTATTTGAGTATCTACTAGCACTATTTTTACAATTTAATCTGGAAATTCCGAAGTGGATCGTTGAAAAACGATGTAAAATTATGGATATCGTAACAAAAGAAGCCTTTTTCGTACAAAAAGTAATAGTTAATCAAAACTTGTTACACAGTTTGAAGGTTCGGGAATTTGTTTTCATCAAACATTGGATCATTTATTAAATAAATTAGGTAGGTATGCTATTTGTCAAATTGCACATATTTACAAAATTACCTTGAATATTACAACAAAAAATTCAAAGTTCACTTTTCCGAAGAATTTGAGTGTGCTGAATCCGCAATTCCAGTATACAAATCAATTTTTCGATATATTCATTACATTCTTACATACCTACATTATGTATCCTAAAAAGGTCAATTTTCGGATATATGTATTTAACTTTCCATTACAGGAGGTATATTTTAGATGTATGACTTGTAACAAAATTCGATTTTATGTGTCACGTTTCTGGAGTGTTTTATTAAAAATTTTTTGGTAACTACTAGTTCAGCTACATATAAGAATACATTTTTTTAAAACGCACTCAAGTACTTTGGAAAAGTAAAGTAAGACGTTGGACTTCCAAACCCAAAACATCAAAAAATCTATCTGAAGAAATCCGCTATTATGGTGAAATTTATAAAATTATATTTTAATTTAACACTGACTGCATTTTTTTTCTCAAATTGTGAGCAATATAGCATTTTGGTTTCGCAATATGAAATTAATCAAATTTAACGAAAACACCATTGACAAATTCAGTATTATTGTTGCCAAACCAACTGATCTTTAAAAGAAACTTAATTTAAGAAAATTATCATTAATTAAAATTAAGAAAATTAAGTTTTTTTTTATCATAGAAATTCCTCTTTTAACCACAAATTTCAATTTTGGCAGTTCGAAGTAAGTGCGAAATTTTCGAAAACAAACGAATTATAAAACGTGGAATTTCATTTCAAGGGAAATTGAAAATCGATTTCAATATGATTTCGCTCGGAATGCAAAACATGATCGTTGGAAACACATTTTTTTAACGCTTCTTTTGGTCAGGTTACACCGAAGAAGATGTTAAATCCGTTTTATGATTTTGAGAAAAATAAAACCGTAATTAGAATTTTCCTTTTAGGTTATTATTTACAATGTACATATTATGTACACCTGCATAAAAATGCACTGAAACAAATTTGAACGAACATTAATTTATTTCCTGCTTGATGTAGGTATAGATGGATGTAGAATATTACAAAAACTTAAAAAAAAGTCATTTTGTTCAACTACATAAATTGTCGATAAGAGTTGAAAAATGTAGATAACAAATACAAACGTAGCTTAAACAATCATATATACAAATATTTTAATTATATTTTTTCTCATGGCAGAAGCAAATTTAAAGAAAATCATGTTTGAAATTTACAAGACAAAATTTGCTTTGCTTTTTTAAGTTGAAATAATGTTATCAAATATCACTGACCTCGGTTAGAGGGTATGGAATTCGTATTTGTTATAGGATTTCCCCTTGTATTATTTCACTTTCGCTTCTGGTAAGATATTTGGTTTCTGAAAATATCTCAAAAATGTGTTTCGAATTGATTTATCGAACAAATCAAAGCAAGTTAAAAATTAAACAATTTTCTATTTGAATTACATATAATCACGCCACAAGAGCATAATGTTGATGCTGAATGCGCCACCCTCGAAATAATATCATCGAGTTCCCAGAAATTATTCAAAGATAACAGAGGCATTTCCATGAATTTGAATAATTTTCTATAGGTATTTAAAAAAAAATATAGGTATATAATACAAAATTGATAAACCAAATGTAGGCATACCGTTTTTAGTCAACTCATAAACTGAATAAACCATCGAGAACCAATACCTACCTAATTTCCGGAAATGCCTTTCTTACATTCCATCTTCAATAAAACGTACATATATGAATAGGTATCTCATCAAAGCACTTCAATAAATAAATTTGAAACGAAAAAGAACAAACAACAAAAAAAAAAAAAAAATAAATAAAAAAAAAAAATAAACAAACAAGTCGGCTTTTTTTATGATCTCATTTGAAATAGTGGATGCCAGGATATACCTACCATATAAGTACAGCCCATATCCAATAATATACCTATACCTATTCAAAGCCTCCAAACTATACTGACAGACACAGACACTGTTCGAAAAGCGCAAATGTCTCCTTATCTGGATTTTTAATCTTTCGTTCATAATATTAATAATAAACTAATAAGTAATATAATAACATATGAATCACAGTTATTGACCCTCCTTTACCACTTGCATATAAACTTCCAATGAGTCTCCGTCTCAGTTTATTGTTGGGGCATCAGATACGAAAATTGATCATTTTATAACGCGTGGGGTCTTCGGCTTCAACATTATACTATTCACACACGTGTGTGCGCACAAACTATCACCTTCTCTTCCGCTGAACAAACAAAAATATTTATAAAAGCAACAACAATAAAAGAGTTAATTGTGCTAACAACAAAACATTATCGTGTTCTCCTCCACGCCACTCAAAGCTTTATCAGCGAAGCCAATGCCACCAATACCAAATTTGAATCCGAATCGCAATTATTATTTTAACAATTCGAATTTATATAGGTATATGTACATATGAGAATGCATTTCCAGTTGCAAAAAAAAAAAAACAAAAAAATATTAAATTTACATACATACATATATTCTACCTACTAAAATTTTGTTTTGTTGGTTTATCATCATGTCGTTTCATTAAAAATTTAAAATTCCAACACGTATCAGTGGTTTTGATTTCGAAGTTTTGTTTTTCTTTTTAATTCATCTACCGGACACACCCTACCGGGACGATTGATAACTAACTACGAATGCGAATGCATGCAGTTCAGAAGCTCTCGATTGACGACACGATGGTTTTCACTTTCTTTAGTCCGGAATAAGTGAGCTGGGCCTGCGATTATGTCTTCGTCTTGGAACAACTCTTCTAACATCGAAAAACATGAGATTTATGACAAAAACAAATCGAGTTTTTTATTGATTAAGAGGCGTGACACATGTGTTTTTTTTTAACAGCGCCAAAGAGAAGATATGTAAAAACAAGACTTAATTCTTGTGCTTGAAACCTTTGCGACTTTATTAGAAGTTAGATAATATTCATTCTTCAGAGATCAGAGATGAAATCGTTTAGTATTGTTGACGTTTTTTAAACGGTTAAACAAGTTGTTTAGGCCGAGACTTCAATTTTAAGCAGACTTGTATTTTATTTAAATATCGAACACTTCTCGAAAACCAGATTAATCAGACCTTGGTCGTACATATATTATCATAAATAATTTAAAAAAAAAAACGCCCTGACGTCGAATTGAATATAATGGTCTTCTTTTGGATTTTTTTTTAAACAATTCACTGTTTTTCCACCACTTTATAGGTTAGGTTTTAGTATTTTTATTATTTCAAGTTTCGTTAAAATCTATTTTAATATATACCGTAAGTTTAATCCGCCACACAAAAAAGTTTCATATTAAAGTTTGAGTTTTTATAAAATGTACTACAACAACGGTTACAATAATATGTTATGTTTATGATGAACAGATTATACTATATAGAAACCCACCACACAATGGACGATTTGTGTTTTGCATTTGAAGAGGGCAATGGGTGAGGGAAAAAGTTAGACAAGTTGTAAATTATAACAAATTGCGCGGGAATTCGTTGTCTATTTTTTGTTTTTAATTCTATTTGTACAACTTGAAAAGATTAACAAAACTACGTCTTAAACCTGAGGTAAACTGCCGTTTAGTTGTTTATTTAAAATGCTTGTGTGGTTTATTTCTATTGAAAAAAAAGACAAGTTCAACGAATGATTATAAAAAGCTGTATTTACATACGAATCAATTAGTTTTTCATTATTACTTGTTTAATAAAATTGATAAGCTATACACAATACATAGACATAAAATATTTACATATGTATTGATTTAGGGCAATATTTTAATGTGAATGAAAGTAAACAAAAAACAATAATATATAAAAATAGATACCTACTTAAATAAGATCGTCATAGTTTTATTAAATTTTCTTTGATAGTTTGAACTGTATTTTTGTTTTAAATCATAAGATAGGCACATATTATGTATAATATGTACATATTTATATTTTCTAGAATAATAATGTTTTGTTGTTATATTAAAGTGTGATTCACGACCTCCTGGGTGTTATTATGGCAATACAAAAATATTTTTGTTTTTCCAACTTAAAACTATAGGTACCTACTATTACCTTTTTCAGACGAGATAACTGATGCAAGGTTTAAATCTTCGAAGAACTTATACGATTCAATTTAATTTAAAACAAAATACATATATCCCATCTACATTATGTAATTAGGTACATAGTTACAAAATTCCATATACCCAGCTTGTTTTGTATGTCGGTTGGGTTGAAACAAGAAAAAAAATGTGGGACTGGACGTAGCTGCCTATTCCGCTTTGGACTGGACGCGAAAATTTAAAAAAATACATAAATGACTTCAAATAGCAAAAAATTATTAAAAAATGAAATCTCAGAGCAATCTCCCAGGTCCTAGAAGACTTCCTTGTTGTACACCGGCTTCGATTTTCTTAAGTTCCGAATAATCAGTATTTCGTAGAACTGGAAATTCGTGGTTTCTATCAACAACATTTTTTACCTTGGCATTTTCTGGAAATGGCTTGAAAACATTTAAGATTCATAATTTTTCATGATTGCTATTAGGTACATCAGAAATTTGCATTTATGGCAGCCGTGCAGTCGTCAGTTTTTGGAAACAATGCATTTATGAAAGCAATAAGGATGTTCCGCGAAGAGTTTAGCTTTCTTTTTTAGTTTGCGATCATTTTTCCGACTTGTACTTTTATAGGCCGATTTTGTATCTTTTCAGGTTTTCCATAAAAAAAAAACTTAGGTATAAGTATCCGTCTATAAACTTTTCAGAAACCTACTTATTGAATCATTTTTTTAGCACATTTTTAAGACTGTTGAATACTGCCTTATCGTTAGGGAATACAAAATACACGTCAACCAAACATGAATCACTATAACTATATAACGCGGAAGTGGTAGTATAAATAAGCTTTTTTGAGTTTCATTTTTTTCAATTTATATGAATGTTAATGCATAAGGTTTTGATTGACTTTGCAACCGGTGACAACGTTTTCGCCACCTTTTTTACTTTCTTCTGCAGCCTATTGCACATCAGCATTGAATTGCTCTACTTCATGATCGATTTGATCATTTGTTTTCATAATTAATAATTCTCTGAATTCTTCCCAATAAGTTCTTTTAAAAACTTTTTTTCACTTATTTCTACTTTAAGATAACTGGAGTATGATCTGACGATAAATTGCAATTACCTTCGATACTTGTAGCTTGAAAATCAATAAAGTTTGGTATTTTGTTAGGATCAGATGACTAGTTAGTTATAATATTATAAGCCTAGATCCCCAGTGAACAGTGGGTGTGTAAAGCAAAGTCCGTCGCTTCGTCCACCTGCATCTTCAGTGGATTTGCTTCAAACATGGCGAGGAAGAGAATACCGATTTAATTTCTATAACCAAATAAACTCATATAATTTTTTCAATTGTTTTGAAAGTTGTTCTAAAGATTTCGATTAAAATTCTTACCTGTAATTAAATTCCTGTTAAAAAAAAATCACCATTTTGTTCAAATAAGCTAAGTTGACCAAATAATACAGCATGTCTTTATATTTTAAAGATTTAAGCAAATACCTCATACCAGATCAAGTATGTGCCACCCAGAATAATTCTAGTCGTGGTTTTAATTTAAGAATTGACATTTTTCTTGTTAATTACTTTAAATGTCTGGCTTTTGTGTATACTTCAGTAGTATATGAGACAACACAAGTTATTTATAATTAGTGAAGGTATATGGTATACAAGTCAACCAAGATTTAAAGAATCTTGTTTAATTATTCAACTTTTTTTTTAATAAGAACAAAATTTCTTCAAATTATCACAATTGTGTGTTTGACTAATAATTATAATAATGTTAATGAATTACATATTTCACTTTAAATCATTTTAATCAAAATTATATTAAGCCACTATTAATAATAATATTCCAAAAAAAAAAACATCACAACAAAATCTCACTCACCATTTTTATTACTCAGACAATTTTTCCAAAATAAATTCATAACGCGTTATGTTGTTGCTGACTATTAATTAACTCGAAGTGCAATTAGCAACTATTTTAATACGAACTCATATACATATATACAATAATTATTTAAATGAATAAACGAGATGTTATATGTATGTACATACTATGGAATAAAATATGTCTCACATAGATATTGTCTATGATAATAATTATTATTTCTGAATATAACCTAGTTTGAAAAATTAATAAACGTTTAAAAATCAAATACAAAATAATTAAAAAAATGACCCTAACAAAAGACAATGTTTAGTAAAATTTTACAAAAACACATGGCTTAAAAATGATCGATAAAAGGACAATTTGATATTTATGACGATAACAAATGCTGATGTGTCTCAGGACCCCCAGGAGTCCGTTTGTAATGATTTTGATTAAACTTGGTTGACTACAGTCTACACGGCCGTTTTAAGCTTTTGGTTTGGTAACAAGTACCTCTTTTAGCAGCTCAGGTAATACATATGCCCATGTTCTGTGTTTGTTAATTCACACGACGAATTTGAATTTGGGTGGTTCAAAATTCGTTCGAAATTCTAATTGTGAATTGGAATTTCGAAAATGAAAATTGATATCCTGCATTTCGGGGGCCTTCCGATTTCTGAACATATTCAATCAACTTTATTTATGCTTTCTGAAATTGGTGCAGTTGGAGAAAGTTTTGTATTTCTTAGTACAAAATGCAAGCAAACTTAATTTCTTTTCTCGCAAATTTTTGTCTCTAATTTCAATTTAAAAAAAAACAATTAAAAATGGATGCACCTTGAATTTTGACATTTCGAAATTTTGGAAAACCCTTGTAGAACACACAACTACACCTAGATACATATAGCCAGTTCACGTTTCTGAGATCTCACTGAGCAAACATCTGTCAGCTCCACTGAGGATAAGGAGAAACCTGAACAAAATTTCTCCTCAGAAGTCAAAAGCACTCTCCATCTCGTTTTTATAAATTGATCAACTGCGACAAAAAATAATTGAGCAAACGAATCCAAAAAATTTCAGTCTCAGCTTTTTGACAAGTGAGGAATTACGTTCAGATTTCTGAGATTGCTGAGATCTCAGATATCTCAAGAAACCTGAACTGGCTATTGTCGGTTGATACATCAAAATGGACTTTTAAATGAGATTGTTTAGTCCAAAAATATTTTTAAATCGAATTTTCTCCAAGGGTCTAATGTTTTTCGAACGTATGAACAAAATTGTTGCATTTGTAAAAATAATATAGGTACCGTGTAAATTTAAGTTGAACAAATCAAAATGCTATAAATTTAGAAAATTCAGTGTAGATTCCAAATAATATTGTGGCTTGATTTTTTTTATATTTTATATTTCGTCTGGCTAAGTTTTCTTAAGCTTATCCTAATCTACGCCCGACTTAATCATCAATGAATGAATTTCTGACGAAGTAATTAATTCTATGCTGTTTTCTATTAATCTAAAAATTAAACAATAAATCGAAGATTGTATCTCTCTCATAAATAATTAAAATCGGATTTGCATTCCAATCGCACACGCACTGACTCGCTTAAGTGTTTCAACAAAAAAAAAAACAATGCATGTATCAATGAAGCAGCTCCTTTAAAAAGTCTACATTAAATATAATGAATCAACCAAAGATGATTCTTCTTCGTCTAAACGACTCCGAATTAATCAAAAACAATCTTGTTCCAGAAATAAAAATAGTATAGAAATAAACAAAAACAAAAAACTGTCATCTTATGGTACATATATATTTTATTTAATGTTTTTGGCTAGGAATTATTCTTTTGTTTTAAATTTATTTTTTGAAACAAATAACTGTGTTATTTTGTTTAAATCATTTTTAAAATTATTACATTTACAATATAGGTACATCGAAAAAATAAAAAAAGAAAAAACATTTTTATATTTTTATAATATTAAATATAAATTTCATTTTAAAGTTTTACTTTTACTGGTTGATTTAAGTTCATATACCTATAATAGGTTTATATCAATCTCTCAAGGAGCAGAATTTTTGAAAAAAGCTCCTCCAGTTCGCGTCTTGGACTCGTTTTATTTATATATATATATATATTTTTTTAATTAATTAAATTTACTTTTTTCCTTGCATAAATCTAATTTATATTTTTGTCGAATGACATCATTCTTTTTTTTTTGTTTTTGTTTTTTTTTTTAATTATTATTGTTTTTATTTTAATGATAGGTAATTTCTCAGAAAAAATTTAATAAGAAAAAATTTATATTAAAGTTTCAATCTTGTTTGTTTTTTATTTAAAATCTTAAATTTAAGAAAGTTTGAAACTTTTATCTCGTTTTTTTGTTTGTTTTGTTTTTAAAATTGTTTAACGTGGTGCTGCGTTTTCCATCGCTCATATCTCGACCGTACCCATCTCTTCTGCTATCTATCTGCTCTCGTTGCTTAGCTTAAAGACTAATAATTGGTTCCAATTTAGCGATCCTTAACCTTTTTTGCCTTCTTTTCGACAAGATAATTATTAAGACTAACTAACTCACCTTCTTCCCCTCAGTTGAGGTCTCTTCGAAAACCATCCTCTATGTTGGGATCTGCTATCATGGAACTCGGATCGGATAGCATTTGAAGACCGGCCGGGTCCATCTGACCAAGGTCTAGGTCCAGAGTGTCGAAGATCTCCTTGGAGTAGTCGGTGGACGAGAAGTCAGAGAACACAATCGACGGGATGTTGGTCGTCGTTGAGGTCGGCGTAGAGTTGTGCATGTTGGAACTGGTGTTGTTGGCCACTCCGCCACCTCCGACATCGTTCGTATGATGAGACTTTTGTTGCTGTTGCTGCTGTGCTATTGATGCGATGTCATTTACTAAGTTCGAGTTGTTATTACTGGGACTATGTGAATTGGGACTGTGCGGGCTATGTAAAGGTGAACAGCTTGCACTGGCCGTCCCCGATACTGCTGTCTGGCACGATGTTGAATTGTTGTTGTTGATACCGCCGGAACCGTTGCCACTATTGCTGCTTAGAACCAGATTACTGCTACTGCAGTTGTTAAGTGAATTCTGGTTGCTCAAGCTAAGATAAGGATCTCCACCGGATGGGCCCGTGCTTCCGCTGACGACTTTTGATGCGCCGCCATTACCATTCTCGGTACTGTACTGCTGGTGATGGACGAAGAGAGAGTCGTCGAATTGCAGCGACTGCGAGTAACTGTTGTGCGGTGAGTGGAGATCCTGTTGCAGATTGGGCGGGATGTACTGGGATTCACTCTGCGCCGTGTCCCCCAACGAGAACTCAGCAAAATGGTTGTGCAACGAGGGATTCAAATTGTTGCTTCCATTACTGTAGTCCCCACTGGGCGAGAACGTGTCGTAGGTTTGAATGTTTTTGTCGCTGTACTGTTGCTGCTGCTGTTGGTGCTGGTTGTGTCGGATGGGACTGTTGGGTGCACTGTTATGCATATCATGCGGCGAATTCGCCACCATTAGACCTGGACTCGCCGATCCCGCTGGCGATGGCGGATTATGATGCTGAGGATTTCGGTATTCCGTCAGGTTGCTACTGCTAGTTGCGATATTGTTCGAAGCTGAAACACTGCTACCGCCTCCTCCTGTTGTAGGCAGATTTCCATATGAACTGTGCAACGTCGATGATATGTTATTGGGCGATTGACTCACCATCACGGGATGGTTCGTAAAAGACAAATGCGCCTGGCCTCCGCCAGGAGAGTGCTGCTGATGCTGATGTAGTTGTTGTTGCTGCTGCGGCTGGTATGATTGATTGCTGAACGGGCTCTGCGAGTGCTCCCGTTCAGTTCGCATGTTGTTGTGCTGTGTGATGGCGGATGGTGAAGGCGATGGCACATTCGAGAAATGCACGGAGGTGAGGTCGGGAAGCGAACCCGTATTTGCCATAGGCATGGCCTGCTCCTGCAGCGACTTGTACACAATGTTTGGCAGGCCGCAAGCATTGAACTGCAACTGAGACTTAACAATCGAACTTTGCTGGTGTGGATGCATATTGTGATTCATCTGTGCTTGTTGTTGCTGTTGGTGATTTTGGTGTTGGTGGTTCAGTTTGTGGTGATTCAGTTGGTTCTGTATCTGCATCTGCTGAAGGTTGCTGCTGCTGTGCGAGTGCTGTGCCGCAACCATGTGCTGTGCTTTTCTCCTTTGTGCTGTTGGACTGTGGCCAACGGAGGCGGCAGGGGAATGAGATCTCTGGTTCGGATGATATTGCTGTTGTTGCAGATAATGTTGCTGTTGCTGTGTGGTGCCGTAAATTGGATTCTCTGGCCCCAGGATCAAACTTTGGTGAATGGCTGAGTCCGAATTGGAGCGACGCCAATTGCTGTCCATCGATGGGGGTGACAAATAGGTCCCCTGATTGCTGTAAGGGGAACGATCTGTTTTGCGATCGGAGGGTCGTCGCATCGGACCCACTCCAACACTTCGACCACGGGATTCCCGGTAGGTTGGCGATCCACTTCCCCCGTTCCCATTCCCACCACCACCACTACCTGGAATAGGTATTCCACCAACATTATTGCTAACACCACCCCCAGCTTGCTGCTGTTCGGGACTAAGACCTATTCGCTGGTGGGAACCCGACAAAGGTTCGTCCCTCCTGGTTGCGATAACTTCCATCATGATCTTCTCAAACTCCGCCGTCCCCTCGGCTTCTTTTTGTCTTTGCAGAGCGATCTTTTCACTAAATTTGCGCGGATTCGAACTCGACATACTGTCAAAATAATTATTTCTTGTTCCTTTTCCTCTGGCCAACTGATTCGCACTCCTTACCTAAACTTCGCAAAAATATGTCGATTGGCGAGCTTTCTTCCGTCCCTTGCTCGTCGTGTCGATGTCGTTTCTTCCTTTTCATCCAATGCTGCCGCAGCGCAGCTCAGCGCTTGCTTCCCTCGCTTCCTCCAATAAGCAGAAGCACAAGCACCAACGAAAAAATGTCGCCTCTTTGCCACCTTCTCTTTTTTAATTTTACTTTATTATTCTTTTACTTGAAATTTCGATTACTCGTTGTTTTGTCGTGGTTTTTATTTATTTTTTTGTCTTATTTCGATCTTATTTTTGTTTTATACTTTATTATCGCGTTTAGTTCACACTGTAGGTCTGTTTGTCGTCGTTTTTCGGAGGCTGGTCTTTTCTTTTTTTTTTATTTTCTTTATACCTATTTTATTTGCTCAACAAAAATATATTTTTCTTTTTGATTTGACACACAAAACTAATGACACACACTTGGTTTGGTTGGTTAAGGGGATCTGAGCTGCTGCTGGTGCTGCTCTTGTAGAGTTTTTGTCGAGTCGATAACCAGCGGAGGCCAACACATATCAAGACAACGACGAAGACGACAACGACGACGAAAAAATATAATTCTGCGTGTTTTTCTCTGGTTAGAGAAAAATATATTTTTCTGGCTGTTTTTTTTTTTTCTTTTTAATTTTGTTTTGTTGGAAACACTGATGTGAGAGATATTAATCTTTTTTTTTCTTTTACTTTTCTAGTTTTGATTTGAACTAAAAAAAAAACTACTTGCACTTGCACTCCACCGTGTTTCACTGGTCATCTCATGCTTATTTTTTTCTAATAGAATTTTATTTTTGTGTTTGATGGAGACGAGAGTTCTATCTCTTGCGCACTGATGGTTTAGAATAAAGTGGGATATAGAATATTTCGAATACGCTAGTGTGTTGTTGGTTGTTTTTTCTTCTTCTAAATATGAGAAAAATATATATAAAAAAAAATTCTACCAAAAATTCTGGCTGTCAGTTTTTCAAGATTTATCATGTGAAGTTGGTTAGAGTTTGAAAATGATGAATTACAAGGTTTAAGAGCTTTTGGAGATATTGGAAATACTTTTGCGCAGCAGATGCGGAAGGAATATTTTTCATTTATAGGGTAATGCTTCGTACATACAAAAAAATTAAAAATTGAAGGTTTCATTCCCAAAATCAGATATGACTTGATGTGCTTCTTCGACATTCTTAAAATGGCAAATTTGCATGGTTTAAAAGCAGTCTCTCGGTACTTTTTCTTGATCAAGAAAGTTCACTTTGAAACAAATCAAATGAGTTTTGTCGATGCGAGATTTGATAAACGTAAGCACTGTTTCGGAAATAAACTTTTTTTTGACATTCATTCTTTAGAAATTTTATTTTATTTTACTTTGCAAATTCGCTACTCGCGTGAAATGTTTAATTCAATTGAATTTTTTAAATAAAACACAATTTTTAATCAAAACCGTACAAATATAGAATGTGATTGTTGATGTGAAGTGTTTGATTTTGACTTTAATACACAAAAGTATGATTTAATGCGTTTTCTCTCACTGTGCAGTAGTGCACACGCTCGTTGCAACGTTTTTGAATTGAAAATAAATTATGCTCGAATAACAAGTAAAAGCACAGAAGAAAGAAATAGTAGGGGTTTTCACGATCCGAAGCAACTGGTCTTGTATCATTGCAAAAATACAAAAGTGCAAAATTGCTATACCCTAACCCCATTAGGCGTTTTTCTTTTTTACCCCGAGCGGGGCACAGAGCGGGCTTTGAGCGAATAGAGCTCACTCCGAACAGAGCGTGACCTGAGCGCACCGATCTATTTAAGAAACTCAATTGAGCACTGAACTCTCATATCTGTTAAATTACTTGAAAATTGTATGAAGTTAGCCACGCTGAGCTTTTTGCTCGATGTGCACGGTCATTTTTTTCCGAGCTCATCGAGCGAGCCCCGGTCGAGCTCTGAGCTAAAAAAGAAATGCAAGTTGAGAGCTCGGAGCGCTCCGAGTTAAAAAGTAACATAGTTTTCTTTTTGACAGGTCAGTGCCACGCTCGGGGCTAAAAAAGAAAAACGCCTATTGTAAAAAAAAAACTTTGCACTTTTGCAATGATACTAGACCAGTTTGCATCGGATCTGAATACCCCTAGTGATTACTCTGGAATTTAACCAATCTCCTTTTTCTCCCCCTGGCGAAGAATATTCATGTCGATTATGGAATTCTCAATAAGCTGGATCCGTAGCAATTCTCTCTTTTCTCTTAACCCATTTGTCGTGGTGAAAAGAAAAGAGACTGTACTGAGAATCACTGCGGATTCATTATTGCGTATTCCATAATCGCCATGATTATGTCACAGAAAACAGGTTTTCCGGGAAGAAATTGTATTCAACAAAAGAATTTGGTTATCACGAATGAATTTGAAGATAAATCGTTTCTTCCCATAAACTTCCCCACTTTGGTTTTTATTTTTTAGTAACCCTTTTATTTTTTGGTATCAGGAATTCCCTATGATGTCAAATGTTTATTTTGTCATTGTTGGAAAAAGGGAGGTGGAAATCTAGTTAAAGGTTCACCCACACCAACGCGAATCTTTCGTCGCGACGACGAAAACAATAATCATGGCGATTATGGAATCCGCAAAACTGGATCCGCAGTGATTCGCAGTGCCGTGCTCTCTTTTATCTTTACTCATTTTTCGTGAAAAGAAAAGAGAACACTGTACTGAGAATCACTGCGGATTAGTGAATGCGTATTCCATAAACAGCATGAATAACAACACGTGGTTGTCAATGAAAACAACACGTTGTTATTGTTGTTTTCGTCGTCGCCAAGACAGATTCGCGTTAGTGTGGGGGAACGTTAAGATAAATTATATGTAAGGAAGCACATACATATGTATATATACACATACACACATACACACATTAGATAATAGACTAACGCCCATATTATTCACTCAATAGATCAAGATTGAAACTTAAATCCAGATGTATTTACATTGAATTTGTATACTTTACATCTGGATTAAAGTTTTAATCTGGATGTATTGAGTGAATAATATGGGCGTTAGTCTATTATCTAATGTGTGTATGTGTAGGGGAGGACAGGGCACAGAGGACTTTAGCTAACGATAAATAAGTGACTTTGCCCAAAAGTTGTAAAAGCGCCCATCTAGCTCCTCAGTTTGTTATTGTTTACCGTGCTGATGAGCGTCCGAACGAAAAAATTAAATTTTTTAAGGTAAGTTTATAAAAAAAATTATAGAAATTTGTGCTTGTTTAGTTCAAATATCGAAAACAATGTATTCGAATTCGGTTATGATTTGTTCAATTTAAGTTTTGTAAAATATTCGTGTTTAAACATGTCGGAAACACTTTTTAAAAGGCATTCGTTTTGGGGCACAGAGGATTTCTGTTAACTGGGTTATCGAATATCTAAAAACAAACTGGGTTATCGAATGCACGAACCGGATACTGTACATAATTCGTTCGAGCAGAAATATTTCAGTTGAAATTTGAATTTAATTTTGTTTGTGCGTTTTTGATGTGTAAACACCTTATAGCTCTCGGTGTAGGGAAAAGTAAATGTAACGGCAACGGCAGCAGACTCAAATATAGAGGAAATGAGAATACAAAATAATTTTTGCTTTAAAACGCAATTCGTTCTTGTTTTGCCTACCTATATCTTTTTTTCCCCTGCAGTTTGACCGAAAATAAACATTTTCGCTTAAAGGTGGAAACGCATTTCATTTTCAGCAGAACCAAGCTTGGACTACACATCGATCCTTTTTATAATCATTACTTTGAAATGAGTAATAAATAATTTGAACATATGGATTTTAGTATTTATTCGGAGTTTATGGTACCTATTAGGGTTTATGGAATGGAGATTCCTAATTTTTGCCATCGCGATCTACGATTTTGTCAGGCAAAACCTTCGTTGTTGTTTCGAATGATTCGCGTTGGTTTGAAAGCGCCTTTATAGTTTTTTCTAGTGAAAAGAATATTTTTTTCTTCATAAAATGGTGTTTTTAACTCAAATTTGTTGGCCTTTGACTGTTTTATTCCGGACCAAAGATATTGTAGATATTCATAAAATTAAGTATAGAATTCATACTGTACTCAGTGAATATAAATTTAATATTCGCCTGTCACATTCTTGTCACATTGTTGGTACTTTTTGACACTATCACCAGAAAAAAATCTTATTACAAAATAATTTCCTATGAAATCCCCTTAGACCGTTATCAACATATATATGAATGTATGTGTATATATAATTTTTATAAAATGCGCATTAAATTTAATTCATATTCACACTCATATAACCATAATAATCATCATTACATACCTACCTACCTATACTAAAAAAAAAACAAGCGTATTTGCTGGCATGCAATGCACCTTGACCAAATTACGTGCCCTTCCACATTGCTGCCAATCTTCGAATAAAATCAGCTAGAATTTTATTGCATGTCGAATTGGCCTCGCAGCGCAATCAGGAACAAGTCACACAACAACAGCACACAATAACAAAAAGCATATACCTATACATACATGCTAGAGACTGAAACCATTTCACCTCATATATCCTCATAAACACTCACACATTTCATTGCTTTCAATTTCAATGCAGTCGAATATTGATTGGTTAGATTTTCCTAAAATTTTAAAATACTTAACCTACGGTATACCTATAACGGTATATAATAAAAGTCAGTGTAGTGTTTATTGTACAAGGTGGTCTGTTTCTAAAGAATTGCAAAGTTCGAATATTGATATTTTAAATTGGACCATTTACACGGAATTATTTTGATTTTTAACTTCGTATTTTATTGCTCTCATGGTCAAATGACAAATAGCTAGGGCTGTATGTATATTTTTATATTTCATAAAAATCTGTAACTACGACCATTTAAAAACCTACTTTTAATTAGATTTATCCTCAAATCTTCTTTAAATCTCGAATTTAATTCGTTATTCTAGTAAATTTTAAAATAATATTGTTAAATATTTAAAGGTCCGATTATTTTGGAAATCGAACAAACCTATATTATATTTTGCGCAGAACGCATTTATTGGAAAATCATATTTGGTATGTTTAATAACGTGAAATTTCTTGCGAATTTCCACAAATTTTCACAAAATTTCATAGATAAAAAAAATCGGTTTTGTAAAATTGCAGGTTGAACAAAAAAGTTACCAGACTAGCTTCTCTTCACATACATGAATCTTCCTGTCTCACTTCAACTTTATGAAAAATAAACTTTCTGTTTCACTTCAACTTTATAAGAAAAATCGAAACAACTTTGCTACCCAAAGTTAATCTACTTTTTAATCATTTTATGCGGTGGTTACACTATACAGCTTTATTTAATCTAAACTGAGATACAAATTTGGTAGAGAAATGGCAATTAGGCTAGGAACAAACATATAATTACGGTTAAAATTATTTGCACTAGTGAATCGAAAATAGGTAGATACTAGTTCTTTTTCCTTTTGCTCCGATAGGTATTGCTCCCAGCTCAAAAATTAAAACGAAAATAAAGCGTTCGCTCAATTCTTATTTAAATTATATTCAAGACTTTGACTTTTCAAACATTTGTCTTTTTGAAACTTTGTCTTCAAAAATTTGTCTTTTCGACATTTTGTCTTTTTGAACCTCTGTCTTCGAAAAATTTTTGTCTTTAAAAACCTTTGTCCTCGAAAATTTGTCTTTTGTTTGGCTTTGTTTTTCGAAACTCTGTTACTATTTCATTTCAAAATGGTGTCGAGATATCTACAGAATAATAAATACCCTATATCCGCGCTGCATTAAAAATTTTATTTTGTTCTGTCTTCCTTTTTTTATTTCACCAAATAGAGTTCGAAAATTTAAGGAGGTTATATGAACCTTAAACCCAAACCATGCTTCATACATATTCATTCAATTGTAATTCTATTACCACGAAACAAACACTAAAACAAAAATAAAAAAATAAACCGAACTACAAAACACTTGAATTATGGATCTGTAAAATTTTGAACAACCAACAAGCGGCAAACAATATGTTAAAACAACAAAAATCCTGTTGATGCGCTTGGGATTTTACACATTCCAATACAAAAGTTTATACAGAGGGCCAGGGTAAATGCATCCTCTGGTCTACTATATAATTTATACATAGGTATGCCAGAGTCATAGGGCTATGTACATTATATGGATTGTAGTTTTGAAAATCCTATAACGCAGGGCTGTTTTTGCTATAGTTTAAATGCAATAATCTTCAACCACTTGTCTATCAGCTAGCTCGATGAACTGAATGGCTCTGCTCTGGCCAAATTGCTGCCACTCTACCATCATGTCCATCCGCATTATGGTTTTAACGTTAACGAGAATGCACATAAACCAAAAGGATGCTACTTCAAAATGTGGGAAATATTTTGAAAGCTACCTTATGCGTTAGTTTGAAAACACATATTGTACCTACCCACATACAAGAAATCTTGAAACACTGAAATTAATTGAACGAAACAAATCTATAAATTTGATGGGCGAAAAACAGAAATGGAAACATAAAATAACAGAAATAAGCACAGTCAATTATTATGCTGTTGCGCCATTGGCAATTTTTGAGGCAATGTCAATTTCAATGGCAATGAACATTTATGGCGTTTTTGATTGGTAATCTGGAAGAAAAATCCCATTCGAACGTTTCAAACAGATCTTATCGGTTCTGAAGTGTTAGTGCTTTTTGTTTCGATTTTGAATTCAAATCCAGAAGCATTTTCTTTTCCATAGAGAGGAAGAACTGTAATTTTGTGGGGTCCAGAAGGTTTCTGGACGACCAATGGAAAACGCCATTATTCTTCTATTGCAAGGTAAATTCAGTAATTGTCATATGTCAATATAGAAATGGCGACTACTGTCAAATGTTGTTTTTGCTATTTAAATTCACTATTCTCGAAAATTTTAATTCACTAAATCGCTGAGAAACCAATTTGCAAAAAAAGATGAAACGTCAAAATTTATTACCTCAGCGATGAAATCAATAATAATTGCCTATTCATCCCCCGAGCAATATTGCCAATGTCAAAATGTCTCCATTGGTAATATTCAAGGCAATGGGCAATTTATTTCCACAAATATTGTCAATGGAGCCAATGGGTTAGGAAGCTAGGAAATCACAAAAAATAAGCAAAATAAAAATAAAAAGTGTGAGTGCCGGGACTCACGGTTAAGATGTGTAAATATACGTAACGTAACATGAGGCTCAGAATCACGATCTCAAGATACGTTACGTTTTTTTTTTTTACTCTACCGCCAGTATAGATGTTTACACATCAAAAAACATTTTCTGAAATGACAAAATAGGTGTGTTCCTTTACTTTGAAACTCTGTGATTAGTTTGAATTTCTACGCAAGTTCATACAAAAATAATTAAATGTGTTGAAATTCACACAAATGCACAGAGTTTCAAAGTAAAGGAACACAATTATATTTCGGCTTTGAAGAAGACTCTGTGGAAACGCATTAAGAGTACTTTTATAAAAAGTATACAAAAAAATTTGAGTTGAGTTTTGGGATACCAAAAATAGATTTGTTTAGTAATAAAGTGAAATTAGATTAGAATAGAACAACACAGCACACAAGTGTATTAAAACTGTCACAACAGAAAAATACCAAAATATCAAAAACTCAATACAACATCTCTTGAATTTAAATTATTTGAGTTAAAATTTAATTTACCCTATTTTCGTAAAGGGTTTTGAAAATCCATAAATATGCTGCCTGACTAAAGGCACACATATAACAGTGTGAATGTGGAATTTTATTATAAGGACGCGTGTTAACGCTATTTGGCAAATTTTCGAGAATATTTTACCTCGCTCTAACTATTTTAAAACTTGAACGAATATATGCGATATGCCAAAAGCAATTTTTCTCCATAAATTGAAATCCTGTTTGTACCGATTTTGATTATGACCCGCGATCCTTCCCAATATAATATGCCAATCGCAATATTTGTACCTATAAATGCGTGCAAGTTGTATATCGCTGTGATATATCCATATTTCATTTTTATTTTGAAATAATTCCATTCGAGGCTACAAGCATATACATATATGAACCTGGCCTGGTCGTCAAGGAAGAGATAATTTAATAATAGACATTATATGGGCCTCGCTTGTTATGATTGAAAATCCAAACCCATCATCCACAAATAATAAAATAATGAAAAAAAAAAAAAAAATGTTGACAAGTCAATTGTACCGTAAATGAATATTGCTCATTTTCATTGAAAGACAAAACTGTATATTAAAAGGATGGTGTTTATTTTTTCTGGTGTGTGGATCAATTATTTTTAATATAACGGCAGGCATCTTAATTAAAATTGAATGTGAAAAATTAAAGTGGTAACGGTGAGGGTTGATGCGCGGATGATATGATGCGCTATGTGCAGTATATAGGAGGAATTGCGTTGCGGAAATTAAATACGAATAAAATAAATACGCATACGCCCGAGTAGCCGGAATGACTTTATTGACATATTGGCCTGTTTGTTGTGTACAATACGGGAAATAAATTTGCTGCTATTGAATGAATTAAAATACAAAAAAAGTAATTTCACAAATAGAAACAGAAAACATGTGAAGGCACAATATACATACATACATACATACATACATACATCGATTATTATGATTGATTTGTATTTCGCAATGAAAATGAAAATTGGACACAATTTTATTAATGAAAAACTCTTTGAGTGGTGCTCAGATCATTGTTAAAGAATGGACTTTTTTTCTTGTACTTAATAAAGAAGTCAATTGGGTTTGTTGTTTTAAAGCAAATTGAATTAAGGAAACTCACTTAAATTGATGTGTAAAATGTTTCACTATACAGTCCAGACTTCCGGTGAAGTTCCCAACACATTATATGGCAGCAGTGGCACGACAGCCTAATTTATTAATTTGATTTGTTAACTGCGCTGACTCAAAATCTGTTGCATTCACAACCATAAAATATATTTTTAGTATTAATTGTTTATAAATACAAAAATAAAATAAAAAGGGTTGGTTTTTTTAGGAGGTAGGGTCAGGGTGGGTTTCATTATGTAGATATATGTATATAAACTGGGTTAGTTTTATACACACTTTGTTCTACGAAAACATGATATCCAATGCCAGAAATTGCTTGATGTAATTGAAAAACACTATAAATTACTATTATTCTGAATTCTGATGAGAAAAATCATCTGTCAATGATTAAGATGAAATTTTTACTTTGACTTATACGTCATTAATTTTTCTGAGTTCCAAAAGATTTGGTGCGTTCAAAAAAATTAGACCTCAGAGATTTTTCTCACTCAGAATTTTGACAGCGAAGCTTAGAAATTTTGCTGAGGAATCCTATTCCTGAACATGTCTATATTTTGAATGAAAATATATTAAAGAAGAATTTGTTTAAAAAATAAATTGGGTGGCGCGGCAGCTCGTGTAAAACCAGTGCCTAGTGATTTACAGTTCTTAACAGCTTTCCTGTGTGCGTGTTACTGCTAGGAATGGAAGGGACCTACAATTTTCTGCCAAATGTGATCGGATAAGGTGAGAAGAGTACTCTTGGAGGATTTGTCCATTCCCCGCAAGAGGATAATGATTTAACTCTAATTATAAGAAAATAAGTTTATTATAAAATAGTTTTTAATGTTCATTTTCAAATACTGTTTGTTTATGAATGAAATCATTAAAATAATTAATATTTTAGGGCACATAATAAATTATTTAAAAAAAGAAAATGAATAATCATTCACTATATTACCCCTTATATTTACAACTATATTAATTGCTTCATTTAAGAGATATAATTTTCTGGTATTAGTGTTTAAAAATGATTTCAGGCATGTTGTCAGTGGGCACCACCCGCCGCGCCGCTGCAGTTGGCACGAACATAATGCAGTACAATCCTCAACTCTAATTTTCGCCCACGTTATCAATCAGCAGAGACCGTATTATGAGGAATTACAATTTGCAAGCGTTGTGTATGGATCAAGGCCACTCACTGAAAAATTACAAAATAATTTACTGAGCATAAAATTATCTGTCATCTGTCAAATTTACTAAAAAGAAACAGTGTTACCAATTTCAAAACCAAAGCTCTGGTAATAAAAACATTTTTTATGATTTCCAAGCATTTTTCTGGATGAAGTAAGTGGAAAAATATACTGAGCATAAATAAACAGAGACGTCAAATAAAATTGGAGGAGAAAATCCAATGTGAACAAGAAAAAGATTTAAAACGTGTCAATTTTGCAAGAAATTTCACGTTACCAAACAGAGCTACTGGGTACAAAATAATCTGTCAGCTGTAAAATTTACTGTCATTAGGAGCAGTATTGCCAATTTAAAAATTAAAATGCTTTTATGCTTGGTGATATTATTTTTTCTAAATCACCATGAGTCTTATACAAACAAAAATTATCCCTAAAAAAACCAAATATGTTCTCACACAATATCATTTAAACCAGATCTCCTTAAATGCTAAAAAAATTTTAAAATGATAAACCAATTGCCATAATAAATCCCAAACAAAAATGCATTAAATCTCATTGATACATCGAAATGCGCATCTTTTTATAGCTAAACTATATCTACCAATACCAACAGTGTATACAGCAAGTACCAACGAAGTGTTCAGTTTTTACGGAAACTACTTCAGGAAAATGAAAGCATTTTGCATTTAAAACATCTCGGATGAAGCCAAATGGTCTTTAAACGTATTTTTTATATACTTTTATCCTTTCACAGAACTCGAGAAGCTATATAGGTACACGATGTCACTTTATATAGATGTGTTTAAACAATGTACATATATATGTACTTGGATGACGTTAAAAAGCAGCAGAATACCCTCTTTAAATGTAAGAAAAATCAACAAACAAAATTCAACTGGTTTACCTTCAACCCCGCAGCCCAAGCCAACACCAAATGCATTCTAATTTAAAGAAGAACTAACAGAAAAAAAATCCATTCTCCCTCCTGGGGTGACATAACCAAGCTAGAGCCAGAGTGTTGGGGCTGTTTGAAGTCCCATGAAAAGGTGCAAAAACTGACGCCCAGCTTATCTTTCCCTCGAGGTGAATGTTTTGCTCAGCTTTTCTTCCTTTCCTTTTTTTTACTTATTTCTGATTTTAGTGAAGCGATTGCGAAACATTTCCGTTTTTTTTCGCACAGTCGAGTGCAAACAAACATAAATAAAGATCCTTATCGGGACAAAATCAGAAAAAATAATAGAACCATGGGAAGGGTAGAGGAAGTGAGGAGGAGGACAAACCCAGCAACGCAGAAAAGCTTTATATGCAATTCCTTCTCGAAGTGTGGTTGAATGAGCGTGTGAAAATTGCTGCAACACCTTTTTTTTTTATTTTTTTATACGAAAAGTGAACACTTTCAGCAACAGGAATACGATATGCTGCTCGCTTGAAGTTTTGAGTTTCCTCATCGTCCTGGTGGAAACATCGCTATCGGATCGCTGCTGCCCTGAGGAGAACAGTATTGCTATCGTATTTTTGTTGAATCATGTCATATGAATCAAAGGTGCGCCACAAGGGTGAATGTGTCATTAAAGTTGATGCCGAAGCGGGTTTACATTGTGTAAACGGATGTATGTATGAAAAATAATTATTTCTTTTTCCGGTACCATGGTGGCTTGGAAAAGTTGGTTTGGCAGCCGCATTCGCATATTCACAGATTCACATGAAGTTAATTTTTAAACTCATTGAGTTTTCTGTTATTATGTGTTTTGTTGTTGTATCCTGTAGATGCATATAGCTATATTCAAAAGATTTACAATCATCCAATAACACAACCCACTTTCCCTTTGGGGAAATAAAATAAAAAATACAAATCTGCGGATGTTTTTTATTTGTGTGTTCTGGAATTTTGTTTATATGGCGGATGTGTTTTGGATGTGAAACAATTTCAATTGTTATACACATGTCCGCCGACACTGCCGCCACGCCGTTATGGGATGTGGAAAATTTTGTTGTTTATAAATTTGTCATAAAAGTGATAGGAATAATGTAATTGGAAACATTCCTTGAAAATGTGTATAGGTACAGTGTACAAGGAACACCTATTCAACAATTGAAAATGAAATTGTTCCGAAATTGGTATTCGGAAAATTTTTAATACATACTCGTACCTAAATACTTTTGTTCTTGTTGTCAAATTAATAAGTTATTTTATTTTTAATTGTATAAGCTTAAAAAATGATTTCTTTGAACTAAAAACTGTTGAAATAATTATATTATTTTTGGAAATATTTATAGTTTGAAATAAAATGGAGACTTGGAAGAATACTTTATCAATTTAATGAATTTTTTTAATACGAATTGAATACTATTCTAAAAAACTAAGCCAACTATAGAAAACTATTTGATCACACACCTTTACCGCCATATTATTCACTCGATTAATCCAGATTAAAACTTAAATCCGGATGTAAATTAATATAAATTCAATATAAAAACATACATCCGGATTTATGTTTTAATCTGGATTAATCGAGTGAATTATATGGCAGTTAGGTAACAAAAAATTGACTTGGTAGTCTCACTTGAAATCATGAGTAGGCAATAAATACTTTGCCAACATGTCGAATCTCGCATCACATTGCAAAACAAGATGCGAGATTGTGCGCACAGTTAAAGCTTATAGTTGTTGAATTATTTTGCTTGATGACACGAGATTTAGTCCTTGCACGGTTGCCGCTATATCTTGAATAAAATCCGTATTTTTAATTTAATCGAAAAAATAGTCTTAGCAATTTTTTGACAAGACTAAAAAGTTGAACTTAAAGTAATATTTTTTATATTTTGAGTACATATTTAGCAAGTAAAAACCAGTTTCACTTAATGCGATTGTGCTTGTAGAAAAAATTATTTGATTAGAAAAAATGTTGATCCTGATTTTTATTTTGAACTAGTTGTCCTGGCCCAGCTTCGCTCGGGTAAAACAATAATATTATAAGATGCTAGTTATTTAACTATAAATTTAAAACATTTTTCTTAATAACCACCTTTATTAAGGATTTCAAAATAATCACTGATTAAATGTTTCAAAACTTAAAATTAATATTTTTATTTTTAACATATGTATTTTAACCTGAAAAATTTAATGGGATATACTACTGTTTCGTTTTCCCAATACACCCTGTAAATAGCTACAATTAAAATTAAAATTAAAATATCTTCACAATTCATTTTCCTAATATGTATAACCTTTAAAAATGGGATTTTTAAAATCGCATACCATTTAATTTTTTTTCTCTTTCACACTATTAAAAGAGCAATTTTTTAAACTTCCAGTTCTCCATATCTTTGTAAAATGCATTACTTTTTAGAACCAAAAGAGTGTTAAAAATATGACTATAATTTTAGTTGTATGTAATTTCACCCTATAAATATATATAAACTTTTAAAAATATGAGTAAACGTTTTTAAACAAAGAAAGATTTTTTAAATCGAATTCTAACTTTGTTTAATTACCTGGTTTCACCCTATAAATAGTTAATTTTTTAACGAGCGCTTGAAATTTTTACTCTTCAGTATTTTGGTAAAAACAAAACCACCGAATCCTGTCCTGAGATTGCTGAGATCTTAGTAAAGTGGAAGTTGCGGCTACGCCCCACAGATGACGCTGTTTTTTTAAAAAAAAAAGTATACAAAACACGCGCGTATTTGAATTCAATGTGAAGTCAAAATTTCAAAGAAAGCGGTGAAGATCTTTCAGAGATTTGCGATAAGGATAAAAAGATCCATTCATTTACATTTTTATTAAAATAGAAATAGATAGATACGTTCGAACTTGTTAAATATTTGAAATATGAAAAAATATCATGTTTTCATCACGAGTTTACTTGTGAAAACTAGTTTGTTTCTTTATTTAAGATGGTGTCAACACTAAAAAGGATTGATGGTCGAAAATTTTGATTTAAACTTTCTTCCTTTGTTAAGTAGTGTTATAATTTAATCGATAAAATCAGTATAAGCAGCATCAACATGACCAGAATCAAAGAACCTTGAAATAAATATATAAAAATAAGCACCCAAAAATAAAATAAAATCCCAATAACAATACATTCAAAGTTAATATTAAAAATAAACTCTTTGCAAACAAATAATTTCAAAAATTTAAAATGCATAAAAATATGACTACCTAGTACCTACATATATACTCTTGAAATAAATTATTAAAAAACAAAGCTAATCTTAAAGAAGAGTCGAATGTAGTTAGTAAAATTTTAAATTGCAACACTCTTACTCATGCTGATCGACCACTAATTTAAGTAGAATTAAAAACTTGTACGTATTTCTGATTCAACTGAGGTGGTTAATTATTGTTTTAATGATTTTGTTTTTGTTTCTATATAACCAATAATAATTTATCAATACCAATGAATAATAACTTCGATTTTGTTGATGGAGTAATTAAAACAAATGATGGTTTCCTTTTTGAAAGTTAATTTTTGGATTCTATATAACTTTAGGTGATTTAATTAGAAATGTTGAATCACAAAAAAATTCCAACTCTGCAACAGCTTAATGGTATTATTATCAGAAAAAATATTGGCGCAAAATGGTAAGGCATTAACATGTTAATACTTAACAATTATATATAATAACATTTATTCAAAAATTGTTAAGATATGCTTTAAACTTATAACTAGTAAAATCATTGAAACTGTCAATCTGGCTGACGGCTTTTGCCATTGCATTATAAAATTTGTTAAGATTGTAAGTAAATTCAGATTTTAAGATTTTTTGCTTTAAAATAAAGAATTTTAGATTTTCTAAAAGTTGTAATTCAATTTTTGTATTAGAGTTTCTACCGAAGATGCTCTTTTAAAGTTTTGCAGAGAATTTTACAATTTTATAAACAATATCTTATCTTTATTAATTTAAATAAAGCATTTTATCTTATAAATTTAGGTGGTCACTTTATTCTTTAAGAAATAGGAAGTGCTTTACAATACCATAGTTGAATTTATAGTAAATTCTGTAACTTAACAAATAGCATCTCGCAGGGTTCGGTTTTGATTTCTTTACTTTTTTTTTACATTGGACACATGGGTAGCAAACATGAACAACATGTACATATTATGTTGTTCAAATTCCAACACTAATTATTTGTAATCAGTGAAGTGTGTCATTCTCTCAATAAAACAAATTGTATATACGCAAAATATTACCGTGTGGAATTATGAGTCTTATAAATTACGAATAAATTAAAAAAAAAAAACTTGTTGTTCTCGTCAAGTTTTTTTTAGATGTATATATTTGTGGCATAAATTAAAAAACTTGGATTTCTCGTCAATTTTTTTTTTAAATTTATTCGTAATAAAACAAAATTGAAATTAATTCCTGCTAATTAGCCTATTCACCGAAATAAGATTAACGAGTAATTATTTTAAAAATACCTAAGATATTTTTACCATCGACTTAAGATAAAATGAAAAGATACGTGACACATAATGTTATTTACAAGATAAAATGAGAAAGTGTTTGTGAACAAAAGTTTACAATTTGTGAGAATGTGTATGTTAGCAGACTTAACTTATACTTTTTGACGATAAACGAATTTTGTTAAATATATTAAATATAGTAGATTTTCTTTAAGATTTGCTACTTAACGCAATTATGAATTGTTTATTAATAAGGTATTTTATTTCGTTAATTAATTTCTAATCAACATTTTTTAAGAAGATAATTTAGCATTTTTAATTAAAAGGGGTTTTTGTTGATAAATAAAATACATAATGGTGATTTCATGATTTTTTTTTCATATTAATTCATCAAAAACTCACCGTGTTTTTTAAAGAAAGGGTGCTGATGAATGAAACATTTTTTTTATGGGATAAGTGTCGCGTATTAGTAGTATAATATTGATTAATTAAATATTTGTTTACGTTGAAAGATATACATATGTACATTGAGCAATAAATCAATTGATAATTCCCTACAGTATATTAAGTAAACAACTTTCTTATTTGTTGATAATGATAGCCGTTGACTGAAAATAGTGTTTATATTGATTGAATAGAATCTTTTTGCAATTCAAACCCCTCCTCCTCCGATGTTTTTGTGGTCACAGATTTGTTGGAGTTTTTTTTTTTAAACAAGTAGTTTCTATATATGTATGTACATGTATACAATACAAAATTCTATAACGAAATATGCTTTTATCGCGAAATGACGTTTCTTATCAGTTAACATTGTTGTTTTCTTGTTTTCTTCAATAAATATCATTATATTATAGTTCAAGTAATATGTGTCGCTGTGATGCATTTATTTATCAAAATCTATATCTAATGTGCTCATTTATACTTTTACACTCTTCAGTTACACCACCAACCGACGACGTGACAAGACACTACCGCGCCTGCCATCCCAGACGCGAATCAAAACTAAATTTCCAATTTTCTCCATAATCACACTTTAAAAAGACGTCACAGTGCTGCTTCGCATATCAAATTCTAAAAATAGAAGAAACAAAAAATATTATAAAAAAACAGTTTTTTTGAGAAAAACTTTTCTTTATCAAACTCACGCGTATCTTGAATTCCAATAAAAACTACGACTAAAACGACGACGACGACTCTTTGGGTAAAGTTGACAAACACCCATCGTTTGCAGAAGGAATTTACCCGCACAAAAAGGCACACCAGTTCAAAATAAAATTGATTTAAGCGGATTTGACTGAAGTTGACTCCTCTTAAAGCTGCACTCTCTATCCACACCAAGGACGAATATATAGGGATCTACCCTTTTTTCATCACTATTATACCGAAGGACAAGGTTCTGAAAGGCAAATACCACTCTATCAGCAGAGATAACGAATACAAAAAATAAATAAATAAAAATCAAGTGAAGTATATATCCCATCCAAAGATATCAAATAAGAAGGGACGGATTTTTGTGTGTCGCTCGCAACTATATCTATATTGACAGCAAAGAGTTTTGTCAGTGTCAAGCGCGTCTCATCTTATTTTGCATTCATTTTCTGTTTGTACGCCTTATTTAGTTCCTCGTTCACCTGGAATCTATTATCCTCTTAAAAGAAAAAGAAAAATAAAAAAAAATCTTATATAAGTGCCTCGGCATTTTCAAGTGGAAAAATTGTATACACGTCTGTGTCTATGTTCTACGAACGAACGAACGAACAAACCTCTTAAGATAACCCGGTTTTGAAATTTTCTAATGACATAAGTGCATCTTGAGGAATTCAAAGCTGAGACGACACGAGAAAATGAGGCTTATCAACAGATGGTGCTCTTCTTTCAACAGACTATCAGGTTTTGGCTTTCAAGATCAGATACCACTTGCAATTGCTGTGTTGGGTCATTTGGCATTGTTTCAATTGGTTGATACATCAACACAATCAACATCATCTTCAGCAATAGCAATAGCAGCAGCAACAATAAAGATGTCCTTACCACTTGGCAATGATAGCAAATACGCATTACCCAAGGAAAGATGTCGAGGACAGGATGTGATATCTTTGATACCGGAAAAAGGTGAGTGCCAAGTGGTTAGAGATGTATCCATATGTTTTTTTTTTTTTATTTCTTTGTCGAGAATATGAGATTTTGTTTTCTTGTCTTCCTATCTAAACATCACGCTGCAATGAAGGTCTATAAAAATAGGAAAGAAAAATAGTTGCATAAGGGTCATTCCGATGCACGTTTCTTGGTTTTTCTTTATGTAGGAACATGAACGTTAAAATCATTCAAGTGTATTTTACAATCAGAATTAGATAAACAGATCCATAATTAATTTATGTTTATTTTTTTAAACAATGTTTTCTTGTTTGTGCTTAATTTCTCTTGTGTGAGTTTTCCGCGTTGCCAAATTCTTATAAATTCTAACTTACACCAGAAGTAGTATAGAATTATGTATTATTAATTATACTGAGAAATTATTGTTAATTATACTGAGAAAAGACAGCGGAACATGTTAATGAACAAACAGTTTATAATTATATTCATGAGAGGATACCAATTTCTGAAACTTTCGTGATTAAATTTAGAACTTGAATTTTTAAAGTATGTATTTAAAATGTTACTTTAATAAAATCACTCACTGGATCTATCTCAATGACCAAGACTGTTGATGTTTGGGGGGAAAGTGATGTGATGACTTTTTGCCTTGGCTTAGTTCCTTCTGCTCTCCAATAGCAGTGGCAGCGAGCGTAAATTGTAATTCTGTTCTGTGTTGTCTACTTGTGCTGAATTGTGAAGTGGTTTGTGTTTTGTTTGTTGTTCAGCAGTGTGGTGCACTTGGTGAAATTGTGCACGTGCGTGTGTATGATGTGTGTTGTTTTCATTATTTTTTTCTTTTTATTTTTATCCGGATCCTTGCACTCTAATTAACTTAGAAACTAAAGAGAAACAAAACAAGGATATCTGGAGGTAACAAGTGTGTAACACTTATGTACATATTTTTATTTATGTTTTTTTTTTTAGATTTCAAAGCCAAGTGAGATATGTGGGCTTTTTTTTATTAACTTTAATTAAGTTTTGGACAGAATTGCGTTAAAATATGAAAGATAATCTAATTGAAAACAAATTTATGAAGCACACACAATATACATGTAGGTAATATATGTATAAGTAGTGTCTTTGTTGTTTTTTTTTTGAAGTAGGTATGTATATATATATACCCTAACACTGGGTTTGAGTTTATTCAGAAAAAGTAAGAATATTAACATTGTCACTTGAAATGATATAGAGTGTAGTGTAGTTGTTCTAGATGTTACTTTTGTTTACTTTTAATTAAACATGATGAAAGGAGCCTTTTTCTTGTTTTTTATGAGAAATTTAGTTTTGAGATAAAATGAGGTGTGCTTTGCATTTTTTAATTGATGGGATATATTTTAGGATACAAAGTAAATGAGAAAAGGACAGTTTTAGGTGTCCAAAATGTGGGGCACATGCAATAGATAATAGTAAGGACTGAAGAGTTACAAGCATGCACTCAACGTATAATAAACAAATAACAGTCGACTTCCTCTTAGTCGTTTTTTTTTACGGGATATCAAAATTAGTTCGAGTTATAGAGAGATTTTTAGAAAAATTCGAGTTAGAGGGATTAGAATTTTTACTTGCGATATATACAAAAAGTATACATAGGTACTATGTAAGTATCTATATGGAAAATTATGGATTCGTAAAAAAATCGAACTCGAGATTTTGATCAAGCTTGACATTACGATAAAAGTGAAGTGTGGGTCTCGAATTTCAGCGTAAACGGGTCGGTCTTAGTTCCTAGCTTTTTTTTGGGCATTCCCCCGACACGTTTTTTTAGGACCAAAAACAATGATACCTGGCCACAACTTTAAAGAAAAATTAGTAATTTACCGAAAATGGTTTAATAATACCTCCCATTTTTTCATGGTTTTCGACTTTCTCAAAAACGGTTCAGCTGCTTTTGATCAATTTTTTCTATTGAGAATGTTTCAAAACGTTTTAAAAGAAATGCACACCAGAAATAAATTTTTTCCGTCGATTTTTTTTAAGCTTGGCATCCAGCAGCTTTTTTTACATTATCTAGCAGATTTTAAAGAACATTTTTCTTATAACCAAAAATAACGGTAGGTACCTCCAGTACAAGTGTTTGAGTACCTGTAAGGAAAATTTTATTTTTCGACTATCTCATTATCTTTAGAACCGATTTTAATGAAATTTTGTACACAAGAGTTCTATAATAATACATTGTCAAGTTTTCAAAACGTTTTGAATTGGGCGTAATTAAAAGAAAACTTGCCAAGTGAACTCCCAAATTTTAGTCAGTAATCATTAAATAATTAATATCTCTCAAAACTTGTTGTTGTTTCAATATTACTCTTCTCAAAATATTTGATATTAAACCTTCATAAAGGTAGAACTTGGCATACTTTTAGATCTCACTACTTTTCACAATTCTGGGAATGTGGGCGGATACCACGCCCCCTGAATAGAACACCACAAATTTTCGATTTTTTTCTTTGTATGCACCACAAGGCCTACCGCTGTGTAGTTCTATAGTGCCAGAACTTGACTGTGCACTGCCATGCCCTATGATTCGATAGACAATCAAAAGAAAAAAAAACTTAACAGAGTAAAGAGACATTCGACTTAGAGGAAGTACGATTTAGAGGGAGTCAACTGTATTTTATATTTAAATAATTAGCTCTTTGAACTAACTTCTGAAAAGGTAACTCCAATCTAATCGAAATAAACTAACTATTACCGAATTTGGCAATGTGATTTAGTTCATAAATTTTAGGAATTATTTATGTTCATAAAAAAATGTGCAGGACCAGACACCACAAAAAATGTAAAAAAATGGATTTTAGTTTTTTTAGTTTTTGTTTGTTTCAAAACAATTATTTTAAAAATTTTTAAATGCAAAATTGTTTGAACATTTAGAAAGCACTTGCAAAATTATAATAAAATCGGTCAGGCTATTGAAAAGATATAGGTTAATAACTAAAAAATAAGGCAATTTTCTCGAAAAACGTCAAAAACCTATTTCCTTAAAGCTCTACCTAAATTGGAGTGATAACCACATGGACGCATACAAACACACAGATTGACACGGAATATATGATGAAGCAGCCACCTTTTTGGACTTCTTGATCATCATAGTGCTAATATGATTACAACCTGTTTTTTCTTCTTCTTCAAAAAAAAAAATAAATTGCATGGTGTGACAGCTTGAATAGAACCAGGGTCTAGGGACTTAAAACTCTCAGGAGGACATTACAATTTTCTGCCGAATCCGAACGGCTAAGATGAGAAGCACAAGAGACTTGAAGGATTTGTCAATTTCTCGTATAAGAAGCAGTAACCCGTACAAAATATTTCTGTCTTTAGGTGGCATATACAAAGGCTGGGAATCAAACCCAATATCTTTGGCGTACCATCCTTCGCACTTACCATTGCCCCCCGGACTATTACCTTTTAGACGAAGTAAAAATGGAATATAGTTCATAGAATCTAAATCCCAATTTTCAATGGGAGTTAGTTGATTGGGTGTAAAACTCTTTATGAGAGTTAGTTCATAAAACCAAATAATTAAATATTTATTGAACATTTCAGTATTTTGATCTTCAAATTAAATGTATTCACTTACATACTTCATCTTTAAATTTAAGTTTTTTCAACTTGAACGATGCTTTCAAAAATTCTAAACATCAAATTCTATACACTTCTAATCTAAATGCCCTTTAAAATATTTTACTTTAAATCCTACTTTAATCCACACAACACCATCATACCAATTGATAAATCTTTTGAAAAGCTCATACACTATACCACATACAGTAACAAAAAAAAGAAATATAAAATGAAATTCCTTCCCTAAAATCATCACTCTCCTTAATTGCACAACATTATTGCATTGAATGTTAGGTTAGGTCTGTCAGTCATTGAAAAGGATTTTCACAAAATCCATTTTGTTGTCCTTGTCGTCATCATTTCCTCTGTTTTGCAATTTCATCAACTACTGCCAGGGATTTCATATAGAAAATAACAAATCCTCTTGATGCTCCTCCTTGCCATTCAATCATTTGCCGATGACAGAACAAAAAAAAAAATAAAAATAAAAAAAACTTCAACAGGTTCCAATGCATTCCAATCAGTTTTTCTCTTTTGCTTAGATATATGTATTTTTATGTCTGTCAATTCTGAATTCGTTCCGGTTCAACTCTTTTATCCTGACATCATCAAGTGAATAGGTACCTACTTATGTGTACATATACCTACATATATGGAAAACATTTACATTTTCATTTCATCAGGTTAGACACCTTTTCCTCTACACCTTCAAGTTTTATATCCCCAGAGATCAGTAATAATAAAATCAAAGCTTTTTGCAGGACATATGTGTACCGATATAAATGTAGGTATGTATACTATATACATACTGTATTTATATTATCTCTCAATGAAGGACAATAGAAGGTCCTGTAAGATCAGAAAGCCAAATGGAACTTGAAGCAACTTTGTTTGTTCTCAACCAACTGAACTGACACAAAACACCACCTCTGCTCCTGTTGCTGTTGCTTCTGCTTCTGCTTCTGGTGCTGCTTATCCATGTCATCCTCTAGAGTCCAAAGTAAAATTACTCACCTTTTTCAGTGTAAGTTCTGAACCTGATTTCATTTGATAATGTCATCGTCGTTACATACGAAAACGAGTGTGGCGAAAGTTGTTATAGGACTTTTGTTGTAGCACCTTCCTGCGAGTGTTTGAAAGTCAGGGATTGAGTGATGATGTTTGCATAGAAATGTGTTTTCTATTGAAAGGATTCAACCACAAAACTCACCCGTGAGCAGCATTTCGAGCCTATGTATAAAGCTGTATCGAAACCTATATAAAACCATTCCTATATAACTTGGTCTTTAATTGGTGAATGAGCGTGGGAGTTCTGGGAAATGACTCGTTCTATCATTTCATGTTCTGTTGGCAATTTTCGAATGAATATTTGATTAGAGATATGTCTACGTTGTCGTTGTCGTCCCTGTCGTCGTTGTCGAAATGAACTCCCTTCACACACTTTCCGCATGTATAAGGCTCCACATCGTTATGTGTAGGTATACAGAAAAAAAAAGTTCATGGGTATACAAACTTTGATGAAATCACAATAATGCAGAGGAAAATCCTCGATCTGAAGAGTTGGATATACTTTTAATACTTTAATACCCAACACTCTCATCGCCACCGCGCGTCAAGCCAGTGTATGAAAAGAAGGATAGATCGATATATGTGTATGAAATTTGTTCAAGAGTAATGTGTAGAAACGGTACCTAAGCGATAATTTATTTGATACTAAATTGCCATCGATTGGCCTCCTTGGCATTGGCATTGGCATTGGCATTGGCATGTGTGTGTTGCTGCTGTTGCTTTTTGTCATAACCCGAGTGCTGATGCTGAAAGGATTCGCCTTATGCTATTGAACCATGGAAAAAGGGATTAAGTAGTTTATTCAATTGGATTAGAGGACTACCTTCTTATTCAATGAAAGGATGTGTATATGCGTGTCTAACGATTTCTTACATAATATACACACGTGAGATTATTTTTTTGTTGTATTTTTGTTTTGCTTTAGCTTGGAAGCTGTTTGTTAAGAAGACATCTGACTGAACTTTGTGTATGTAGTTGACCCTCTAAGAGGGTTCTCTTAATGTGAATGGATTTTCTTAGCCGCATATATGAGAGAATTGATTTATTTGGATTTTTTTGTTGAAAGAAATAGACCGGTGATATGTCGGCAGGTTGATAGGTTAATTGTTGACCGGAATACATAATGATGGCAATTCTTCAATTGAAATTATTTATGGAATGAAACAAGATACGTGAATGTTTTTTTTTCGCGGATGAAATTCTCACAGATAGTTTTAAAACTCGCAATAAAAATGCAAGTTTTAGATTCGTAAAAAATATTGAATTCGAGGGGAAGTAGGTATAGGAAAGATGAACTTTTTCTTTCATCAAAATACCTTTAAGAAGGCTAATTTTAGTCATAATTGAAAAAGGGCTATTTAGTAAAGCTTAAATCAAGGTTTTTGGGACATCAGTAGCAGTATAGGTTTAGTTATAAAATACATACATAAAATGAGATTATGTTGATATGGTTGTTTTTGGAAAGCTTGTGAAGCCTAAATAATGGATCGGTCCAATAGAAAAAATACATAAATTTTCCATCAAACGTTGCAATAAACATTTCCCTCGGGTATTTTCTTAACTTTGAGTTATTCCACATTTCAATCAACGGGAACAATTTTATGTAGAGGAAACAAGAACTCAACATAAAGAATTTGTGTGTAATTCCGAGAATCCTCACACAGGTAGGCTAGTTGTAATAAATTGGTGAAGCCATTAAAAATCTATACTTGAATACTTAAAAGGCAAACTTTTTCATAAAAAAATTCAAAATCCTATTTACGTAATGCGGATTTATTGACAAAAATCCAGTTTCTCTAAAATTAAATAATTTGATCATTACAGCAGCGAAGTTTAATCTAAATTGTTAGAGCTTTTTAATTTTCATTGTTCAAAAATTCACCTAACCAATAAAAAAGCTTAAATCAATAATTTTGCAAACACGGGTCTTTTAATTTCTTATCAAAATTTTGCAAACACGAGTCTTGTAATTTCTTATCATGCTTCCCGAAACTAGGTATAAATCATCCTGATTTAATGTGATTTTCTCTAAAGCCTATTTTTCATTTTTTTTTATTTTCAAATATTTTTATCTCGAATTTTAGATTCTCTAGAATTTTTTTGACGACTTGAATAGGTTATGGACTTATGGTTTGTGGACTTATGACCCTGTGCCAATATTTATGTGACGAGTAACTAATCAGAACCTTACTCAGACATTGTGAAACAAGCTAGACTATTTCCACTAATCTAGTTTTTTAATTTTTTTTTTAATGTTTTAATGAATTTAAATACCAAAAAACCAGAAATACATATTTTTGAAGTTATTGATTTGAATTCATTAAATTAATTATTGAATCGAAACAGAAACTCATTACCTTGTGTATACCTGTATGTACTTTGAATCTTTATTATTGACATCCTTTTGATAAGGAAGGTACATAATGTACATACCTATATTCTTCTTTTTAAATCATTGAACCCAATGAAATTAGCAGTTTAATAATCTTAATTCTGCACCAATAATTTCAAATTCATTGACTATTATAAATCAATGAATTTAAAGTCAAAGAAAATATTTCAAGTAAATGGCAATTAATTATATTGTACACACCAAGTTCCACCTTTCAATAACTTTAGACGCACCTGGAGCAAGTTTTCTACCATCAATTTAGTAAAAGAAGAAGTACCTTCATTATAACCTCCTCCCAGACAAAGTAACCTTCAACAAACTCAGAAAACAAATATTTTAAAAGAGTACCTTTATCTAAAAAAATTAAAGTTTCAAAACCCGATTCACTGGATTTTAATTAACTTAAAAAACAAAATTTATTCAAAAGGGTTAAATTTGTTGTAAAATAAAATTTAAAAGTCCAATTTTAGGCAAACAATTCTCTTTAATCAAAATTTTATTCTATTTATTTTTTTTTATCAGATCGTGGATATTTTGTCTTCTACCATTTGGGAAGGGCCATGAATTCTACATCTACAAATAAAAATATCATATCATCCCGAGTAAATATAGAACTAGAAATTCCAAAAAATAAGGCCGAATCATTTAAGGTAAGTACTTATTTTTTTACCTTTGAAAGAGAAAATTAATAAAATAATGAACTTCCTCCCTAACTATAAACACACCAAAATACATATACATTTACATATGTATATTGTGTATTTATATTTCATTTGCATTTGTATATAATTTTCAGTTTTTTGTTTTATTTATTTCAATTTTTAAACCTCATCTGCTTGTCTACCCAATTCTCATTGAAAATAAACCCACACTGCACACACACTCACAATTTATAAAAAAAACATCCTTATAAAGCACACACATAATAAAAGGTGAAATAAAAAAAAAAAGATTGGTCGTTTTTATTTGACGACAAGGCATCACTCTGCCTACCTACCAAGGATTCATTTCCGTTTCCTTCACCTTAGCATCAGCATCAGCAGCATCACCACCATCAGCAGAAGGAGCAAACTTTTTCCATCTAGGTTTTATATCTACCTCCATTTCGTTCAATAAATCTCTCATTAGCTATGCATAGAATGTGGATCGTGGTTATGTCTCGGCGAATGCATGGAATCCTTACGAATTGGAGCTGAAAAATTTAAGGATACCGTAAGGAAATTAATTCGAAACGAAACCGCTCCATCTCAGAGCTCAGACTGACTCAGATACAAGGACATAGACATCGACCGCAGAGAGAAGATAGACAGACAGACAAACAGACAGACAGAAAGAAAGACAGACATGGACGTGTATGCTTTTAAATTCATGTAACTTTTCCTTGGTCGTTTGGGTTTTTTCTTCTTCACTATTTTTTTTATTTTTTTTTGGCAAAAAGTTCATCCTTGGTATTTAATTGAGATAATTTGTGAAAGTCCTTCAGAATAAAAAAGGATATAAATCGAATTTCTCAACGCTCATTCTCCATTAGTTTCAGATCGAGTTTAATTTTCCAGAGGCTGAAAGTCAAAGACAAATATTGATTTAAGGATATAAGATCGCGTATAGTAGGTACATTTTCTTATATGTGTTCGAAATGCTAAGAATTATTTTTATTCCTCACGTGAAAGAACATTCATATGTATATCCCTTTGATATTTATGGCCGAGACTAGTATATGCAACGACTTAGACCCTCAAGATATTCACAAACTATTTTGTGCAAAGAATCCTGGATATCCTTTTCTCTCTCTATGCAAATAGTATGAATAAACTTTTGCACCCTTAAGGTCCTGTGAACATACTTCTTAAACTTATATACGTATATACACAGGTATTGTGGTTTATAGTCCTTAAGTCGGTGTTTGTGTATGACTTGGTTCTATATAAGTTATATGCGCTTCTATTTACCTTTTTTGGTCGAAGGCATATTTAATCCGTCCGGAGTGACATGTATTTATGGAGGACGACGACAATGTATTGTGTATAGAGGATACTTTGTTTGTGCGAATATAAATGTCCTAAGGATGCGTTCAGGAAGACAGACATACTCACTATACACCATATAGTCAAGCCATGCATAGGTTGAATTCAAATTCAAAAGAAAGTTGAGAAAAAAAGATGGCTTTTATCATGACATCTTAATAGGTAGTCGTCACATCACCATCTACAAATGAGATAACTCTGTTTATTTGCATCTAAGAACTTTTGTAAGGGAATAGAAGAAGAAATGAGCACACACACAAGATATTGTGCAGGTATATATTTAGTAAAGTAGGTAATTTATTTCAAACTCCAATGAGCAACGAATACAGTAAAAGAAAAAAAAAATGACATAGAAACTTGAGAATAAAAGAAATATGCCGCAAGTCAGAAATCTGTTAAAATGTTGGGATGGTTTCGTTTTGGGAATTTCGCCAGAACATGGGTATTTATAGGTAGGGAGACATGTTGAACAGTGAGCCAGTAGTACACAGATAACCAAAATATATTCGTTTCTTCTATGAAACGGTTTTTTGCTTTAGCTTATAAGTGCCACAACAGCCGATTTGTGATATACTTTGGATTGTTTTATTTTGTTGGCCTCTACTTGATGGAAATCCATTAATTGATTTTAATGAAACAAAATGTATATATTTTTTTTGTTTTAGATAACCACTAATTTTATTTTATTTAATTTTGTTGTTACAGCTGTTTCGGCACACAGTACCTTCTTCAGACTAAATAATTTCAAACTGAAATCTTAAATTATATTGTTACAATAAAATCTTCTTTGGTAGAATATCAGTCAGTCACTGGAGCATTTACAGTGATAAGAACTTACAGGCTGCTGCCATCTTCTTCGGCGGCTTGTATTGTAACATCACTTCTGGCTCTTTTCTTGTCTATCACGGCTTGCTTATTATTGGCTTTTAACTGTCTTATCAACGGCTCTTAAGCGGCTTATCAACGGCTTTTGAATTTTAAATTTACATGATATTTTTATTTTCCAAGTTAATCTAGATAATTGACTTCCACAGCCGTAGTCAGTGGGATAAGAGTTTCCCTTTTCTTCTTTAAAAATTTGGATTTCTTATTTTTTGATGAAGCCAAATTTTAGAGGTCTCATTTTCCTAAACTAAACTTAAACAAAAATACGTATACGTCACAGTGAACCGTTTCAACTTCTTTATAATTGCGGGTTAATATGATCAGAAATATTAAGCTGTTCGTTTATGTTCTAAAATGTCAAAAAGTAACCATCAGATTGAACTGAAACTTACACAATATTATTTTGTTGTTAATTGAGAAGTGCACGTAAGTAAAAAAAAGAAATTTTTTCCACAGATGACGCTCAAAATTAAAATTTAAAAAGTAACAAATCCGATTGAGATTAAATTGATTGATTGAGATTTTATGAAGTGAGAATTGCGTATATGTAAATCAAAATTTAAGTTTTCATGTTTTCCGAAAAGGCGCTGATTACCAAAAGATATCAAAATGAAAACTAAGAAAATAACCATCCAATTTTGATGAAACTCGCACAATATATTTCTCATAAAGTGGCAAGTTCACATTCAGCAATTAAGAGTAAGAGTTTTTGTGATAGATGGCGCTTAAATACCAATATCTCAAAATTTTTAAAATCAAATTCGAAAAATAAAGAGTTTTAAAATAATTTATTCATAAACTGAGCCCTTAAATAACTTAATTTAAAAACATAATTAAAGAATGAATAACTGGCTTTAAAAAAAGCTATAATATGCTATTTTAAGTGTTGCCGTTTTATTTTATATTCATTTTCTATTTCCAATTTTTTTTTTGTTTAATTGACATATCGCACCCTTAGAATAAAAGTGACCTAACTAAAAAATTTGGCATCTTTTTTGCAACCTAGTTTTAGAGTTCATTTCGCTTTTAAAGGTCGACAAAAATGATTAAACAAATTTGTGCAGAATGAGTTTTTTTAAGAAAATAAAAATATACCAATTTCGGCAAAAGTGAACTTAGAAGCTTTACGTATTTAGTTGAAGATATGGCATTTTTTATGAATTGAGAAGTGCATTCTCATGGCAATCTCTTGGGTTGGAAATCCTAGATTCATTCACTTACGCACTAGACAACAAAGAACACCCACCATTGTCCAGAGGTTACTTTAATTTAATTTTTCAAACATGTTTTTTTTAAATAAGGAAAAGTGGCTAAAATATATATATACAAACAAATAATAAACATGTACTAGCTGCCACAAATTTGGTTTCTGTGCAGCAGAGTTCCTAGGGTTACAGCTATACTCAAATGTAAACGCGGTCTTTTACTGCAGTTGATAAAACATGCAATAAAAATGTGACAATAACAGGTCATTTGTTTGTCTGGCTGGATGTCTCCATGTGATTCAAGTTTTGTATAATCTTTGAATTTCCAACCTCCTACATGTTGCTCTATTTTAATATTTTTTCGGCATCACAAAAATAAGCTAGTATTTTTGTGAATTTCACCTACATAACGTTCACCATATTTAACTGTAGACTATAGTGTTTTTCTTTCAGCTGTTGAATTTTGAGAAAAAAATAATGTCATATCTCTTAAAAGCATGGAGATATCTTGGCTTATTAAATATACACGGTCACCATTTTCTGTGAATAAAAGTAATAAAATTTGAAATTCGAGATTCTTGTTTCTCAATCCATTAGTTATTTTTGTTTGTATTTCTGTTTGTTTATACTATGGCACTCCCATCCCAACGTTGGTCTTGACCAAATAGATGGATAACAATCATGTATAGGCTTTTCTTTTAATGGTGTTTTATGCATATATACAATATTCAAAATAGGTCCTTTTTCTCTAAGTAGAATCACGAAATGTAATATGGCATTTGAATCCAACTTTAGAGCCTAACAAAGACGACGGACGACAACGACGACGAAAAACCTTATAAATTATTGCTTTATATGGTGGGAGTTTTTATATATGTATGTATGTATGTATGTACTATAGGCCTCCTTCGTTCTATGTCTTGACATTGATGAGAGAGTGTCTTGTGTCCATGGTATAGTATGTCATCGGTGATTTATTGCGTAAATTAATTTTTTTCATTCCTTCCTTCTTTTAGCCTTCGTTTCCCTGTCTTCTAAAAAAAAAAAAGAAAAAAAAAAAACAGGAATAAGAAATTTTTGTGAAAGAAAAAATGAGAAAAGAAATAAGATCAGCAAGAAGAAAATGGTGATGCGGTTCATAGAATTTAATTAAAAAACCATTTTCAATAAGAAGAGGTTGAGTATTTTTTTTTTTTTTTTTTTTTTTTGAAAATTCAAATTCATCTTCTGCGTAAATGTCCTCTCAAAGTCTGTAGATGCAGATACATATACCTTTATCTTCATTATATTCGATGAAAAACTCAATAAGGTGTGTAAATGATGATTTTCAGAGGAAAACAACAACAAAAAAATCTAATTTCTTATCGGGGATATAATATAGAATATATAAACCTATTGAAACATCAATCGGGGTATGGATGTAATTTAATTTTAACGACTTCATTAAATTTGGTTAAACAATTTTCAATGAGAGGTCAATTAGGTTTTGGCTGAGAAATAATAAATTTCGGTTAAAAACAACCCAAAAAGAAAGTCATCGTTAGGGCGAGGAGGTTGCTTGGAAAGGTTTTTTTTTTAATTATTATGATTGTTGGGTAACAGTAATAGGTACATCGTGGTTATTTAAAAAAAAAATCTTATTTTGGATCAAAAGAAACTTTTGTATACCTTCATTAACCTTTGATTTATTTAAGATTCTTGGGAGACGAATATACGAAACGAAAGATATTTTTAAATCAGGTAGGACTTATTCTTAATTCTGCAGAAACAAAAATAAATATTTGATGACTTTAATTCAGGTTTCTAATTGTTAAATGAATCATTATCTTGTTTATCTGAAGCTCCTTCCACACATTTTTATAATATTCAACAGTTAAAAATGATCAATTTTACAGCTTGTGTTTTAATTGAAGCGCCTTAAGTAATAAATTGTATTTTAGTAAATTTGTTTTTTTTATTAATTTTAAGATTCTGGAATTTAAGATTTTTTATAAAAATCTTCAATCATTTGAAGATTTTCATTTACAAAACAAAACAAATAATATAAAAAAGATCTTTTATATTTACAAGTTTTTATAATTTAAATAATTAATAATAAACGAACTTATTACGAGTGCCAGTTATCAATTGAAAGTTGATAAATATTCAAAATTATAATGAAAATTTATCAAATAACAATTGATAATTGACAATCCAAATATTTTGTTCATGATAAAAACTTTTACTTCAAACTACATCACAAAGATTGGTTTCTAAAACAGATTTATTTCACAATGAACTATATTGACAAAAATTGAAAAAAAAAGTTTTTTATTTTTTTTGTATTTTTTCTTATCCCAGAAATATTTTAAACTTGGATTTTTCTTACTGATTATAATGGCCTCATTTTTCTGGGATAAGAAAAAATACAAAAGGAATAAAGTTATGATTTTCCCTTAAGTATATAATATAGTAATTCGTCAAAGAAAAAAAAAACATTTATTTTCAACGAAGACATAGACAAATATCTCAAAATCCATCGAAAGCTAAAAGAAATCATCAAACCTTATTTAACTGTTTATATAGAAAAAAAATATGATCGATTGTATATAAGTCTATCAAAAACACTTCTAGATAAAAAGTTTTACAGCGCAAAAGAAAGCAAGCGATTCCACGATATAATTTCTTTCATGAAAATCAATTTAAATTTTCATCAACAAAAAAATATAAAAATTTCCATCACTAAATGACTTGACTTTTTATCATTTAAATATACGTACATAATATGTATATTTATATAGAACATCCTAGCCAGATCTTCAGCTTTTCATTTTTATCTGAAATAAAAAAAAATAAAAAAAAAACTTTAATACCTCAATGTTATAAATTCCAAACAATAATACTTTTCGCATTGCATTCGTTTTCGTTCTTTCATTCAGTATATAATTGTATTCTATTTTGCCGAAGGATAAATAATGCAATTGCGACAAACAGCACCGCTTCAGTTCAATGCGGATTGCATTTTGCATTTACCGGAAATTGGAAATTTAACTCTTGAAAAGGCGAAATCCGGTGTTCGGTATATACGGTCCTTGTGTCGCCATTGAGGAACATTGTCATTGCCACCACTACACCGTTGTCGTCGTCGTCGGTTTCCAAAGGACAACCCTCTGCCTCTGCTCTGTCTGACACTGCCGCACAGATGATGGAGATTGAGAAAAACGACAAAAAAAATATTCGCCTTTCACGGATGTGGTCTGTCGATTGCTGTCGGGGCAAACATCCTGTAAAAGGGAATATTTTTTGTCGTTGGAAAAAACCTATGTTAAAGGACTTTTATTGTGCATATTTTTATTTTTTTTTAACTTGTTCCCATGTTGTCAATTTATTTTTTTTTTCATTTTGAAAAAAGTTTTTCTTATGTCATCGCTGTCGTGTTTTTTTTTAAGAAAAGCATATTGAGCTTTCATAGTTTTGTATTTACTATTTTATTTTTTTTTGTTTACTTTAGTGAAAAATATTGAAAATAAAACAAAAGAAATTTAAGATTTATTGCTAAATAGATATTCATACTTTAAGGTATTTACTTGGGTTTAGGAAAATGTGGCAATGTGTATGTACGTATGTAACCGACAAAGAGGAATGTTTGCTGCATTATTTATTTGTATAAAAGTACCAGTGCTGAGTCACGTTCTTAGAAGGAGTTTCTAAAGGAAAGTCTTTAGTTCTATTACCCACTCTTGGATTTTTTACAAACTCAAAAAATATGCACTACTGGATAACACGAACTTGCTGTCACGGTTAATAACTAAATTGTGGCTACAAATATAATCTTTTACAAAAATATTAAAAAATTTAAATAAATAATTTTTAAATTACCTTTTGTAATTTTAGAAAAATATTTAAAAAAAAATTAAATGTAATATCGTTTGAAATATTAAGAAGCACCAGATTGGGAAATTCTATCAATCTCGGTCAAGCCATTCAAAATTTATAAGTGAACATTTTAAAAATAGGTCGAATTTTTCAAAAAACGTTAAAACACTACTTCCATAATTTTATTTTGTTTGTCAAAAATCTGAAATGCAATTTTCTTACAATCGCTGTTATCATTAAAGTTACAAAGTTTAATCAAAATCGTTGAAGCCGTTTTTGAGAAAATAAAAAAAACAAAACGAAATCGTTGTATGACAGTAGATGAGATAAAATAAAAATTCGAATTTTCGGCATGGGGAATCACTTAAAAATGCTCTGCACCAAATATGAAGAAAATCAGTCTACCCGCTCTTCTCAAATTACAGTAATTGACTTTAAATTGTTTAACTAAATTTAAAAAAATGGTATCCGAAATCATTTCATACCACACACTAAGAATAAGGAGGAATTCTGTTTTTTCAAGAGAAGTACATAGATAGTTGTATAAGCTGGAGTTCCCCAGGGTTCGATTTTCGGACCGTTTCTTTTCAATTTATATTTGAATGAATTTTATAAAATTGCTAAATGATTTCCAATCGTTTCATTATTTGTACATACTAATGAAACAATAAATCCTGTCAAATATATACAATCTTTAGATATAATTTATCGAAGTTATCCACCAATTTATTTAATTATTTTATTTTATTTGGATTTTATAGTTCCAAACAAATTGATCCAAAGTATTCATCTAAGGTTACATTTAACTAAATAAAAAAAGGATAACTAATTGATACTGATATATTGTTGTTGCATTGCATGTTAAATTGGAACTGGCTGGGTGGGGCAGTCTCACGAAAACACTTATTAAACTGTTATATATATATTTCTCAATGAAATTTTTATTATTTACTATATACCAATTTTTCACAAGGATTTTGTTTCTACCAAGCCACGTGCACATACTGAATATGGATATAAAATTCTTTTTAAGTTTATTTAGTTTCCTTTAAAGCTTTAACTGGAAATTCAATTAATAGTCTTGTTTAACCAACACAACACATATGCATCCTCTCATACTACTTATACACACAAATAAAAGTTTCATTTTCGTCCTACCAACCAATTCGTAGAATTTTATATGAAAGTTATAAGACAGGTCCTTTTAGTACACTTGTTAATGTATTCATTTATGCGTTAGGCTAACTTTTAAGCAAAACATTGCATGGTTTATTATCAAAAGGAATTGTAAGAAGAAGTAAGAATGATACTAAGTATTAGTCAGATAGAAAGTTATACAACAAAGTTTGTCCTACTATAGGCAGCCTTATGGTATAGCGACAAAAATTTGAATTTAATATATTTATTAAATTATAAAATCATGAATTTACAGGATTTAATGAAAAGAATTTGGATTTAAATTTTATACTAATTTTATACTTGCACTACAAAAATTCTTTGGTTTCGTTAACAAAAATAAATCGATTAATTATAAATCCAATAAAAATCGTTTTTATCGTATTGTTCGTGTGGTGTACCTGTTATAATATGTAAGCCCGAGAGTTGTCCAAAATCTAGATTTGATCGTTAAAACTTTGGTCGTATATATAAACGTTGTAAATAACTTTAAACAATCATTCAAGTTACAGATACACATTTTAAGATGATGTTTACGAGTTATCTTACTTATATAAGCAACGGATTCAGTTGTCTAAATCTTGACTATTGTCATCATGTAATCAAATAAAGCATTTTTCCCAATATTTCCGACTATCAAGACACTGTCTAGGTAGTCAAGAATCGAATATATATGTACACCTGACAATTTACATGTAACAGTAAAAAACTCTTCATAATATTCATGTTTTATATTTTATTCTGGATTAGCGAATTTTTTCATCAATTTAAGCATTTTAAAATTCATTGTGTAGTTTAAATCTAAAATTTTTAGCTCCACCACCTAAGATGTTCAAATAATAAAATTCAATTTTTTTTTATCAATACATGTGAAACAATCAAACAGAGGCTACAAAATTAAACATGAAACCGAGTAAAAAGCGAAAACATACATATAATTTCTCAAACATTTAAAATATTTGAACGCAGTAAATTTTGTTTGATTTATGGAATGTTTTTTTATTACGTCCTGGTAGAGAAATGTTTTTTAGGCAATTGTTTGTTTAGGACATTTTGAAAATATGTTTTTTAATTTTTTATACTCAAAATTAAAATAGCAATAACTTCTTAATTAACTGGTTTTGAAAAAAATTTCAAAAAACATCTAATACGCAAATTTTGGTATATCACACTTCATATTTTGAAAAATAAGAAGAATTTTAAAAATACTTAAAAATGACATACCAATTTTTCAATGTAAATTAATGGATGGGCCATTATTCTGTAAGTGCCAAAATTCGGTTTACAAAATTCTGTTTTCCGAAATTCTGTTTTCCGAAATTCAGTATTTCGAAAATCTGTAAATCTAAAATTTTGTATTCCAAATTCTGAAAATCCAAAATTGTGTTTTTCAAAATTCTGTAAAACCATAATTCTGTATATTGAAATAATTCTGTATTTTAAAATTCTGTATTCCAAAATTTTGGTTTACAGATTCCGTAAATTATAAAAGAAAAATTGTTTTGATAATGAAAAAAAGTGCACACTTACTAAGTTTTCATTCAAGTCCAAATTAATTTATTTCAACATTTTCAGAAAATGTTCATCTCAAGTTTGTAATTCTTTTGCACAGCTGGTAAAACTTCAGAATTCACTTTGATATTGATTGCATGCGGATTTTTTTTTCTATTTTCGTTCGATAACTCAGTGTAGATGTGTTAAATTTTTTAACTATGTTAACCAATCAAATTAAAAAAAATGTATGTTTTTAAATTCAATAATTTAGAGGCGAATTTGGACACTTCAAACGATGTTATATAAATAACAATTTTTGAGTTGATTTCGCCTGATGTATTTCCTCTTTTTTTATGGATTTATGGCAACACGATTATTGGTTATTTTAAAACCAAAAGTAATTTTCAAGGTATTTATGTGGATGTATATGTATATTATTCTGTTACTTAATGTAATGTATGGCAAAATTTGTTGATATAAAAAAAACGAGATTAATTGAAAGACAAAAATTATTTACTATACAGTATTAAAAATTTTTCAGAATTTTGTTTTAACAGAATTTTGATATACAGAATTCTAGATTTACAGAATCTTAGAATACAGTATAAAAGATTTACAGAATAATGGAATACAGAATTATGTTCATAAAGAAATTTCAATCCATTTACAGAATTTTGTAATACAGAATAACGACCCGTTCCTGTAAATTAATGTAAAATATAAATATAAATATATTTCAGTCGTGTATTTCCGTAGTTTATTATGAAAACTAAAAAAAATTGGACTTTTACCAATATACGTTGCTGAAATATTCTATAAGTTTTATCGGTAAATTCAAGAATTTCTACATTTCGCAGTTTTACAATAAAATATACAAAGTATACATACTTCGTAATATATGGCAAGTTATCGATTTGGAAGAAAAATTTAACTCACTATTTTGATCAAACTTGACCTTATGCCATGATAGGAAAGACAAAAAAGTGGGTTTCTAAAAATCTGTCTAAAACGATGGGTTTATTTTCTTTAAACTTGATGTCTTGCATTTATTAAAAAATTTCTACGATACGTTTTTAAGTTGTGTTTCGGCCAAAAATAATGATCCCTGGCCTACCAGACAGTTAACTTTGGAAGGCAAAAATAATTTCGATAAAAAATTTATAATAGCTACATCCCACAAATTTTTACTTTTTTCAAAACTGATTTGGATCAAATTCTGTAGGCTGTAGCTTCTGGAAAATAATAATATTTGCGTGTTTACTAAAATTTCCTAAAAATAATTTTAATTTAAAAAAATCTAAATTACATATTAAAAAAAAACAATATTTTGGAAACAACTACATATGTTGATTTGCATTATACTTTTCGACAAGTATTTTTTAACAATAGATATCTACGATATTTCTTAGAATCCAAAAATAAAGGCGCTCACCATACAACTGTTTAAAAAACCTTAAGAACTTTTTTTTTAATCGAAAATGACTTCTACTGTTAAAAATATTTTGTATACAAAAGTTTCTACTAAATTTAAATATTATATGGAATATTTAAGTTTCCAAAAATGTTATACAATTTATTTCGAAAAGGTTAAGGTTCACAATTCAGACTCTAAAATGAAAATGTGATCTTACATAAGAGTATATAAGCACGTGCGACCCAGTCATGCATTTTATTTTTATCAAACCAACCCACAAAATTCCTCAAAAAATTCAATATAAATAAAACCTTCCTTGTCATTGTATGTAAGAAAATACATTATCTGCTAATGTGAAGTCCGCATATAATATCGTTTACTTTTTTCTGCTTCGTAATTCGTAGAAATCTTGCTATTAGATGCTGTGATTTATCGATCCACCAACACAACCCTTAAACAATTTTTATTAAAATTCGAAGGAAAATATGTAAAACTGAGTTTCAGGGTTTTGTTTAAAATTCACCCAAGGGAAATACGGTGTTAACATTTTTATGCAAAAATGGTCTCATTTTTTTACTTATTTCTCATTAAAAGCTTTAACGATTTAGTAAACATGAACTTCTTTAGCAGCTCAATTAATATTGCATAATAAAATTTTCTAATATGCCTATCCATTCCCTATAATTGGGCCTTAAGAAAAAAGACAAAAATGTAGTCGAGCATTTTATTTAAAATTCAAATAAACATAAACCTAAAAATAAAAACGTGCGTGCGAAACAGGCATATCTACATATACACATCTTATCTATTGTAGCTACTTTATTTCAACTTCATATCTCTTAAAAAATCATAAACAAGGTTAAAAAAAAAAAAATTAAAAATTCAATTAGTTGTGATTTCATTTGGATAGGAAAAGAACTTGAGTAAGCGATAAATTCAATTTGCTTTTAATTTTGATGTTCAAGGATAATAAATTTCTTTCGTTAAGAATTGTCTTTGTCTTCAGTTTAATTATTTATATTTATGAAGGATTATATAGAAGATTCATATTATACCTAGGGGAGGACGGGGCACAGAGGACCACCGGAGCACAGAGGACTTTCTTTTTAAAACGAAAGTTGAATACTATAATAAATGCGCCCATCTAGCTCCTCATGTTGTTATTGCATATCGTGCTGACTAGCGCTCTCCATTTAAAAAAAATTAAAATTTATTAGCGCAAATTTTTAAACGACTTAGTATGATGTTAAAGGCATTTTAAGTATGATGAAAATCTATTAACATTTTATTAAATCGTTTAAAATTTGGCGCCATTGTTTTTTAAGATTAGTTTATAAAAAAAATTATAGAAATTTGTGATTTGATATTGGAGATTTTTAACGTGTTTTTTCATGAAACAAATAAAAGATATTATTTTAAATAACTTAAAAACACTTATTTTATTTATTTATTTACTTAAATGCATTTCGGAAGCTATGCTTCCATCGTCAGTAGGTTTTATATAAATAATAATACAAACAAATTTTTTTGATATATTTTAAAAACAAATAACTCATTACAGACAAAAACAAACTACACAAACAAATTTATAGTGAATTTAAAATCTATTATAAAATTTTTTGAAAATTGGATCTTTTATTGGTCCATCGTCACTATTCATTAAATTATTTCTATTTTTGAAAATGTAAAGAGATTCAAAAGCATCTAATTCATAATGATTATTTACATTGCGAATTAATTTCAAATTTTGTAAGCTAAAATTATGATTATTCTCCAGCATGTGTTGTGCTACACTCCGACTTTTCAGGTTCATTGTATTTTACATGTGCAAAATGTTCTTTGAACCTCTTCATGATTGGTCTTCTTGTCTGTCCTAGATATTCCTTCCTACAATCGCTGTATCCAATAGTATAAATTCCTGATTGTTGATTTTTCTCAATTTTATCTTTTGAGCCACTAATCACATCACTACACTGACTCATTTTGATGTTTTGCCTACTAAAAATTGGTCTTAATTTTGATGTAATTTCTGGATAAAAATTGAATTTTGACCATTTCTTTTGTTCATCGTTCGAAATGCATTTAAGTAAATAAATAAATAAAATAAGTGTTTTTAAGTTATTTAAAGTGATATCTTTTATTTATTTTTAGAAATTTGTGCTTGTTTAATATTTAAAGGCTTAGCCAATAAGAATTTCAAGTTTAAATATCGAAAACAGTGGGAAATATTCGTGTTTAAACATTTTTAAAAGGCATTCGTATTATATGAACTTTACTGCTGTAGATGGTACGGAACTACATTAAAAAAAAGTCAAAGCCAAGCTGCACATTTTTAACAATAGAAAATGCAATATATCAGTTATAAATTCAAAATAAGTATCCATCAATGGAGCAGCGACTATCTTGGTCCTATGTGCCCCAACGATGGGACACAGAGCACCAAAGGCACTTTTTATATACTTTTAATTAAAAAAAGTGCTACAGTTTCGATATCAATGATGAGCCTATTTGATGTTAACATCTTAAAGGTATGTGGAGAACAAATTTGAGCCTTTTTTTCAATATATTTCAATAAATCGGCAAACGTTAAGTGGTCCTTTGTGCCCCGTCCTCCCCTACATATATCTACATATAATTTGCACCATACATTTTTTTTGTTCATGAAAAGACAAAAATTCATTCATTCGTTGTGTTGTGTTCTGATGGACTAGCTTTGAATATAATTTCTCAAAGATAAATCACAATCTCATCATGAAAGCTGATTTTTCTTTTTACGCTAGCTTTTGTCAAAACGTAAGAAATTATCGTTCTCTTTAAATGAATGTGGAGAATCTACAACGACTGAAGAGTGAAAAGAGAAGTTTTAAGACCGAAGACCAATGTTATAATATATAATATAGAATTTGGTCTGAAGGAAGAAATATATATTCATTGTGTTTGTGTGTGTGTTCTTCTTTTATAGTGTTTCGCTTACGACTCCTAGTGGAGTTTTTAGATGGAAGATTGAACAACTTTATCATTTGTCATAGGATATCTTGTTTTTTTTTTTATTGCTGTCTGTTTGGTTTTCCGCTTGAGACAGACATCAGCATTATTCATCAAGAGATGTTGTTTTCATTGTTCATCTTTAGTTCGTTTATTTTGTTGTATCCTTGAATATTCTATGATGAAACATAATAATTAGTGTAAAAGTTTTTTGTTTTTTTTTTTTTTATTTCTTCCGCCTGACAAGGAGTGAACAAGAAATCATTTTCTTACTGTGGTTTCAAAAGCGTTAATTAGGAAAGATTAAGTTTTGTTTGCGTTTGTATATTGCGAATAAAATAATCATAATAATTTATGAGCTTATTTTATGCCTTTTCACTTGCTTTCTATATACAGACATACTATAAGGCGGTTAAGAAGATTCTCCATCAATTTTTCGAACAATTATTAGGTACTTCTGTGACTTTTTTATAAGGTGTTGAATATTAATTACCTATTTTCCGAAACTCTTTTTGGGACTTTCAATTTATTCCAGGAGCCTTAATTATTTCTTGACATTAACCGCCATATTATTCACTCTATACATTTAGATTTAAACATAAATCCGGATGTTAAGTATACAAATTCAATGTAAATACATCCGAATTTAAGTTTTAATCTGGATGTATCGAGTGAATAATATGGGCGTAAGACTACGTTTTGTAAAATTTTCAGAAATTCAATGAATAGACCGAGTTGGATCTTCAACTCCTTCGACCGTTAAGTTTTCAAGATTTAATTGTTGGATCATCAATCCCTGGTACCTTCGAAAGTTTTCAAGATTTCCTTAAGATTTTTGAAAAATATCCGCGTTATCTTATAAATTTGACCGATTCGATATTATTTGATTTGGTGCTAAATGTACTTTCGGATTTTTAACACCACATTTATAGCTTTCAAGGCTAGTTTCTCCAATCAGACTTTGCAGGCATTGTTTTCTTTGAGCTTATCGGAAAAATGATTCAAGATGGTTTTGTCATAAAAAAAGGCAGTTATTTAGTTAATGCGTATATAGGACTGTGACTCTTGGGTTCGATTACCAACCTATGTCACCTAAACAAAAACAGAAGTGTAGATTGGTTATTATGAGCGATTAAACATGATTCATTAACTAACTTAATTGGTTATTGAAACCGAACAAACTAACTCAGAAGTAGTTTAATAAAATTTAGTACACTTTAACCGAATCAGTGTGTAGATTTCAATAATTTTGTTTACTCGTATAATTTAACCTGGTGAGTTTGAAGATTGTTTATTAAGAATATTTGTTATTTAACTTAACCGAGTTTCACTTTTTTTTTTCACCGATAATTTTTCTGTGTCCCAGAATGGTTGAAAATTGTAGGTCACTAGGCTTTGGTTCTACATGAACTATCATTCCAGCCAATTTATTTAGTTGACAAAAAAAATTAATCTAGATCAAGAAATCTTTTACAAAATTAATTTTATATTAAAAGGACAATTATATAATTAAATTAAAGAAATCGATATATGCAAAATAAATATTCAAAGCAATTAATACTAATGAAAATAAAAACAAAACAATTTAGTTAAACTTTGTCTTTTTATACGAATTTTATATTGAATTTTTGATTATAAATCCTCTTAAAAAAACAGTAAATACTTATTCAGCTATTTATTAAAATTTTCAATCAAATAGAAAACTGTATGTATAACCTTTCATTCCTTTAAGCAAACTTAACTAACCAGAAACTCACAAAAAATCAAAGCAATTCTTCAACAGAAAAAAAAAAAAAAGGAATCGAAACATTTTACGGGTTGAATAAATTAAACGTTTTTGGTCCTTGTAGTTGTTTTTCTATACCTATACATACATAAGTTACCTATATACATATCCATCAAACAAAACATATACATACACTACCTCACAACTTTGATTGGCAAAACTTTTGCCTTTGACGAAAAGTGAAAAAGTTTGCTTGATTTTTTTTTTATATTTCTCAAACAAAATCAGCAAAGCCAACCGAAGTTGAGTAAAAAAAAGGCTAAAATGAAAAAAAAAAAAAACTCATCCTAATTGTTTCGAAACTACTTTCAATTAAATTGTTCATCATTATATATATGTGTGTATGTGTCCACTGCTGGCTTCAGCTTCAATATTCAGCTTTAGCAACAACTGTTGACTCTTCTAAAGTGTCCTAAAAGAGTCGAGTGGATGATATACTTGAACAAAGTTTCGTGTCCTGGAATATTTGTTATGGCTCTCTTTTAAAAGTGCAATAATTTTTGGCATTCTTCCTGCATCTTTTGTGTTTATTATTCGACAAGGGGTCAGGTATTCTTTATATAAAACAAGAACAGCGATATAATAACCACTTTTCAACAAAGGGGTTGCAGTATAAAAAAAAAATAATATGACAGATGAAATCATTAGCAAAAATTACAAAAAAAAAACAAACATATTTGGAATTTAATTTAAATACAAAATTTAAAATAATGGATTCTAAGAATGGATTAGCATTTTTATTTAAATCTGAAAATTCTAAGAACTTAAAACAATAACCACAAGAAAGAATACAAATTATTATAAAATCATTACCAAGAACACGGTATGACGCTGAAAATTAAATCGAATTTATCAAAAATGTCTACATCATATATAATACTTATTTAAAAGAAACACAAGTGAGAATCTTAACATATTTAATTTTTGTACCATTGGTCATGGGTATGACAAGTTTGGTGAATGAAATCTTAAATCGTTTTGTCAACTTTAAATAATTATTATCACATTACTTAATGTCTTCCACCTATTGCATCCGTTATGATCGTTTTGTTGGGAACACTAACCAAACAGCTCTTATTTTACTTAACTGGCGACCAAAAATAAACAAAGTATTCTAAGTTTAAAATTGATATTTTTTTTAAAGACTTCGTTATTTGATTTATGTGGCTAAAATTCTATGACGTGATGGGACACGATAAATTAATCAAATTTTCAGTGTTTAAATCGAGATAATGTTTGTAACTAAAATACACTCAAAACTTACTAAGAAAAATCATTTTAACTAAAATATATTGATATTTTGAAATGTTGTCCCATTTAGCAACTAATGTTCGACTTCAAGTCCAGAAATTTTAACATTTAATTTTCAATTTAAAAAAAAAGGTCGAACTCAATATACAAATGTAAAAAAAACTCTCATCTCTATTATGATTGTCAATTATCAATTGATAAATATTGAATTTCGATCTCTAAAAACCCAGTGGCTTAGCCAAACCCGTAAACATGTAAATTGATTAGCACTGACATCTTTTTTCATCCAATTCCCTCCGGGCTTGCAAAAAACCACGGCTATTTTTAAGTTTTTTTTAATATTCATCTATTGAACTTTAAGCTGCAAACTTTTGAACTATTTATTGAACTAAATATACATGTGTTGCTAAGTGAAAATGTAATAATTTTAACTTTGAGTAAATTTAAAAGTTTTTCGTTGTATGTCCTCATTGCTCAACTCTATTAAATCCCCTCTCTTCACAATACGTTCCTGTTATAGAAGATATACAGTTGAAGGAACTAATTGGGAAATGTAAAGAATTTTTGTTGTTGTTACCCTCTGCATCTTGTACTCAGGTTTTCTTTTGGTTTACTGGCCTTGGTTATGTTGACTTCTTAATGAACGAGAGAACTTAAGTTTAGTTTCTACTGTAGTTTATTTTTTAATTTTAATTTTTTAGGCGAAAGCAGCTGGTTTTGTTACAATAAAATGGGAATTGGTGTTTAAAAATGTGTATCAAATGACCCTTCTTTTAAATTGGATTGCACTGATTGATGATCGTCCAGCCTATGCCACATAAAAAAATAAAAAATGTTTTTTTTTGTGTCACGGGTATACAAAATACCGGTATCGACCCATTGAACCCCTATTCGTTTCTTACACAGTTGACTGTTGTCCAGAGAGGGCTTTTGGGTATGAAGATAAAAGATTGGCTTTGTCTTTTTTTCAATATAACTAACGTTTTCAAAATAAAAGTGCTGGAAAATTATTTTTAAAAATGACCTTTTTATTCTATTTATTCTCACCCTGACGTGATGAAGTCGGAGTGATGTGCGTCAACTTAAGCGGAAATTTAAACATTCGGTATTGACAACGTTTTTATCCAAGTCACACTCAACATTGTGAAAACTGTCACCTTGGTGTAGGTAAACCTGCGTAAAATTAACCTGCAGTTTAAATAATTGAAATACAAAGCTTAAAATCTGTGAAAAATTAAAAACCATATGTAATTCTAAGAGTCCACCCTCCTTTAAAGAATAAATACGTAAAATCGTATTTAAAAGGTTTCAAATTTTGCGACAGTGTTATTTTTTTCGAATCACCCCGTAATAAATATAAAAAGTAAATCGTTTATATCAAATATTAACTTTTTCATCATTTAAATTATCCCCTTATGCTTAATTAGTATCACAAAACGACAATTTAAGGATTAATGTCAACGATTATATGATGACATATGCATATTACACAGATATCGCGCGTATCAACATGAGCTGAACAAATCCTTGCGGGTATTCTTCAAATTACTTTAATATTATTACCCTTATTATTTTCAACTATAAACCATAAGAAGATAGCAATTAAAAAATCAACTAAGAAACATATAAGTATACGACTTGTACCTACCTACTTTTCAGTCTTTGCGATTATAAATACTTGAGTCCTTAAAATTTTAACGCACATCCATCATCTGGTGTTGTTGAAGGGTTACGTGATGGTAGTGGGATCATCCATCAACTTGAATACCGCGACAGATGAAGTTAATCCCCCAATGTTTGTCCTTCCTTATGCATGTATATACCCGGTTGATGTTTTGTGGTTCTTCCGTAATGAATAAGTGAGCATGAATGCTGATGGTACAGTATAATCTATGTATATGTGTTATGGTCAAAGGCCAATGTAAGTCAATAACTTATGGCTTTGACTGGATTTTAAATTAACTCTGATTCAATTCATTTGTAGGATCAACTCTGATTTAATTCAGAAATGAAAAAGTGAACCTAAAAGTAGTACCGTTTATAATTAAAAACGAAAACATTATTGCAAACCCATAGGAGGCAAAAAATAATAAGGTTTTTTTTTAATTATAAATTTTCGATTTAAACAAGAAAACCGGATATAAGAATTACCTAAATATAAGAAATAATTATGTACCTAATTAAAATTCAGTTATAAGCAATTTAAATAACGATCAAAGCCAATTTTGGAATTGGAATAGATGTGTGTATAAGTTTTTTTTTAATTGAATAAAAGAATTTGCTTAATAATAAATAATAAAATAAAATCAAATGACTTTTTCAGAAAGTCTAAGTTAACTTCTAAATATTGCAACAGGGTCATAAGTTTTAATATAATAGATAAAATGACAATGAACTTGAATAGATGGTTTAAAATAACTGAAAAATAAAAAAAAAGAAAATAAATACATAAAAATCGTATTTAAACGTTTAAAATTTTGTACCAGTGTTTTATTTTTGTTTGAATTACCCGCACCCCGTTTTACCACGGACCCGTTTATTAAAATTAATAAACAAATTTATTAAAATTAATAACCCCGTTTATTAAAATTAATAAACTTGTTTATTAAAACTAATTAACCCATTTACTAAAATTAATAAAATTAATAAACCCGTTTATTAAAATTAAAAAACTTTTTCATTAAAATTAATAAATCAGTACCTATATAAAAAATAACTAACCCATTTATTAAAACTAATAAACCCGCTTATTACAACTGATTAACTCATTAATTAAAATTAATGAGCATGATTATTAAAATTTATGAACCCGTTTATTAAAATTAATCTAACTATTATTGAAAATTGATGAACCAATTAATTAATTTGGTTTATTAAATTATTAAACAATGTTTGTTAAAATAACTAACGGGTTTACTAAAATATAAACACCTTAATGGCGCTTTGTCAACTGGAAAAATCAAGCATAATGTAGGACTATTATACGACTGAAAAAATGTCAATATTTCTACCAAATATTAGCCTCATCATAAATGTTTTTTATGATAAAAAATGGAAGAATAGTCAGTCGTGAAGATCCAATACTGTAAAAGAAAACGTTTTTATTAATATTTTGTTTAATTAAATAATTATAGTGACTTCGCTCTAAAAATGCTTTTAAAAACAAATTTGACTCCATCAAAATATAAAAATATGTCTTGAAAATTTAAAATTGAATCACGTAATACAATAATGAAAGAGAAAGACTGATCATTGAAAATGCTCTGAAAATATTCATTCAGGAATCTGATATGGTCATTGATTTCATGTATTTTTGCATCGACGCACGCAAACGAACGCATTTTGCGAGAAATCATTTAAAACTTTTCTTTTGTTCTTTCACCATTTTTATGAATTTAGGAAATGGAACGAAATATTCATGTTAGTAAAATCGTTAGTTATATATTTTTGCCGGTTGTTATAAAAGAGGACACAGCTTATATAAACCCATTTGTTTATAAAAAGGTGTTTTGGTTGTATTTTTTTTTTTTTAAGAAGGAGATATGGTTGATATATATAAACAAATTTTTTAACTTTAATTTAATTATTTTTTTAAGTCTACTTTCATATTCACCGGCACAGTTAAACAATCTATCTTTTTCACACCCATTTTTGAGAATCCTCACTGCAGTATCTGCCATCAAAAGATAGTTTTTTTGATATTTTCAGTTAGCACTTTGATTACCTATATGCAATTTAATTAAATCTAAGTTTGACTGCACATCAGGCTTTCACCATAACACATATTATTATGAATATAGTTAGTTCATGTTAGAGTGCCAACTCTCGGGCTCTAATGAGATATGTTTTACACTCACTTGTTCATCAACGTAATAAAGTTTCATCATGTAGATACGTAAACATTAGTTATATAGGATGCGCGCATTTTAGTGCGAGTAAGGGATTTCAAATATGTACACATAAATGTATGTATATGGATAATGCTAATTAAGATAAATTTCGACACCACATTTGACACTTTGCCATCATGAGAAAACGTTTACAAATGTTTAAGTTCGTTGATTTTGTGGTGCAAGGATATCCAAGTTAATATCTCACTAACAAGCAATATTTATGTGAGTAGGTACAAAGTTTGTTTGTATTTATACGCGCATGTATTTTACATACATATATCTGTATATGTACATCTGTACATCATGTACATCTGTATGTATGTCGTATAAGTATATGCGAGGCTATAGATTAAACTTAAGGTTTATCATTGACTTCCATTTGGAAGTTTGTCTGATGAAACATTCCTCAAAACCAAAGAACAGCAAGTTTAATTTGAAGGTTTTTTGCAGCCTATAATGATAAAATATTCAACAGTGAACCATTTTGTTTTAACTTGATGTTGTTTTCAAACTATATTGTATAAAACCTTCACGAGTTTAAAGGCATTTCGATGGTTAAAGTGCAGAACCTCGTAAGTAGTTTTTGCATATTTTTCAGAAATCAATAAAAACCTTGTGATAGGTTTTGAATTCTGAACTTTTCTGTTTAGAACAACAATGTTTCCCTGAAATCGGCTAAAGGTGGCTCTGATTCTGCTGATATTTTGCACTAATAAAATTATTTTTGGAATTTGTCGATTTACGAGGTCCTATATACTTTAACCGTCGATTTATTATTGACTATTTTGACCCGAAACAAAAAATGTTCAGAATTTTAAGCTGAACATTTTTTGTCTATAAATTTTTGCTCCAAATAAAGGGTCTTTCGAGGGCATGTTCAACTCACGATGGAGGCGACGTGAACTGGCCACCGAGATTGTGCTCTTTGACCCCGTTAGACTTTTTCCTGTGGGGTTTTCTAAAGTCGCAGGTCTTTGCAAATAAGCCACAAACTATAGCGGCCCGCAAAGCCAATATAACCCATGCCATCCGACAAATTCAGCCTAATTTATGCGAAATTGGGAATTTCGGATGCGCGCCACCCAGAAAAATCGCGGTGGATATTTGAACGATGTTATATTCCATACATAATAGTGTTGATAGGCCTTTCAAACGAATACAAAATTTCGATGATATCTCACACATACTTTGTAAAGGGCATTGAAAAAAACCAATTTTATTTAAAAAAAGGACTAAATTTCATGAAATTTTTAGTTTTAAACATTGGTTAGAACAATAAATTCAATAATAAATAGAAAATTTATAAAATTTTAATGGAAAAATTATTATCATTATCGATTGCTTTTATTTTCCAAAAGTTACAAAAATCCACAAAATTTTAAAGCAGAATGGAATATCCTGCATATTTATTCTACCAAACTATAATTATGTACTAAAAAAAACTGTCGTTGGCAAAAACTACAATAGATAGGTATGGTTACCTATACCTAAAAGAGTAAAAAAAAAAATAAATTATTTACCTGCAGATAAATTTGAAAGTTCATACCAATAACAAGGATATAATACTTAGTTACACAACTTTCCAAACTTTTCGAAACTATATTTCAACACATACCTACTCAACTCATATAGGTACTCTCATTCATGTATGGCTGCAGCTCTGTTAATATTCAGCAACATTATAAACTTCCTTCTAATTCATTCAGCACTTTTGGAGCATCCACTCTATCTCCAATTAATAAAAACAAAAACAACAAATTTGTTATAAACATTCATGCAATCATTTGAAAATGTAAAAAGTTTGTTTTTCCAAAAATTGTTCTGAATACATTTGCCAATTTGATACCCTAATGTATGTATGTTATGTGTTCCCTATAAAATAAGTTATTTGGCAACTCAACAATTTTTTAAATAATAAAAAGTTCTATGCCAACTACAATGGTAGTAATTTCCTTGCAATTATCGCAGCAGCAGGATATAGGTAGGTAAGGATATAGGGACACCTATTCATAAATTCTTTATAAATATCTTTACAGTTTTTTTTTTTTTAATGGACTTCCGGTGAAACACCATTTAATAAATAAACAGAATTATCTATAAGTCTTATAAGTAAATGTTAACTCTATATCCATGCAAAGCAAACAAGAGCATATCCTCACAGCATATACAAATGGGAACTCATAATTAAACGCTTTGCCATTTCCAGTGGATGCCTGGATAAATTACATCCGGCGAACCAAGTTCGTTGTATGTTTATACGAGTACTAAATTACTATCCACAATCTTATATGAATCCCTATAATATAAAACCAACAAACTCTCTCTCAACAGCCCAAAGCAACAAGGGCTTAGACTTGGACCGGGAATGGGTTAAATGATTGCAATTTGATTACAAGCCCAGGAAATCGCTCTCAACAACAACTTAAACATAAAAAACAACAACAACTAAAAGCAGCAAAACAATAAGTACAAAAATGGAAAAAAGGGCCGCAACCCTTAACTCGTGTATAAAAGTTGAGTAATGTACTGGCTTGCTTATAAAGTAGAAGTCTCCTTGCATAATTACACACTCGGTTGGTTAAGGAAGGATAGTATCATAAAAGTACAGGACGACGACGACGACGCTGCCAGCTATCAGTTTTTTTTTTTACTTCTTTCCTCTCGCCTACACAAAAGGATTTCCTCCATGTCCATTTAGTTAACTTGATGCATTGCGGGTTCATTCTTGTTTATATGTACCTATACCATACACACTGTCATAAAATAATGGAACATATTATATGGGAAGAATATACAATAGAATAGAACGAACGACAAAATAAAGGACACATTCGACTAAGAAGAGATAGAATCACATATTTTACACTCCGAGTAAATTTATTGAAGCCTTATTCTTTATTATTATTCTGTTTGATATTCAAGATACATAGGTCTAGTTTTAAAAATATTTAACCGTGGTTCAGCAATTTTAACTCACCGACGATGGTTTAAGAATGTAATTGAGTCACATATTTTAAATTTGAACCATCATTGAATCTTAGTTAATTCGGCGAGTTAAAATTGCTGAACGACGGATTAAGTATTTGAACTAAGTTTGTAGAAAAATTTGATTCTTACGATCAGTTTTTCGGTGCGGTGAAACCCGAGTAATAGTTCGATAAGTTGAACAGATGCTTTTGATATTTTATTCTTCGAGATTGTTAGGTCCTTCCATAAGTACCCAATTAAAAATTGCTTCTTGAATCAACTGTGAATTAATTCAATGTCCAGATTTAGCTAATTCTGTCTTAATTCACCACTAAAAGTTCTTTAATTAAATTAAGTAATGATGGAATATCGCTTTTTTTAAACGTTCATTAACTTAATCGGCCCTGCGAACTAACTCCCAAATGAACTAATTCCCAATTGAACTAACGCCCAATGCACTAACTCCCACTAAAATTGCGACTTGGTTTATTATGAACTAATTCCCATTATTTTTGGAACTAACTCCCAACATAAAATGAACTAATTTCCAAAATGCAAATGAACTAACTAACAAATGATAAAAAGAAATTTTCGTACCTACCTACCCCAAATCCTGTAGTGTGCCCAAGCAGAGGATTGCATATCTCACTGTGGATTTAGTTCATTGAGACTTATTTCATAATAAACTTAGTCCCAAATGAACTAACTCCCAAATTTATGAACTTAGTCCCATTAGTTAATTTTGGGTATTGGAAGTAAACTCCTTTGGGAGTTAGTTTGTAGGGCCAACTTCATCAATATAATTATATTTAACAAATCCAGCTAAGAATTATTTTATCACTCTGAACGCATTCATTGGAAAATCAAAATCAAAATTTTATTTGCTTCTTTTGACACACATGAAACTTTCTGTCTCACTTCTACTTCATAAGAAAAAATCAAATACCAATTACATTTTGAAAATTACTGCCAAATTAATCTAAACCGAGATTAACTTTCGAAAAAAAGCTTTACCGGATATATAAATTCATTTTTAATTATTTTATTTGTTATGTCAAAATTATCTCTTGCAGTTAATGCAGAGTTACCTTATTCACAAAATTGGTTGCTCTTATTCGGAGTAAATTTGAGTTTTAAATTGACTAAAAAACTTGTTCAAGAAGTTAACTTGAGTTTAAGCCATAACTATAGGATAATCTCCTGTTGAAAAAATGGGCACAAGAAGTATGTTTAAATGTATAAACTTTTCAAGATCTTTCGTAATTCAATTAAAAAGCTTATTGGCCCATATTTGCACGGGCATATTTGAGATAAAACAGATTTAGTTAATTCAGCTAATAAATTAAACATTAGTTAACTCAGAAGTAAAGCAGGTATTCATTGTTGAATTAACTTTAACTATAAATTGTTAAACGTTTAGCGAGATTAAACAGAGAGGGTAGATTTTCATTGTAGAATTAACGTTAACTATAAGTTGTCAAACGTTTAATAAAATCAAATAGAGAGGGCGACACTAACGGACCATCTATAAAAAGTCGATTTCCATAGTGCCTCTCTCTACAGTGTTTTAACACAAATCTGAAAGAAAAATGTATTCAATTAATCCAGATTTAATTCACCAAATTCGATAAGTTAACTCGGGATTTAAATTTTCCGAAAAGCATTTGTCATGAATTAACTCTGGTTTAACTCCGAAAGTGGGATAATCTTGCACTGAAGAACTGAGGGAAATAAACTACGTAATTTTAATTTATTTTTGTTTCAGCGGAACATTTTTCTGAGTCTTGAATCTATTAAAACATAAATTATATTCAAAATAGCTTTTAACGGCCTTTAAGTCCTACAAAAAGTGGCGTTTCGTCCCGGCGATCTAACTTGGACTCATCAGTTGACTATAGTGAGGGCCTTTGTCAATACGCAGTTTTTGCTAAGTTCAGTTCATCTTACATAGATTTCGTGACGAATACCTAGTGTGAACTATATCCAACAAGACTAGAATTCCTAATCATTTAATTGGAAATTTTTGTAAATTATATTATATGGTTTAGAAATATACTGATAAATATGGAAATAGAAATTTATACTCAATCAAGTGACTTGGAGTGTACCTTATATATATATTCAATTATACCACGTTATTTTATTTATTTATTATACTTCCTAGTCACATCAGAATAACATAATATTGACACAAAATAGTCCAAGAAAAGAAATATACCATTTGTCATATTTTGTCCTCTCATTTTGTATATATAATGTACACTACGACTAGTTTTGTTATTTGTTTTTTTTTTTTTTTCGTTTTCGATTTAACTTGTTTTCTTTTTTGTGTTTAACTTATTATTTGCAGGATATTCCAACATACGACACATTTTCGGCTGATTTATTGAACTGGGCAACTCAAACATTCGATTGGAGTGAATTCAATGTGAACAATGACAATTTGCTGCTGAGACGATATCGGGTTCTCTGTACACCCAAGGGATTGTGTTTTAGTCCGGTTGACATTGGATATATGTGTTGTCCATTTTGAATTATTTTAGTTTTGTAGGTATTTTTTTTTTGTTTTATTTTGTCTTTTTTTTCTATATTTTTATTTTGAAGGATAAAAGGAAATAAAGGATATGTTTTGATATTGAAGATTATATTTTTATTTGTCTTGCTTAAAATGTGAGAAAACAAAAAGCTATATACTTATAATATGTACATATAAGTGCTCACAAAATAAAACATTTGTAAACATAAATGTATTTAATGTGGATTAAGTGGAAGTTAAATAAGATATTTATACTTAAGGAATAAGGATATGACTTTCCTGAAAGCCTCAAGGAAAATTTAAGAAGTCTATTTTCTTAGAAATTTAATGTAAATATTTACCTACTTATAATTTAAATAATATCATTAATAAATTGTGCAGAGACTTTTTGTTCTCGGAGATGTAGGTATTGAAATGTGTATGCATATAAAAAGTTGTAGATATTTCTGTGTGTATTTATTCTGTGCCAGGGGAAATCAAATAATAAAAAGTCAAGAAAAACTATTAACAAAAAAAAACAAAACTCCTGTGGAAAAATTAGAACTATATGATTCAAGAGACGTTAAAAGCCTTATGGAGGTCAATGTTCAACAAATTTTTCGTGAAATCTAGACAAAACGGCCAGATTCAAAGAAATACATATTTTATAGAAATTGTATAGTATTTCGTCGGTTTGTTTTATAAGGCGAATTATTTTAAGAGACAAAGTTTGTTCAGTCTGCAATAGTTAGTTTTAGACTAAATTAAAAAAAAAGGTTGGTTGCGACCCACACTGGTAACTTCCCATTGGTAAGCTGGGAAAATAGAAACCCAAAGTTATTTTGCAATAAGAAAATTCCCAATTCAAAATCTTCGAAGACTTTATCAAGGTGTTCATTGTTCAATATGCAATCGATCGAAGGACGTTTGATCTCGAAATATTCGAGACGAAAAAGATTTTTGAACAATTGTTAGTAGTGTTTTGTTTTGCATTTTTTTGTTGGTTTAAAAAAAAAAAACTTTTAAATGAATGTTTTTTCAAAAACTTTATCAGTTGTCGGTAACTTCCAATTGAATTTTTTTTTAAATCATATCGGTAATAAAATATAGCATCGTGTATAGAAAAAAATAACTGCGAAGTCAATATCACTATATTTGTTCTTAAAATATCCTGGTGGTAAAATATTTTTGATAAATTTTTATTATTGTTATTTTGCAATTTGTTTTGTTTAAAAAACTATCAATTGATTTTTTATAAACACAATCAATTCTTAGTTATACACCATTTTGTGTAAAATAAAATCATCCCATTATTTTTTTCAAGATATTCAAACCAAAAAAAGTTTTTCAACAATTTTTAATTTTTTTTGTATATTTTTGCTTTAAAAAATATTGTCATTGAATTTTTTTTTTAAACATACCAGTAATCAAATATGGCATCGTGTTAAGAATAAAATTAACCCGAAGTCAATATTACGTCGTAATAATAAATTTGAAAAATTAAGAGTTTAAAAATCATTTATTCAAAAACTGAGCACTAAAATAACGTAATTTAAAAACACAATTAAAGAATAAATTGCTGACTTAAACAAAAAGTTAAATTATGATATTGTAGGTTTTGCCGTTGTGTTTTTATATTCAATTTCTATTTTCAATATATTTTTTTATAATTTGCCCCTCCCACATAAAGGGGTGGACAAATACAGTGGGCCGATATCTTAAAATCATGTTGATATAATGTACCGACAACAAAAAAAAATTGATATACTTACATTTATCACAAAATGTACAATTTTTTAACTTAGCCGCCCAAAAAGTATGTTAGTCTTTTTTGTAGGAAATTTTCCAAGCTACAAATTAGTCTACTGCATTTTTTTGTACAACTGGGAGTTATTCCTGAAAAGCCATTTGGGGTGCCTTCAACCCCCCGTAAAACTGATAGTGGCCTTCATATCGATGGGGACTTTTGACAGTTTCTTAAGAACACCATGAGGAGCTTTCCGGCGATTTTTTCCGAGTCAGATGGTTTATTGACTGGACTATAATTGAATTTTTTTTTCTACACGTCGACGTTATTATCTGTAAAATAAAATTCAATGGGACATATTCATAGTCACTGTTTAAGTTGTTTCTAAAAAAATACTGGGTTTATCCTATCTAATTTACATTGGATAAACTCCAGGCTAAGATAAACTGGGGTCTAAAAACGACTATGAATATGCGCCAATATCTCTATTTTTTTGAGATACGGTGAACGATAGGATGTATCACGAACATACCAACGTACGAACGAACGAAAGTATGAACGTATGAAAGTACGAACGTACACACACTCATGCAGACATTTGGATTTGGATTCTTGGGACCTCGAAACGTTGCAACGCAAACGTCGAGATATGTTAAAATTTTCGATTCAACAAATCGGACCAATTACAATAACTTCCCATGGGAAGTTAATAAATAAGCAGTTGGCGCGAGAGTTCGTGAAGAATCGAGCCTACCCTCATAGTCTTAAGTCTTAACCATTCCTGTGTGAATGATGTTAGTCGGCACTGCATTAAAAGGTATAAAGAGGACCTATAATTTTCTACTGAATCCAAACGGCTTAGATAAGAGGCATTTTTACATCACAAGAATGATTTTTCACTTCCTCACAAAACCCAGTACCCTTGAATGTTCTAGGCGGAAGAGGCTGATGTTCAATCTCTTGAAATCTGGCACTGACAAAAATATTTGTATGATCAAAAATTTAAGCAAACAAAATATTACACAATGTCCAAAAGGTAAAATAAATATATTAAATCACAGAAACAAAATATTAATTTACCTTCTGTTAAACGAGTTTTAGCTGCCAGTTCACTAAGAAAATCCAATCTGTTTGCATTGTTTTTATTCGATGCTGCTAGGAAGTGTTTAGACTTCTTTTGTATCTACTTGAGACCGTAAACGATTCCATATAAATACATACAGTTACAAAAGTAACGAAAAATTACAAAAATTTGAATACCTCGATAGGATCCAACCCATTTTTCCGGAGAAGTCTTGTTCTACGTTGAAAATAAAACCACTGTGTAAGCTTTCTCATCTATCCTATTCTATTTGTCTGTTTTCCAGTGTATAGAATTTGTTCAGCTTATCTCAAAAATTCAAAAATTTCAGAAAGTTCAATATCAGTCGGAATTTGGATGGTTTCAAGTCTAAAGTTCAATAAATAAATGCTGGAATTCCGCAGGGCTCCGTTTTATCCCCAATTCTCTGTTTTTTGCATTCATTAATGAACTATTAAATTTGGATGTAAATTTCTATAGAAATCGTTATGATTAACATTATGATTAACAACATGGAAAAAACTTAGACTGAAAAATGGGCCAGACTTCGAAAAATTTCGAAAAAGTTGAATTACGGTTAAGAGTTCGATTAAAAACATTTCCTTAAAAGTTTTCTAAGTTTTTGAAAAAAAAAAACAGAGGGTGAAAGGAAAGAAATTATTTATGTGTACCTACTTTTTTCTCAAAATTGATTGCCCAAACTAAAAAAGGACTTGAATCTTCTTTATGTAGAATTTTTAAAAATTTGGGTTTTAACTTTTTTTTCGAAAAACTTTTCGAGTGTTCGGGATATTTTCCTCCTTTAATCTCATAAAATCAAAAGCAATTATATAATTTTATGGTACTTTTTGGAACATTCTTTTATTTTATGTAATAATTTTTGGCAGAGTTGAAATAGTATCGAATAACATCAAGATTAAATTTCTTAGACCAAAAGTAAACAGCCCACATTTTGTTAAACTTCCCTTACAAAAAATAAAACAAATGTCAATCAATACCTACTTATAGGTATACTTTCTTAACGATAAAAAGCCAAATTAATGGAAAATTCTGGTTATCCATTATATGTCATAGGTAGGTATATATTAACTTTCTTAAACTATATTCAATCAATAATAATAATAATTTCCCAAATATATATTCATGTTTAATCGCCATCGCATGTTTAAGCTAAATTTCTATAATAAACATCGATCGATTTTTAGCTTTCGATATGCTTGTCTCGTCATCGTCAACATTCATATCAACCTTATACCTTAAACTCGAATGCACAAGACATCACACAAAAGCCCAAAATCATAAAATTTTCTAATTTGCCTTAATTGTAGCATAATACTTCTTGTACATAAGTAATTTGCAATGACTTAAAATTAAAAAGGAACAATTTTGCTGTTGTGAGACAAAAAATTAAGCATATTTTACCAATTAACATAAAAAAGGCATCTGCTAGAGAGAAGATACCCTATCTTCATGGTCCCATAGAATAGAACAAGACCAATGTCAGAGCACTTCTATGTATACTTAGTGTCTCTTTAGATTTGAACCTTGTTTGTGGCACACAATAAAAAGTCAAACACCTTTCTTGCGTGCACACACCCACCACTTAAAGTCCTTATAAGAGCCAGCAATCAGCCAAACCAGTAGAAAAGAACATAACTCCGCATCGATATGAAAGGACGACAAATTTATTTAATGGCTGTGATAAAAATATTCATGAAATATTCAAAGCTTCCACTATGTGTATATGTTGAACCCCGCATATCATATTGGCCTTTTTGTCTGTTCTGCAACGCCCCCCCCTTTTTGTCGGTCGTCGTCGTTGTTTGGGTATTGTGTTCGTGGTGTTTATGGCCCTGTTCCTTTAATGGCAGAGGGTATTACACACTGTTTGTCCTTGTTGTGGTCCAGCCTAGTGACATTTTATTAGTGCATTATGTTGATGATTTTGGTATGGGATAATAAAAAGGACATACCGCTAGTCACTGTTCAACTAAATTTGAACAGATTCAAAATTTATTACCAGCAATTTATTCCATAGCGTTTCGTTGTGTAAAGGATATTTTTAATGGCAGCGCGCTATTAAGTCCCTATTAAGAAGAGTTTAATAGGCCATGTAGACATGCGTCCCTTTTTTTTTATTACATTTTTTGTACGTAATTTAGTTGAAATATATGATTCTTCGAGATTGAGTGCTTCTTCAATTTTTATCTGTACGAGAATTTTGATCAACTCAACAATTTAGAAAACACAACGCGATGCTCAAGAGATGCTCTTAAGTTGATAGTGTGCAAATTAAATTTTTTAAAACTGATATTTTTAAAATTAAAGCTATGAATGTATCTATCAATAAAGGACCAGGCAAGAGAAACGTGAATTTATAACAGTTATAACAGTTTATTGCCATTGGAAGTATTTGTGCTTAGTGGGGCTTGAAAATAATCATTGAGAGTAAAACATACATAATATAATTGTTTTACCAAAAAGTTGAATAAAGTAACTTAAACCAACATTTAATATTGATTTAATAAAAAAAAAAAGCAGATTTCAATTCACAAATAAATCATTTTGCTACTCCTATACTGAAATGTTTTTTTTTATTTTTATTTTATTAATTTAATATTATTTACCCACACGTTTTACATCAAAAACAAATAAAAACATTTACATTCAATAAAAGTAAAAAATAAATTAAAACACATGAATGACGTTGTGTAATAAATTAAATATCTATCTATCTATAGGATAAGCGCGGAAGTGCCAAATAATCAGTTTACATCTGTTAACACCAATAAGCGATTTTATCAAAAAAACAACTGCAGATTTTTTATTTGTCTTTAAAAAATAAAGTAATAAAAAATATATACGTACATAAACTGCTATTCATAAAACAAATATTCAATTTTGTATATTCGGTCACCCATAAACATGAAAGAAAAAAAATACACATACATATGTATGTATATTTAAATAGAAAAATAAAATAATTAAAAGTTTATTTTTTTAGTGGATTCGGTAAAAAATCTTACAGATGAAAAATCAAGTTTATTTCAAAAAGACACAGGGTCATAAGTTTATAGTTCAAAAGTCTATAAATCCACAATTATTCTATATAATATTGTTCAAAAAATAAAAGTAAGCATAGTGAAGTTACAATAAAGTTTTAATTATCATAAAGAAAATTGAATTTCTTTGGGTTAAAATGATTGTGAAAAAATGTATCCTTATAAAAAAAAATGCATCCCCGAATCCCACCGAAGAAAATAATCTCCCGGGATACAATTGTATCCCAGCGGTAACTCTACTAATAACAGAAAATATCAATTGCTACGGCCGGCGCGGCATGCCACAGTATACAGGGTTTGGTTTGTATGGGAGAGTGTGGTCTGTTAAATCTGAACTATTTAACGGATTTTAGTGAAATTAAGGACACATGTTTAAATTAATCTTATATGCATAATTTGGTTAAGAAAAAATGATTAGACAAAAAGTTATTGACATGTTTGGATTGTCAAATAACCTCCTGGATGTGTTACCGACATTTACAAAAAAAAATTGAAAATCGTTGGAGCGGTTTTTTAAAAAAATTAATTATTTTAATATGCTCTTTTTTTCTCTCTCTCTCTCTCTTTTTTTTTAAATTTTCATTAAAATCGGTTAAGCAGATAATGAGATAGTCGAAAACCAAAAAAAAAAAATGATTCTATTAGCGAAACCGTTTTTTAATCAATAGATAAAATTAGTTTTCCAATAATATGGTAAATCGTACTGATATGAGGTAACATAAAAGTTTTAATCAAAATCGTAAGAGCAGTTTTTGAGAAAAATGAGAGTTTCCTTACCGTTTCTTAAAAACTTGTTTTGGGGGTACCGTTATTTTTGGGTTATAAGAATAATATTCATTTAAAATCAATCTAAAAAAAGTGCTGGATGCAAAGATTATTTAAAAACGATCAAGTCGTTTTCGTTTAAAACTTTTTTCTTTTTAAATTTCAAAATTTTGGTATGCATGTATGTACCTATAATTCTTTTAAAACCTTTTGAAACATTCTCCATTTAAAAATTGATCAAAATCAGTTGAACTGTTTTTGATAAAATCCAAAATAAAAAAATTGTTCTATGGGAGGTAACATTTCACCATTTTTTTTGGAATTTTTTTTTAAATGGTAGCCTTTTTATAAAAAAAAATTACTGTTTTTTTTTTTATCTCCTGCCCCAATCCCGCATTATATCTACGTTAAAACAAAATATTAGAGATTATTGTTCAGTTTCGCTTCCTCTATATGAGGGCTTTTAATCCAAACATAACAGGCATGAATGCAAATTCTTAGGTAATATTTCTTTCTATTCGCCCATATTATTCACTTGATTAATCCAGACTAAAACTTCAATCCAGATGATATTAATAAATACAAATTTTTGGATAGTAGGCGTGTTTTTTCCCAAGCCCGAAAGAAATTGGATGAAAAAAAAAATTCGGGGCTTAATAATTTACATGTTAAGTGCAACAAAAACTAATCCCCAATGGGCTTAGCTAAACCCAAATAATTTTCGGGGCTTAACTTAAGCACGAAGAAAAACTGTATTACCGGCGGGAATTACATACTTGTTATCGATAGTTTGTATGGAAACTCCATTTTTTTCTGTAATGGCGTCGCTAATCCCCGATATCGTTTTTTTCGACCAGTTCCCTCCGGGATTGGAAAAAAACACACTTAGTGTTTTTATGCTTTATATTAAAATGTTAGCCTAGAAATGGTGGCCGTTTTTTCTTTTATTTTCAGAAATCCGTTAGCGACAAGGCCGAAAGCTTCCATGAAACAATTTCTATCGATTTTGGTTTGAATAAAAAAAAATTGAATGAATGAAAATTTGAAATAATGAAAATGAAGACATATAGCCTTTTAAGTTTATCGACTTAAAATCGCCGGACACCTCTTAAATTATGAACTTGAACTTTTAAGTCTGTATAACTTATGACCCTGTGTCAGATAAATATACTCAATATAACGCAACATTTCACTAACCCATTAACTGATATTTTATTATTTTATTCGCATCCAGGACATGACCAAACCAAGGTACCTATGTATATTGTATATCTATAAGCGAGGATGTGTAATTTTATTTTATTTAACAACTTGCTTAATGGGAAAGCACAATAAACCGCACCATGTGTTACAGAACACAACACTGTCGATGGCTATGATGGTAGTTGTGGTTTGCCGGAGCAAATGATGAAGCCACTCCTGGCGCTTTCATGTTGTCATTTGGCAACAAACTGCCAAAAAGGATGTGTGGACACATCCAATGTGGACAAGTGGACAAATGGGCTCAGTCGCTATTTTAATTGACCGTCAATATAGAGACAGTGCACTCTACGTGGATGTTGATTTCTTTCTTCTTTTTTTTTTGTTGTTTAAATTTTATTTTTAATTTTCCTGTCCCTTTAGTCCTGCCATGGTATGTATATTTTGAATCCTGATTGGAATATTCATTGTGAACCTATACACATACCAAAATATATTCGAAATTTATTTTCGAGTTCTCTTAGTAGGTTTATATTTGAATTGAGTCCCGCTGGTTGATTTGGTTTTTTATATCCGGAGTTTGGTAACATTGGGTAAGTATTCGGTTTGTGGCTTTGCAAAATTGGCGGTTGCACTATAGTTAAGGGAATAAAAATGCAAAATACTTGAATCGTCTATTGCATGTCACCCACAATGAAACAAAGTTACAATTAATGGTTATCCAAGTGGCTGGTTTAGGTTGTTGGCAGACGAACTTAATTTTTAACGTTTTAGAAAAATTTAAATAAAATTGTTGTATATGTTTTAGTTTTTTTGTTTTTTTTTCTGTTTTTGGCTGGCCACAATGTAATGGAATTTTAATTACATTTTGATTGGTAAAGGGAGTGTTGATGTTGAGTTCGCATTATGCATTCGGAATGGTTATTTGAATTTAAACTGTATTATTAAACATTCCGATGACAGGTCACATATACGCTTATAAAAGGTTGTATAGTGTAGAAGGGTTATGTTGACATACGGAGAACATACGAATAGGATATGCGGTAATTAAATTAAAATAAAACCGCAATTAAAATATACAAAATATATTTAAATATGTTGAAAATAATCCTAAAATAATTGTCTAATTTTAAAGGCAAATGGTCTCAACTGTACATCAAAGGGATTTGTAACAAGCTGGACTCGCATTTTATTTTTCATCAAATTCTTTAAATGAGGAGAAGCACTCTGGGAGAGTGCTTCCCTCCATTTACCCAACTTTTATTTTTCAAACCGATTTATTTCAATTTCTCTTGGTTTGAGATATATGGTGTATGTGTAAAAAATATTTCAATAATTAAAAAAAATATTAAAAAATTTAGAGTCCCCTAATGCGAAGATTTAATTTGTGGCTTATTTAATTGTGGAATAACTATAACACAACTTTACTCAGGCATTGTGAAAAAAACCCTTATTTATTAAGCAATTGGAAGAGTTTTTTGTGGGTTTTAACTACGGCGTTTAGGGATTTTGAGTTTTCGGGATATTGGTTTTCCTGAATTTTGGGTTTTTTATGGATTTTAGGCTTTCTGGATTTTAAGTTTTCGGGATTTTCTGGGTTGCGGCTTTTCGGGATTGATTATGGGTTTTCGGGATTTTTGGTTTTTGGAATTCTGATTGCAACCCTACTACTAAGCTCAATAATATGACAATAAAAAATTCATATAGAATCAGCAACAGCCTGAGATGATGTGTGCGATTTTGATTTTTTTGGGATTTTGGGTTTTCGGGATTTATTATGGGTTTTCGGGATTTTGGGTTTTTATGATTCTGAGCCCTACCCTACTACTTTAAGCTGAATATGTAAATAAAAAAATTCATATCAAATCAGCAATAGCTTGAGATGATGTTTAGGATTTTTGGGTTTTTGGGTTTTTGGGATTTTGAGTTTCAAGATTTTGGTTTTCCTGGATTTTGGTTATCATAGATTTCAGGCATTCTTTTTTTTTTTCAGTTTTCGGGATTTCGGATTTTCTGATTGATTAAGGTTTTTCGGGATTCTGATTCTAACCCTACCGAATAGTAAATATAAAAATTCAAATCAAATCAGCAACAGCTTGAGACGATATGTGCCCTTCTGTCGTCAAAGAAGTATGGGTGTTTAAAAAAAAGGAACAAATTAAAACTTTAAATTAATTAAAAGAAAATTTCTTTTAGTCGCGTGTTAAAGTAAACTCTTTTAACATTCATTTGAAACCAAGTCTTTATCAAGAAATTGAAATGCCTACATGACAAGGCAATCTTAATAGTTCAAGATAAATCCGGTCTTTAATATAATATGTGACCCTATCCATTGTAGGTACCATATATAGCATAGGCTCAGCATGCTATTTACCAACTTGTCCAGCATTCAAAAAATTCTCTCCACAATCAGGTTTAAGGAATTACAGTTACATAGTCCTGCAGCCTTTGGGTTGAAATATTTCCTTCTTCAAAATGAAACAGAAAACATGTCAACTGATGGGTATCTTATAGTCGTAGTAGTTGTAACGTCCCTGATGTGTGCAGTTAACCCTCAAAGCAAAAACTCTATAAGAGTTCTATACCTAACCTCTATACCTCTTGTGAAATTGTAATTTGAATTTCCCAAATTTGAATGTATGCTCAGGTAATCTACTGCAGAAACAGAGTAAGCAACACGTAATCTGAAAAATTCCAAAAACACTTGCAATATTCTACTCTCTGCCTTTCTTTCTTTTGCTTGTATTCACTTGGGTATTTGAAAAAAAAAGATTTTTTCACAGAAGAAAAGGTATATAGCTAAAGAGTGCCTCTCATTCGTTTTCGTATGAATTTTACAGTTATTCGTTAGTTATCCTTTGAAACTTTATGGCGATATATACAATGGAAAAGTCCTTATAGCCAATTCTGCCTGCCTAGCACCACCCACATACACAAACAGGCAGGCTTTCGCTATATATAGAAAGGCTCAAAAATGGGATGTTGTGTATGCTATACCAGGTAAAAACTACCATCTCTGTGTCCTTTATATGTTGGTAGAAAACTGCAAACTTCCGTTAGAGAGAAATTTACAAAATATAGAATGTATATGTACTGTAAAGGTAGAAAGAGGTATAGAGATTTTGTTGTGTTATTGGACTAAGCCCTTAATTAACTTCATGCGAGTGGTTAGTTAAGGTAGTTACATAAAAAGTTAACGTAGAATTGAAAGTCCTCAAGAGTTCGCAGAGAAGTTCATATACATACATATATAAACGCAAAAAAAATATTTATGGATTGTTTTAGGTTGTTATATTTTACAACAAACTCTAATAGTAGATGAGATTACTGCAGAGACAAAGATATCACATGTCAAAGCTATTTCAGGCAAAGGTTTTAAGGTTAAGGGTTTTGTTTTGTGTTTTTTTTTTTTTTTTTTTGCAGTACATATTTGTTGTACTGACTTATGACTTCAGGTGTCCTTTGACATGATATATGAAAATAAATAGAATAAAATACAAGCCATTAATGTCTTTAGGTATTCGTGTAACTAGAAATTTTAAAAATTTCCCCCTTTGTCCAATGTTCATACTTTTTCGAACTATTAATTTTGTGTCCTTTGGATTTTCCCTCATTTCAGTTTTGTTTAATTAATAAAAATAAGACAATCATTTTAGTTCAAAGCAATAAAAAAAAACACTACAGCCAATTTCTTCACAGAGTTCTAACGCCAGCCCTAAAGTAAGTACACAAATTAGTATAAACTCATTTCCTCACAAAAGTTCTAAGTTAGTATGTTCTATGAAGAAATTGAGCGGTGCCGGTATTCAACAAATTTTATTTAAATTCATTTCGGTTTTGCAAATTTCAAGGTAGATATATATTTTTAATCTAAAATGACTGCACTTACCTCATTTTACTATAAACATTTATATTTCAAAGAACCATTTACGTAAAGTTCAAAATTATAACTTTAATACCAGTATTGAAAGCAGATTATTAAAGCTGTTTGAAATATGCGTCAACTTTTTTGTAAAATTTTAATCCGAATATATCCTAATAACCAAAAATCCTATTAGTGTATGGCAATCGATGTCTAGTTTCGCTATCGTCCGTCCACCTTCACAAAATACAGTTTAATGCAGCCATCGATATTATGCGGACAAAATATCTCATTTCATAATTTGATGTGCAATTAATAAACATATACATACAAACATGCCCTACACATACCAGCTATAGTACCTAAATTCATCCTTGATATGTTGGTTGCGTCGGTCGTCGAAGCAGAGGTCCATCGAGACAAAACTAGCGCCCAAAACTGAAAAATTACGAGCCCATGCAAAACACATAAAGCGTTGATAAAGCTCTAATCATCAATTTATTTGCATGAAGAATTTTTTGTTTTGATGTGAAACAAAATGTTGACTCTTCAAATTTAAATGAATAATATAAGATAATCGCAATTATCAGTTTGACATCTTCGTATAGAAGCAACTTTCATATTGACAGCTATTGTCAAGCCTATTTGGTAACTTTTTATTTCAACAAATATCCCAAAACTGAGTTTCTTGTGGGTTTTGATTTGACAGCAAATTGTGAAAATTTGCACAAATTCGCAGAGATTCCACGTTGCCAAACAGACCTATTGTATCAATCGCACAATATGTCTATTCGTTTAGGTAGGGCTTAGTTATGGCTTTTATTGAAACTCATCATACAAAATTTCTATTTTAAGTTTTGAGGCACTTCAAACGCGAAATCAGGGGCAATATAAAGCTATAGACTTAGTTATTACTTCTTGCCAAAAAAAAAATCATTTGGCGCAAGTTTACACATGAAATAAATTTCTTTATTTCAATGATTGAACTACCTTACCATTGATCATTGAAATCTTAAAAGTTATTCTGTTAAAAATGGGATCAATATTAATTTTGTTTTTGATAGAAATAGTAAAACGTCATCAACTTTTAATTGGCATCAAACAAATCAATTATTTTCCTATTTAAGTGCCTAAAAAAAACATAAAATTAAAATTTTCAATAATGGTTTTCAATCATCCCACCTTCGTTTACTGACAACTGTCAGTTATGATCCCCACTAGATCCCTTTTCGGTCACTTTCCAAAATTGTCAATTTCTTCAAATTCTTGTCCAATTTTTTTTATTTTTATTTATTATCAAAATCTCTATGCCTACTTGGAAAACTTTTGTGAAAATTTTCGCAAATTCTCAAGAAATTTCACGTTACCAAATAGACCATCTATTTTGGCCAAAAGTGGACTTAGCAGCTTTACGTATTTAGTCGACGATATGAACTTTGACAGAAATTTTGGGCTGACATTTTTAGAAATTGGTCCTGTTGGGAAGTTAACCAACAAACCTAAATAATCGATCTTGGTTGAAAGTTTTGACTTGTGTCACTAAAGTCATTATTATTCGTTTGAGCCCAGGAACTTTTGACTTTACAGAAAATAATCTTTTTTTTATATTTATATCTAAAGGGGATATGAATACCTTTAAAATGTTTTAACACAATACGAGCGTTTTGAATGTCTGAACATCGCAATGGAAACGAAGAATTGAGCCAGGTAAAGCATTCCACATTCGTGTTGTGCGGCTTAAGAAAGAACATCTGCACTTAAAAGTACGTCCGAAGTTGGGCTCAAGGGTAAACTGCATTTCCAGTGGTACGCGAGAATTTCAGTGGAATTGTTTTTAGGGGAGGAATGCAGATGGCTATTTCACTAGAACATTGTTTATTGAAATAGCGATAGAATAGTGATAGACAGGCAACATTGCGATGACGGTGTTCGATAGAAGAAAATATTTCCGTTATGGTTCACCTATCATTTTCAAGGCTCTCTTTTGGATTCTATCCAAAAGACTTAATACTGATATGCATTTTGGAATTCAACCTTTCTTTCGTTTTAATACGAAAAAATGCTTCAATTGATTTTTCATACGAAAATAACGAAATATTTGTTTTCTCATTTGGGATAATTTCCGGGCCCCTTTTAAACCTTCGCCCCTGACCCCTTTTTTCATGGAGCTGTGTTAACCTAAATTTGAATATGTCGATAGTTTAAACTTTCGTTGGTCTGATGGCTTATGAATTTCAATTTACGTCGAGAAGTCCAATAATAATAGTAGTAATCGATTGATTTTAAAATCGAGGAGTCGTCAGTGTAGAGTTGTGGTGGGATCTAAAGACTTATCCTATCAGCATAATATGTGTATTTGAAAATAAGTATGTAATTATGTAAAATCGATTAAAATATAATATGTATGGCGTTTATTAGGAGACTTTAGAAATCCATGACTATAATTGGACATTTGTTGTTTAGATATTATGTGATGTTTCATGTTGCAAATGACATAATATAGAACTCTGAAGGACTTAAGATTCAATAAATGATTATTGGAGTTGAAAAAACAAATATAAAATTTTCCCGTGAAACAAAAAAAATAGCACAGGAGTACTGTTACAGCTGACATAGTCGATGACTATATTATGGTGAGGTGTCAAATTAGAAAGGTTGCAGCTTTATATTTTCTAAACATTTTTTTTTATTGCAATACTTAATTTAAATTTAATTAATTTTGTGCATGAAATATGATATTTACATGAAGAAAATGTACTTCTAGGGTCGGCCATCTCGAGACACGAAATTTTTCATATCGAAATTTGGTTTGGAAATGTCTCTTCCCCAATGTGAGACGATAATTAATAGATCTCCCATAGGCAGCGTTGCCATGTCTTGATGTAATTCAATAGCCCAATTGCAAATTTTGCAGTCCAAAATCGGTAACAAGTCATTTTTATTTTGAAAATTTGAAAGGAACAAAATACATTTTTATGAAAAGAAAGTGAAATGTCTATGATTGATAGAAATTGGAAATTAAAAGAAAACGTCAAAAAATCTCGAGAAACTCGGGCGAAAGAGGACTAACTATAGTCAAATTATATGAAGCTCCCTCTGCTCAGTCATTTTTTCGCAATGTTGAAAGTTGAGAGCTCAGAGCACTCCGAGTTAAAAAAGTAACATATAAATCTTTTTTGACAGCTCAGTGCCCAGCTCGGGACTAAAAAAGAAAAACGCCTATTGAGGTTACATTTTTCTTTTGGCAAAATTAAAGCGCTCCATTCATTATCTACTGCGAAGTACCTACTAAAAAGTACTTAGAACGGCTCAATGGAATTCGCCTAAATATCAAACTGAAGATTTTTGCTGTTGATTTGAATTGACAATAAGTGAATTCAAAGAGTAAAAAGTGATGTACATAAAATTGTAGATTTCGTTAAGGTTATGTTCAGGGGAAGAGAAGTCCTTTATTTCAAATATATACAAAATACAAATTATAGAATTTGGATAAAATAATAAAAAATAAGTCTTCAATTTTTAATTTCTTTTTTTCGGGGAGAGTACGATAACTAGGGCCCCAAAAATTGGTGATGATTTTTTGTAAATGGGTCAAAAATAAGCATTTTTTACTACAGGAAGGGGTCTATCTCGACCCGTTTAGGAGGTAGGGGCAATTTTAGAAAAAAATTACTTAAAATGAAAAAAAAATATTAAAAAACATCGGCAACACTTACAATGAAGTACTATACCGGTTTTGAAAGCCACAAATCTGTATTTTAATCCTAAATTTAAATTAAATTTGTATGCCAATAGTTTTTGAAAAATTCGCATGCAAACTCAATTAAAAAAAAAAAAAAATTTTTTAAAAAGTTTAAACCAATTTTTTTTTTAATTTTGAAATAGAATGCTAAATTGGTTTCTTGTGGTCAATGCTTATAAGTTATAAAAATTCTAAATCGAACACAGAAAACCGAATGGTTTTATGTCTTCTAGTTTTTGAGAAAATTAAAAATTAGTAAAACTACTTTGAGTTTTTTGTTTTTTGGTATTTACGGTGATTTCATTTTGAGGATCAATGTTGATGATAGGTTCATCTTTGTAAGTAAAGTACAGCAATTCATATAGAGTTACAGTTGCATTATATGGGTATGTAAGACACAAACATGCATCTTAAGAAATTATATAAATTTGCTGCAGTCGTGCAGTAGTACCTACGTAATGTGAGTTTTTCATAATGCATTATACATTTTCATACATGAAAATTTTAAATGTGGAACTTTGTGCAACGTACCTATATATGTATGTATGTATATTTAAAAAAACAGCTGTTGACATAAGATATATAGGATAAATTCAAAGTTTCTTTCAATCCCATACACCCAACCTCGCACCTACCCCACATCCTATAGTGCGCCAAAGCAGGGGGGCAGCCGTAATGCTGGGTGCTAGCACTGTATTTATGTATAAGCAAGCCAAAAAAACAAAATCTCATAAAAAAGAAGTTTTAGTAATTTTCAATTTTCTCAAGAACTAGAAGACATAAAATCATCTGGTTTTTGAATAAGAATTAATTAGAGCAAGAATTTCAGAAAAAAAATAAAATATAATTTAATGGTTTTGAAAAATTACACTTTTAAATTTTGTTTTCCAAATTTTGAGTTTAAACCCAGTTTTTTTTTCAAAAACAATGCATAGATTTCACTTGATTTAAAAACTTTAAATAAAGATATACTACTTAATTGTAAGTATAACCGTTATTTTTAAATATTTTTTTCCAATTTTTAGTACTTTTTTTATGAAATTGCTCCTCCCGCCCAAACGGAGGGAGATAGACCACCCTCCCGTAGTAAAAAATGTTTGTATTGAACTGTTCTACAAAAAAAAACAAAAAACCATTATCATTTCTTGGCACCCTAGTTATCGTCCTCTTGCTTTTTTTCTTTAAATGGAATTGTTTTATAATCACTAATCAGTATTCTTTTACAAACATTCAACAACAACAAAATCTTGACGTGTATTCTTTGTTTAAAATTCTGTTTTTTTTTTTTATTTTCGGTACATTTCGATGGAATTTACTTCTTTTCTCATGTAAAAATAATCACGCTAATGCACTGACAAATCATTCAAATCTAATTACACCGAATGAGTTTTTGTATACCCGAAAGTACTTTTTTGCTGATGAATTCATTCATTAGGGTTTCATTTCGTTTCTGTGCGATGAAAATTCTACTTTTTCAATCCTATATCTAATGATATACCAACACAAAACTATAAGTATATCTATGTATCTAGAGTACTTCAGAACTAGCAGAGCCTATATTATGTAGTACAGTAGTCATGGTAAAAGTAGGCAAATAAAACTTGGACCATTCATCAAATTAATCCAACAGAGATATCCTCGATGACTAGTTGATGCTTTTTGATTTCTATTCCACCTTAACAAGCTTCCTCCTCCCCCAATAGCTATGCTAGAGGTAGTCATGATTTTACTAATGGTAAGGCTATTATTGTCCTGAGTCCAGACGAAAAACCAATCGGGAAATAGAATAGTGATTGAGGATGGTACATGCGGCGGTGGCAAAAAGGGGCTTGTTAATTTTAAGCATATCTATATAGAAACTATACGAGTATATTATCGACTGATTGGATTAATTAAGTTAATTGGCAAATCCGCTTTCAGTGGATATCAATAATGCACGGGCGAGCTTAACGAGCGGGATTAGAGGTGGCTTAAACAATGCATCGATTTTCGTCCATATGGTAATAAAAAACAATATAATGTTCTCTTCCTCGTAGGCAATGATAGCAAACGTGAGTGCTTCGAATTTCAAGTTTATATTCAATAACATTCAGCGAAAATTCATATATGTAGGTATACCTACTTACAGTTTTGCACACTATATAATGTAATCAACGTATTGTTAAAGAATTATATTTAATTAACCAGCTGAAGTGTGAAATAGCCTTGGAATTGGGCATTTGAATATTAATTTTTATGTTTTTATTATGAGTTTGCAAGTCTATATCGGTGCGTTAAATTTGATTGCACTCAAGTTTCAGATTCGAGTGGAATTTTTAATGTGAGATTAGCGCGAGAAATGTGAGAATGCTGCTTCTTTATATATATTTTGATAAAGTACAGTGGGGTATAAGGTACAGTGGGGCATTTTTGGTAAAATTAAAAATAAATTATGACAAAAATTTGTTTATTCAAAACTGTTTTTCAAAGATCTTCGCGAGGCTTGGAAAAAAATTATAAACATGCTTATCCTTTTCTTATCGCCATATTATTCACTCGATTGATCCAGATTAAAACTTAAATGTACGGATGTAAATTATTTGAATTTAAATTAATTTATACATATATGGATTTAAGTTTTTAATCTGAATCGAATTGAGTTAATTTACATCCCGAGTTAAGTTTTAATCTGGATTAATCGAGTGAATAATATGGCAAATTGTCAGCGCGTCATTTTTTTAATTTCATAAAAATCCCACTGTTAATAATACAAATTTAGCTAGAACACACCATGTATACCGATTTCATAGTCACGTTTTGAGTTTTAAATCGAATTAATTATGCTAATCACAGATGGTAGCTCTGAAGCTGCTGTGATGACGCGACAATCTGCGGTTGAATTCATTTGGCGAATTATCTTCAACAATGCGCGAGTGGAATATATTAGTATACACTGTATAAAGTACAGATACCACGCTTTATAGAAGAAGAAGAATCTTAAGGTAATTTAACACATAAATACATCATTATGGTGTTATGAATTAATTATGCCAGATTTCTGAATTAATGAGAAGAAACAAGAAGGTGCTGCATACGCACGTTTATTAGGTATGCTTGCTTGATTTATAATCTTTGGAAAATTTTCTGCAATTTTATGCTTCCTTTAATATACAGCATTTAAAAAAAAAATCAAGAATTATTTTAATTTGATTTATTATGATTTTCATATATGTATGTATATTGTATATACGTGTGCATTAGTCGTTCAAAAAAAACAATATTCAGATTTCTGGAATCGCAAATTCATCGTTAGTAATATTTAGTTAAAAATTTCCAACTAAATGTAGATAAGATATATGTATATATTTAGATACTTTTTTAATAAAATTTCTGTTTAAATACGAGCTGACGAACTAATTAGGTATCTACTCCTAAAAAGGAAAAAATTTATCTACAGCCTAAGGTTGCCAGAAATGTTTAGATGAATTTAAATATCAAGATTTTAAATTCTAAGGTTTTTTAAACAAATAAGGATTAACAAAGAGAATACAAAACTATTTCAAACACGCAATATTTTTTTTAAAGAAAAAAAAAATAGGTATAAATAAAATAAAATAAAATAAAATAAAATAAAATAAAATAAAATAAAATGAAATAAAATGAAATAAAATAAAATAAAATAAAATTAAATAAAATAAAATAAAATAAAATTAAATTAAATTAAATTAAATTAAATTAAATTAAATTAAATTAAATTAAATTAAATTAAATTAAATTAAATTAAATTAAATTAAATTAAATTAAATTAAATTAAATTAAATTAAATTAAATTAAATTAAATTAAATTAAATTAAATTAAATTAAATTAAATTAAATTAAATTAAATTAAATTAAATTAAATTAAATTAAATTAAATTAAATTAAATTAAATTAAATTAAATTTAATTAAATTAAATTAAATTAAATTAAATTAAATTAAATTAAATTAAATTAAATTAAATTAAATTAAATTAAATTAAATTAAATTAAATTAAATTAAATTAAATTAAATTAAATTAAATTAAATTAAATTAAATTAAATTAAATTAAATTAAATTAAATTAAATTAAATTAAATTAAATTAAATTAAATTAAATTAAATTAAATTAAATTAAATTAAATTAAATTAAATTAAATTAAATTAAATTAAATTAAATTAAATTAAATTAAATTAAATTAAATTAAATTAAATTAAATTAAATTAAATTAAATTAAATTAAATTAAATTAAATTAAATTAAATTAAATTAAATTAAATTAAATTAAATTAAATTAAATTAAATTAAATTAAATTAAATTAAATTAAATTAAATTAAATTAAATTAAATTAAATTAAATTAAATTAAATTAAATTAAATTAAATTAAATTAAATTAAATTAAATTAAATTAAATTAAATTAAATTAAATTAAATTAAATTAAATTAAATTAAATTAAATTAAATTAAATTAAATTAAATTAAATAAAATAAAATAAAATTAAATTAAATTAAATTAAATTAAATTAAATAAAATTAAATTAAATAAAAAACTAAAAAAAAATAAAATAAAATAAAATAAAATAAAATAAAATAAAATAAAATAAAATAAAACAAAACAAAACAAAATAAAGTAAAGTTTGAATTTTGAAGTTTGGCAGCTTACAAATTTTGTTTGTTTTGTATTTTAAAACGACTTATTATTTTGATGATAAAATTAATCATATGAATAAATTATTTATGTGAAAACAGAATTTATTCCAATACAACCTATTTATAAAATAAATTTTAACATTTCACCAATGATCAATGATAGATTTTAATTCTATATATGTGTAAATTTGGGCTGGAATAAAATTTAGTTTTTGCTTTGTTTTTAGTAAGAGTAACAAGTCTCTTCTTTAAAACAAAAATTTTACCTGATTTATTTTTCTAAACGTATAATAAAGCCGAAAAAACCTTTAACTCAAACGTTGTTTTCTACTAAAAATAGGTACATCGAATAGTTTTCACTTGGTAGTGAAAACACGCACTTTGGTCCAAAATGAATTTTTTGGTTGCAAAAATCATAACTTTTGAACGCATGAAGATATCGCTACAATTTTTTTTCTTCTAAAAGAAAACTTTCGAGGCGATAAAAATTGCGGTTTTTAAGAAATTTGTTTCAAGGGATGTTTTTAACTTTAAAAACAGTTAAAATTTTACGAATTTTGTAAAAAAAAAGTCTGTGGCTATTAAATTATTCATATAAAGGGTGTTCAAAAATTAAATATTTGACCACAGTGGCTCCACAAATTCAACGAACCAACTTTTGATGATTTTAGCGTATTTTAACAGTATTTTTTTTTTCCATTTTGTGGCTAATCGACATATCTTTTAAACTCTATACGTGACCAATTTTATGTGAAATAGTGTAGGAAAAAAGTAAACGGATCAAAATATTAATTATTTAAACAAATTTTTTGTTTGTTTTGTAAGATAAAATAGAGTATATTATACCTCTTAATTATAGGTTTTATACTTTTCAGAAAAAAATCATTATTTATAGCTATTTTATTTATTTTTAGGTATTTCTATGAGAACAAAAAATCAAAAAAAATCGGATGTTGTATTCCAAATTTAACAGGATTTATCATTAAGTATATTTTAGTAGGGAAGAGTGGGGCAAGAAAGACCACGAGGAAAAAAGAACCAAACCGATATTTTCCATGCTTCTTAACTCCATCTTATATTCAATAGTTAGAACTAATAAAAAACCTACTTTCCCAACACATCCCTTAGTTTCATTGAAAATATGAAGTTAGTTGCGATTTAAATGATGAAAGTTTGAAAATGGACTGTCTTTTAAAAAAACTTCCAATTTGCAAAACCCATCCAAAACGACAGGTTCATAATCCCGAAAATTTTGTTTATTTTGTATTGTTTATGATGGTAAGTGCTATCTTTAACCGCTGGAAATAAAGGTAAGTAAATAATATTAAGAAAAATAAAAATATATATTTTGTAAAAAACTTCTCATGGGCAGTACGTGTTCAATGAATATAAAAATCAGAAGATATTCTATATTTTTAGTTTCATTTTGAAACTGACATTTGGTAACCCTGTTTAATAAACTTTTTTTTTAATGTTTATGAGTTTTCAAAATAATTCTTCATGAGTCTTAAAAATTCAACAAATTTTCTTCACATACCTACCTTAAATAAGTACAACACAATTTTACTATCAATTTCACTATGTTTAGATGAGATAGTATAGAACTAAGCTGGTTTGACTGTGAAATTCCGAAGAATCAATCATGTTTGTTATCAATTATAGCAGATGATAATATATGAAATCAAAAAAAAAATCAAAGCAAATAAATGTCATTGCTTCCAATCAACACTATATAAGACTTCAAGCCCTAAGACCGAAACATAACAGCAATCGTTATAGCTGATGAAAACTGATCTGATCCTCGTCACTCGTCATCATTGTTGCCTTCATTATAAAATTCATTTCATTCTTCTCATTCCTCAAACTTCACCTTCAACCGTGCGGTGCGGTGCGGAAACCAGAGCGCAACGCATTCTGAATTCTGAAATCTTAGTATTTCATCGACCGCTGATCCGATCGCACGTTATTCTGACGCTTCACAATATTATCGCTGCCGGGTGGTCAAATAGTTTTACACTCGATTTTCCAGTTCTGTTCGAGTTCTGACGCTGCTATTGCCACTGCTACCCCGCAGCCCAGAGTGAATGACCATAACTGAACGATTGAATTGTGTATTCCCAGTTTTATTGTACATACAATCCGATTAAATAAATCTATAAAAAGAACAAAAAAATAATAGTTTCTGGTTCAAAAGCCAACAAATGTAATATTTTAATCACTGTGACACCACCGCCGCGCCGCCACCGCAGTACCAGAGGCGCTGTGACATTCATTTTTTTTATATATAAAATATTTTTTTTTTTTGAAAGGTCGCAGTCTGGCTGGTGTTTTTGGAAAAAAAGGAAAGATTTTTTGTACTGTATACTCGAACATGAGAGGCTGTTAAACTGTTATTTTTAGCAAACAAACGCATTATTTTGCCGGAAAAAATTACTGCTGGTATATTTATTTTACCTACCTGCTTGGAAATGCTATGCTAGGTGAATGTGTAAAAGTGTGAAGGTGTTATTATTAATGTCTTCAAGCAAAATAACGTGAAAAAAAAGCAATTTTAAGAGAAGATACGAGGATTTTATTGAATTTTCAAATTTCCGTCTGTGTGTCATTAATAATAAATGATGAATGAATAATAATAATATACCTTTGTAGTGTGTGAGGTTTGTAATTGATTGTGTCGTGTGTTTTTTTTTTATTAGATATACTTTTTATCGGTTTGTTTAAAACAGTAACAACAACAGATAATAAATATTATTGTATGGTAATGTACATACCTGTATAGGAAGCGCAACCATAGAGAAATCAGCAGAGTACTTGTTTGCCAAAAACATTAACATAACACGGAACGATCGGATTTGATGGTGAGAGTTTGTTTGTGTTGCTGTTTCAATTTTTTTTAAATTTTATTTTGATGATTCTTCAATTTTGTAGGTATTCCAAATCAAAAGTTTTATTGAGTTTCTGATCAAAGATGAGTATACAAGAGTTTAAGCTCTTATGACTTCCGGGCATAACAAAGAGTGGAGTACCTATATACCTTCTTCATTGATGTATGAATTCTCTATCACAGGCATAAAGTTTAAAGAAAAATGTTTATAGAAAATTGAATAAATTTAAAAGTTCAATTGTTCATAAATATTTGATAGAAATTTATTCAATGAATTTTGGGCTTGCAAGGATTTACATTCACTTTCTTTTCAATTATTTACAAATAAACTTGTCTTTCTATTTTGATGACAAATATTTTCTCTAAAGTGCAAGCATTTATAAAAGGTTTAAAAAAAAACTTAATAACTTTGCGAGCTAGAAAATAACATCTGATTTAATAGAAAATACAGATAGATGTACCTACATATGTATATTGGTTTTGAATTTTTTAATAGAAATTACATTAAGAGTAATTTCTACTTGAAAAGTTCAGCAACACATCGATTTCGGCAAATTATAACGGAGGTTGAACCATGGTTCCTGTGTCAAGTAGAAGTGGTATAAAGTGCTTTTAAAACTATTAAATGAAAATAAAGTCAGTTCCGTCTCCGGGTCCCGTTAAGGATTAATAGGGGCAAAAAAGAAACATTATGTTGCTATTGAATAATTGTGTAAAAATGATCTATTTTATTTCATTAAACTAATTGAAACTTATAATATTGTATATTAACAGTGGAATTCTTAAGAAACGTTGGGAAAAATAGTGAAATACAAATTGTTTTTATTCGCATTTTTATCAAAAATATCGAAACAGCTTAAACTCCAGTGGAAAATAAAGTCTTTATTCGGGAAGTTTTTTGTGTGCTTCTTTTGTATGTTTTTCTATTATTTTCGTTGAAGTAAATTTCGACTTTATTTCCCAAATTCTTTCGGCATTGTTACCAAATAGATTCCAATTCTTTCGCTTTTATTTCCAAATTGCATTTCTACATTATTGCAACTACATACTTGTCTACATTATTGCCACAATGTTAAACATAATTACTCTTTCGTTATATGGAAATAATGTCGAGCATAGAAAAAGGTGGATTTCAACGTTGTTTCTAATTTCATATGGAAATAAAGTCGATTCGGCGTTATTATACCTTCAGCCATCTACCTTATTTCAAGGCACTTGGAATAGTTTTTCTTCGATTCTTCGAAAAATCATAGCTAAACAAAACAATTAAAACGTGTTGTTCTTTCGGGTATAGAACTCCATTAATAACCAGTAGTTATCCTTAACTGTTGCAGCTGCAAATATGGCACAATTATCACAATAAATTTAAATCTGTCGTGAAGTTTGGAACAAATTCTTCTCAGGGACGACCATCAACAAACCGAATTCCACCCATTAAATGTCACAGAGAACACCTGCTCTCCTCGAATCTCGCTAGCATCACTCCATTATAAGTTCACCCTTAGATATTTTTTTTTTATTGTATTTTAATGTTTCAATATTTATCAACTATCAATTGATTTGATATTTGATATTTATTGGACTTTGCGGTTAATATTTTATCGTTTTTAACTTTAAAAATACTATCAATTGATAATTGATAATCGCATTAGGGGTGATTATGTTTGCTCTCCCTGGCTTTACAATAATATTTAAGAGTGATTATTTAAATAACTTTGCGAATAAGTTTTGTAGGAATTTGTAATTTGTAATTCCTTTTTTTTGTCAAACGAAAAAAATGCATTTTTATTTTCCATTATACATATTTGTCTATTTATATCTTTCTATCACATAAATAAATTCAGAAGAGCTATTCTCCCATCAATGTTTATTTTATTTTCAAATAAAAAACAAAACACCAATTAATTATTCGATGTTATATAAATAAATAAATATAGTGGTATTCAAAATTTAGCTTAATGAAGTTTTTGGAAATCATTATATTTGCGATACTGACATCATCGCATCATTATAGAGAAGTAAATACAAAACATAAATTTGCATAAATTCTCATTAAAATCAATCACTTTTGTCAACAAACAATGATTTTAATAATATATATAATTTAGGAACTGACTTTGTTTTTAGCAAATGCAATTGAAATAAAATTATCATAGAAAATTTACCTAATTAACATGATAATTATGCAGAATTAATTAACATAAAATCAATAGATACCTATAATAATAGTCATAATTGTCAAAAAAAAAATCATGTATTCTCATTGTATTTTATGTATGTTAATATTTTCCTATTTAATTAGCTTTAAAAATGAGAAAATATACATACGTATGTACTATGTAGGTATGTTTGACACACTCCTTTGCATTATATAAACTTTTCAACTCCAACACGCTTTATGGTTAAAATCAATTAATTTAAATTGAGTGGCAATTTAATTTATATTCAATTATTTTGTGTATATAAATTGTATATGTATAAGCGATTTGATTTATGAATTTTTGGTTTCTCATGATTACGGTTCAAAAGTTTAATTTAATATATGACAAAATTTATACACAATTTATATAAATTATATAACATTTTTTTTTTTTAGAATTCGATTTATTTTTATTCATTATTTGGCTTTGTTGTACCAATGTAGCTAATGATTGCCAGTGGTTCATAGGAATTTGTTGTTTTTGTTTCATCTTTGCGAAGGTCTAGTTTAAATGAACAAGTTGATTTTAAAGCGGCCTATATGTAACATAAACAATTTTTAAAATAAATTAAAACTCATAAATCAATAAACATTATCATTACCAGTTCTTGTTGTCCATCTAAAGCTGTCCGAATAGCTTCTTCAGCTAAGTGGACATTTCTGTCAAAATTGTTCATTTTCTCGGCTTTGAGAAGACAGTTAATTGCTTCTGTGAGAGGTGTTTCTGGAAAATTTGACACTTTTGTCATTAAATCAATATCAATTGTACTTGCTAGTTTGAGTTCATCTCGATGTTTCCTAAGATAAATTAAGGAAATTTTACAAAGGAGATCTTAGGTCAAAGTACACTGAGAATTAACTCTTACCAATATGTTATACTTTCGGAAGCTTCTTTCAGTACTTCATCTTCAGTTCCTACTGTTCCTTTTTCTGTTTGTTCTTTTTTAAATTCATCTGAGCAAAACAACTTTCGTTTTTCAAGATCATTTCGCAAATTCTGTTCGTATTCAATTCTTAAGTCAAATGCTTCCAACACTGACATTGGTACAGATTTTTGGTCAATTTCTAAGGGAATCTCTCCACACCCAAACACAATACCAAAAGCAATTTTATTAAAATCAATTACTCCATTCACAGTGTCGACTATAATTCCAGGAAAATAGCTGTCTTTAACCAGATTTTCAAATAAATGATTCCTTCTGGTAACAAGTTCTTCATGCCAATAATTTAAATATTGATTGGAGTTATTTAATTTTAGTTAGTTAGATTTAGTTAATTTTGAAGAAATCATTATACTTACGAAGAGGAAGTGTGGATTCCATTTCATCATTTTGCCCATATTTTAACTGTTTTATAAGAAAACAAATTTTACATTTTTTTTTTTATTTCGAATAAAGTCAACACTCTTACCTCTCTTCTAGGAAATGCAGTATATTCAGTTGGTTGCGACTAAAAATAAGATGAGTAAGTTTATATTTCTGAGATATAAGAGGACATTCTCATAAATATATAAACACAATGGCGCAAATTCGTAGTCGTTTTTAGACCCCAGTTTGTCTTAGCCTGGAGTTTATCTAATGTAAATTAGATAGGATAAACCCAGTATTTTTTTAGAAACAACTTAAACAGTGACTATGAATATGCCCCAATTTCTCACAAAAAATTCTTAGTTTGGCTGTCATCAAACTTCGTTGGATTCATTTCTCAATGAGTTTCTGTCTCCACCAAATCAAATTAGAAAAAAAAGACAGTTCTTCAATGTGAGAAATACTGTTTACATTTAACTTTAGGCACTGTCCTACTGATTCAAAGTGACGGAAAAAAATATCTGAGTGCTCAAAATTATAAATTTAATAATAATAAGTTAAAGATTACGTGATTGTGAGTAAGAACAGTTGCTCGTAAAAATCTGGAAATAATGAAAATGACCAGTGTTCTCAAATTTCAATTATGAAGAAGTAATAAAATGTGAAACATGAATATATGAATAAATGACTAATTGCAAAGAGCCCTTTGTTCTTGTAAGTATAAATAGCACCCCAATAAGTAAGATCATGTTATGTTAGATTAGTTATCGAAAGCGATCAGTTGCTTTTAGTAATAAGTTGAAATAAACTTTTTTAAAACCCACTCGATGTGAGTAAGAATTTAATTTAATATAATAAATTTTGCAACTGCTCTTTTAGATTTTTACAATTTAAATAGCAAATCTTGTAGAAAAAAATTACTTGCGAGTTTTGACAAAATTCATGACAAAAACTTTTTAACAAATCACATGGAATCTGAAGATAAAAACTCATTTGAAAAATGTAGGTCCTCAATTAATATTTTTTTTCTTTAAAGCTTACATGTTGAATTGTTATTCCGCTACTGTTTGCATTATAAGTTCTTCCTTGCCTACTCTTCGGAGTATTTAAATTTGGAATAGAAGTGTCATTCGTGTAAGTTAAGTGCTGAAAATAATTTTGTTTCATAAAAAAAAAAACATTTAATTAAGAGCAACAATAATACCTGTTGGCTATTTGAGTTATTTGATCTGAATTCTGTTAAATTGAAAGTTCTTCCAGAATCATCATAGGGTAATAGATCATTCTAGTTGAATTAATATTTTTGATTAAAATGAATTAAAAGTAACTCACTACCTTTTTATGAACATCATCATTTTCTTGATAAAAGATGAGAGTCTTTAACGGATATTTATAATTTTCAAGTTATTCGCATTGAAATGTCTTTAAACAAATTTAATTGCATATGTCAAATTTTAACAGTTTTATTTCTGAAGTAGGAAATAAAATCAATTTGAACTTTATGTGTAAGTAAATAATAGAAACTCGTGTACAATGCGTCAATAACGAAAATCGTAAGAGTGCATAAAAAAAATTATGCTGTAGAATAAACGTTTGAAATATTGTAACCTACTTGCGGTCAGAAGTGGTAAATTCCAAGAACTATTGTGTAATCTTTTAACATCACTTTGAGTTAAGTTTTTCGTTTCCAGAACGAAACCAATAAAATATAAAACATTTAAAGTCAAACTATAGATTACCTATACACTTCCTCAAGTACCGTAAATTCCCAACGTATGTAGAAATATATCATAACGATGTTCATTTAAGGTATTGATTAAACTTTCAAAAATATAAAAGAGAATCAATAATAATTAAACTTAACATACGTCTCTAAAATTTGAAGTTCCATCCGTTTTCGAAAACCATGAATCTGCAGGTCCGTTAGTTCTATTATTATAATTATTTTCAGAAAAATGCTGAAATATTTAATTCAGATAATAATCATAGATCACTCGATATTATTTCGGAATTCAACAATACTTCTGCTTTTGAGGCCAAATCATTTCTAAAGTCTGACAAATGGAGAGGCTTGCCAGATGAATTATAAGTTCTGCTGAAAGGGGTTCGTTGTAAATATCGAATTGAAGGATCTTCGTATATGTTTGGTTGTTCTGATTGATTATGGTTGACCATTTCGAAGTCAATATTTCCAGATTCAATTGATCTCGCCTAGTAAAAGATTATGTATTTAGTTTTGAATTTAATCTTTGAGAAGTTTATTGTTTGTGGCTTTTTAAATTTAAGCTAAGAAAAACTTCTTTAAGTTGTTCGACATTAAGTTTAAAAGTAAATCGAAAGATATTAATGTTAAAAATATTTTTCTGGTCAAGAAGTGATAAAATTAAATTGATTTTTTTTTTTAATTCAAAAAACATTTTTTTGGAAAATTTTGGTAATATTGGCAATATAATTAAATTTTGTATTCAATTCTAACACAAACAAATAATGGCAGAACATTTTGGACGAATAAGTATGATGTTAAAGCATTTTAAGTAAAAAACAGTATTTCACGAACTTTAATTAATTTTTTATTTTAGCACCGTGCTATCTTTTTAACAATTTATTAAAATTGAAATCACCAAGTGCCTAATATAACATTTTAGTATCATACAGACTCCAAATGTCACTGTGACAATCAAAAACGTGAAAATGGTATGTTTGCTTACTAATTATTTACACGAACTGTTTGTTTGGCCCAGAATAATTGTTTAGCTAAAATAATAATTCAAATCATTTATTTGTTTTGATTTATTTTGTCATCAAAATTATTAGTGATTCTTCTTTCTTGACGTCTTAAAGTTAACATTTAAAATTTTCAATAAGTTTTTTTCGATAGATGGCACTGAAAACCAAAACATAAAAAACTCAAAAACTAACCACCACCAATTGAATTGAGACTTACACAATATATTCGTTATGAAGTAAGAAATTAACATAAATCAAAAGTTTTAATTTTTACTGACGGATGGCAGTAAACACCAAAATATGTTATGCACATGGACAGTTGTGTTTGCAGCATGTCCACGCACAAAGAAAGTTGTCATTCTATAAGCTTTAAAATGAGTTTAATTTAACTTTAATTATTTAATTTCAATTTTGCAATAAAAAGATTCTTAAAAAAATAAAAGAAAACATAATCTATAATTGAACTGCATGAGTGTGAAGCCCTGCATTAGATGTTTTATTAGCTATTATTGGAAAGGAACTACGAAACATATATACAAATCAAAATCACTATAGCTTTCACACACATCTTTCATTCACGAACTAAGTGACAGCAGTGCAGTGGAGCAATAATTACGTAACTTCTTAAATTAAGGGTCTGTTTCAAAATGTCTGATTAAAGTTCCAATTAAGCTACATGGAACTTATTCGACAGTTAACAACCTCATTTACGTTTCACAATGTCTGAATACGTCTAATTGGCAATTAAAGTTCTAAGTATTTTACTGGCAAGATGAAGTGCCGATTAGAAAATTAAACTGACAATTAAAAATTCAAAACTTTCTTCACTAACACTCACACTTCAATTCAACACACTTATTATTCACATCTCTTTGGAACAATCCTCTCGACACTTTTAACATAAACAAGAAGATGACCCACCATGAAAAACTAACTATTTGATGATTATAAATATTTTTTCTTCAATATTTGACATGAGTCAAATTCAATTTGTCTGGAAAACTGGAATAACGAACGAATAGCTAATTGATCATTGTGAAACGCAAAGTTTTTTAATGGGAGGATTTAATTTTAGGATAAATTAAATGTCGGATAACTAATTAGAAATTTACTCAGGCATTGTGAGACAGACCCTAAATATAATATGAATTAAATATAATAATTTTCAGTTATGTTTTCTTTTTTCTTTTGGAAAAGTATATGTATTTGTAAAATTACGTTAAAAAAACAAATATTAGGCACGTTCAGAAAAATAGAATATCAGAGATACCGTTCCGCCAAAAAGTTATAAAGAGAAACCAAATTTCTTTTCCTCAGTATTTTGACACCAAAACTGAGAACTTTGCTGAGGAATCCTGTTTATGCTAATGAGATTACTGAGGTCTCCGAAATATCATTTTCCTGAACTTGCCTATTGTATACGTATATACCTCTTCCGCAAAGGTCACAAGTTGAGTAATTAGTGTTGGATAAACCACAACCTCTGTCAACCTTAATTTTGTCTTTATATAAATATTTCAAATTGTTTCACGAAAGGAGGAACATTGTTACCTGAGGTTCAATAAGAGAACTCCTTGTATTTTCAGGCTTTTGATTTAAACTCCGACTCTGTAAGATAATGGTATATCATTTTTTTTAACATATAATTAACAAAACTCACAAACTCTTCGAAATCATCCATTTTATTATTATAAACTCCTTTGGTGTAATACTTAAGAACAAACAAAATTAAAAGAATTTAAATTTACCCGCCAGAAAAGAAATAAGAAAATTTTGTCTAAAGTGTCTATATTTGACTGCTAGGTATACTTCGATCTTTAAACATCAAAATTAAATGGGGTATATTCACAATCTTCAAAAATCTGTGCAAGTACAGTCGAAATTATTTTTAGGGGTGTAGAAAACACATTTTTTTTTATATGAACTTTGACACAGGTAAAGGAACACATCTATATTATTTTTTTTTTATTGGCAACTCTGCTTCTCAGCTGTCAAGTTGTGAAAATTTTATTCAGACATTTAAAAAGAATTTTATAAAAATATGCCACATATGTTTTTTTCGCAGAATATTTAACAGAATATTACCAGTCAGAACATCTGCATTTTGATTAAAGATAAATAAATAATTAAATGAATTAAATATTAGAATGTAACTTAATTATTCAATATGTTAACTTTTACTATTAATTGTAGGCTTCATAGCCCATTGTAAAAGATTCGATAAATAAATAAATAAAAATGAAAATGAAAATGAAAATAGTTTGACCAATTTATCTGGAAAACTGCTCTTATGATTAAAATAAAAAGAAACCAGTTTATTATTGTAACATATATAGTCTAACTCTAGGTCTCCAGCCCACCTTATTGATACACAATCAAATAAAATATGACCGTTTTTTATAGTTAGATTTCCGAGAACGACTTCGATATAAAAATAATATGCCCTAATAAAGAGTAAAAGTTATTATATTCCCTTATCAGAACTATTACATCTTATACCTATAGATTTCTATATTTTATTAAAAACAAAAATAACAGCAGCTGCTTATCCCAGATTATTATGCTCATATTATTATGTCCTTGTTTTGTATTATAAAGATTCACAAATATTTCAAGGGTTTATATATATCACCCTGGATATCTGCTACACATTTTTACTTTGTGTGTGGTTTTATGCTTATTAATCGATAAAAAGTCTTCACTTAACGACTTAACCCATATAAAATCGATCAAAACCAAAAGCCTAAAATACCACTTAAGACTTTTATTTCCAAAAAAGTAAATCAAATCAACTATAAACCGAAAAAAAAAAATTGATGAAAAGCACACACAAGCATCAAAATAACGAGCTCACCAGAGATGTTTAATAATATCCTCCTGTGTGGCGATAAAAGCAGATTTTCGTTCAATCCATATCTCCACTCAACTCACCTTAACTTCCTGATGGTCAATTGACTATATAAGCTGCTTTCAAAAAAAAAAAAAAACAAGATTCTGGATGCTGTCCTCTTATCAGCGAAAGCATTATTTCGATTTCCTTCTCCAAACAAGGATATAAATTTATTTTTTTTTTATAAAGTGAGTAACACTACATAAAATCCATGTTACACTTAATTTTAATAACGAATCAAAATTGTAATATGAGCGGGTGTGTGTACTAGGTGCCGTATTGCCAGCATAGAGGAACCGGAAAGATTTATACACTTTACGCGTAACGCTTTACGTTATGTTTTTATGTTTGTGTCTCCAAGTTGTGTTAATATAATTAATGAAGAAACAAATTTAAGTTGTGAAAGTAAAACAGAAAACATACATTTATTCACGTATTTTTATTTTCTTTTAATTTCATAACCTTACGTAACGTTTGAATTTTTAAAACGGCGCGGCGGAAAATAGCTTGAAGCTAATGAATGGCGAACTTTGATGTTCCTTCACCTTAACACCATGTTTTTTGACGTGTGAATATTTATGTCAGCGGTAGGGTAAACTAAAAACGTATGTGGTAGGCGTTTTACGTTACGAGCAATATGTAAGTGTAATACATTACGTGTTACAGGTATATTGGTACGGTGTGATTGTACTATGAATATAAGATACGTTCAATAACAATAACCGACACTTGGACGAACTTTTATATTTATCTTTAATCACTGAACTTACAAATTTGTTAGCTAAAGATTTTTTAATAATCATTTTATTGCACTTATGGCAACACTGATCGGGATCCAATAACGATTGAATCTTTTAAAATCAAAAAACAGCCATTTTCACTTCTTTTTTTTTCTTCTTTTTTGTTTATATTTTTCTGTAGGTAGGTATGTCCCTGCTTAAACGTTTTTCTTTTCGATTTGTGTGTTTATACTGTGTCCTGCTTCAAGGAACGTAAAGATTGATATCTGCATTTTCCGGTGCTAACCCTATGGATGAACGGGTGAACGGATAGGCAAATTTCCGGCGTTCAAGTGCCCATTTAACGGAAATTGTATTTTTCGCTTACCTAGCTAGGAAGATACATATACCTACTATCATTTCTGATTATACTAGTATGATGCTCCTTTTTTTCTTGAATTGAGATTTTACCCATCAGGACATCGTATAGAATTCTTGTGTATCGTCTATCGATATCCAGTAGGTCTCCTGGCAAAAGGAGGTAGAGCTCAGTCTTGGTAAGTTATTTATTTTTTTCTTTTTTTTTTTTTCTTTTTTTTCTATGAAATCGACAACGTTTTCAAATTCATATTTTCCTCTGAAGCTCTTGTACGTGAGAGTTTACAGGTTACACATTTTACTTCATTTTAATTTAGTCCTTTAAGCAAACACACTGCACATACACGAGTTTGAATGAAAAACTTCTGCGTAACTGCTTTGTTATCTTTAGTGTGGGTCGTTGGTGGAGGAGCGGGGGGTAATATATACCATTTTCCGTTGCATCTTCTTGCACTTTTACTTACAGGAAAGTAATCATACTTGAACCGAACGTTACATAAGGTATAGGGGAGGGGGTTTCAGTTCGTCAACAGGACTATGGGCTAGGTAAGTAGAACGAAAGATATCTTAAAGGTACTTGACGATAGAACACGACTATAATGTGGTGGGTGTGGCAGGATATTATACATTCCGTTAGCATTTGCATTTAGATTGTGTATATAGTTTGCTCTTTTTTTCATATATACCTACATATATTAAAATTTTTGTTTATACAATTTTTTCTTCTAGGTGAATTGTCCTTGGTATACACCGTATTTTCCCTGCGTACTGATTTCCATTTTTTTCCTTTGCCTTTGGAGCGTGTGAAGTTTTGCTATATAGCGCCGTATTTCTTTAATCTTGCTAATGCAAAAACACTTTGTTAATTACTTTGAAGTGAGTTAATGATGAGGAACCCACAAATTGAACCTGTCTTTTTTTTATTCAAAACGTGGATGAAAAGATGAGTTGTTCGAATTGCTGATTCGGGAGAAATATCAAATTTATTGGATGAAGCTAATTATAGGAATTACATAATCTGATAAAGTATTTGTTTATATTAGGTATATTTTGTTAACATTGGGTTTTGTTTATTTAAGGGAGAATTAATAATAATAATAATTAAGTGGTTCAAATAATTAAAATGATTATTTAAAATCGATAAATAGCTCAAAGGAAAATATTATTGTTTTAACTTGATATATGTAATTTGAATGGATTTAAATGAATTTTTTTCAATATATTTTTTTAATTTTGAGTAGACAGTCAAACTAAGTTTTTATAACATCACAATAATTTGTTACAAGCTAGACTTTGCATTTTATTGTTCTTCATAAGTCCAATTACCATGCATTTTTTGGGCCCATTGCTTTTTTAGTGCTTTGGCCTAATCGCTAATTAAATTTGTTGTTATTGATTTATCTCAATTTCTTTTGTTCTGAGAGAAAAATTGTGATGACAAAAATCATTCTGTATTAATTTAAATATTTGTTGTCTTAGAACCGTACCCTCTGTAGTAAGTTCATTTAACGATCTGAAGCGGCAAGGTTTCCAACTATCAGATTCTTCACGTTTTGACCTACCATGCTTTAGCTTTTTGTGAGATTCGGCTGGAATCACCCTGTATTCAATTTAAAATATGTAGCTTAAAACTACAACAGATTCTCTAAATATTTGTCTGCCCGGATAACGGTATTCATGCAATTTTTTTTATTAAAAAACATTTTTAAAAACTGGAAAAATTTCAAATGATTATAAACGGGCTTTTATAGATTATCCGCAATGTCCCCGAAAATTGGAGCAAAATAACCCTGTTTTAAGCTACCATCATATCATTTTGTTATGTACGATGTACAAACACAAATACATTTATATTAATATTGTACTTATCAATCAATAAAAAAAAATAAAAATGTTCATTGATAAAATCATTATCTGTGATTAAGGGAAGACCACAACACAAGTGACACTTAAGATAATAACATTAAACATAGATCAACTATTTAATTTAGAAAAAGAAATGTTTACATCACATGGAAAACAAATCATTGTCTAGCCAAAAACCACACGTGTCAAAGAAAACAAACGATTTATTTAGTATTAAGGTACCTAAATCACAATTTTATTTAGTAATTAAAATATCAGGTTATTGTTTTTTTTTTTCCAAAGCTTTGAATGGGAAAACACTTTTGCCATCTGCTTCTATCTTAATGAGGTGATAAAAAATCTAATAAATTTTCTATTAAATATCCCACTAGAAATTAATATTAAACTAAAATTCATTATTTTTGATAGCACCTACCTGCACTTTGATTTAAAATAGCGGTGGCAATATTTCGCTTATCATATTTTAATATTATTTACGTACATTTTATTTTATGATTATAGTTTCTATCTATAACTTTTTATATTGTATCTTATCACAAAGATCAAACTAGATTAGCTTTATATATTGATGAAAGTTTTTATAAATTTGCAGATAAAAAACACAACTCAACACACAAAACTCTAATCGGAAGCAGTTATTCGAACAGTCTATCAGCATGAATCGTTTGCTCCTGATCAATATTTTCTGCGCGATTATTATTGGGCTCGTGTCAGGAACTCCATATAACGGAAGCAATATTCATCAAAATGCTAAGAGGGCAATATATCACACTCACGGACTTGGCCAGCCAACATTGATTGAACGAACCCCCCAGTCCAAACGACCATCGTTGGAAGAATACAATAAACTTCGAAGTAAATTGGTAGAAAATGAAGAAACACGTGGCTTTGGATCCCAGATTCAACTTAACGCCGATGAAGTTCTAGCTAATAAAATCATAATGGCGGCAAAGGTTAAGGAATTTGACGAAGGTCTTCGGGTGCCGCATCTCTTCAATCCATCTCAACATTTCTTTAGCGTTTTGGAAAAAATTCGTCAATCAGAGCTCTTTAGACTTTTGGAAGCAATGCCTAAAGGTGCGGTCCTGCATGCTCACGATACCGCTCTCTGTAGTACCGAATACCTGGTAAATCTAACTTATAAGGCAGACCTTTGGCTGTGCAGTGACAGCGACAAAGATGCCAAACTCTTCCTTTTCTCCAAAAATCGTCCAGCTAATGAGGAAGGCTGCTCGTGGGAGTTGACAGCAAAGGTCCGCGAAGAACGTGGAGTAAAGAAATTCGACGGCTATTTGAAATCAAGGCTGTCGTTGTATCCAACTAAAAAATTTGATGATGTCAATGCAGCTTGGGTAGAATTTGTGAAAATCTTCGGATTACTTGATGGTTTGTTATTTTATGCACCCGTTTGGGCTGAGTACTATTATCAGGCCTTGAAGGAATTTTACGCCGATGGAGTGATGTATTTGGAGTTTCGAACAACTTTGCCAATTGTATGTAAATTTGAATAAATTCGTGTAAAATTAATTTCTCCGAACTTTTGTTAACTTTTTCTAGCTCTACGATATGGATGGGACAGTTTACACAAGTATAGACACTGCTCGAACCTATGAAAAAACATTGAAGGCCTTCAAAGCGGCAAATCCTGGCTTCATAGGCTCTAAACTCATATACGCTCCTCAGAGGAATGTTCAAACTATCGAGATCTCTGATTACATTTCAACCGCAATTCAACTGAAGGTGAGTTTAAAATTTAAACCTCATTTCAAAATGCTTGTGAAAAAAAAATATCTTTTTTTTTGGATTAGGATGAATTCCCGAATTTCTTTGCTGGTTTTGATTTGGTTGGCCAAGAGGAACTCGGCAAACCACTAATCGATTTTCTGCCCCAACTACTCGACATTCCCGACGACATTAATTTCTATTTCCATGCGGGTGAGACAAATTGGTTTGGTGCGACCACAGATGAAAACCTAGTTGACGCAGTACTCCTCGGTACCAAACGCATAGGACATGGCTATGCACTAATTAAACATCCTGCAGTCCTGGCCCAGCTAAAGAAAAACGATATAGCCATTGAAGTGAATCCGATTTCGAATCAAGTACTTCAACTGGTCACCGATTTGAGGAACCATCCCTGTTCCCATCTCTTTGCGGACAACTATCCGGTGGTTATATCATCGGATGATCCCTCATTCTGGAGGGCTTCACCTCTGTCACATGATTTCTATGTGGCATTCTTGGGTATCGCTTCGGCTCATGCTGACTTGAGGTTACTCAAGCAATTGGCAATCAATTCAATTCAATACAGTGCTATGAGTGGTGATGAAAAGGAGCAGGCATTTGCTATGTGGCAGACAAAATGGGACAAATACATCGACGGACTGCGAAGTTCGGCATCATCGTTATCCAATCATATCGATTGACTAGCGGTGGCGGTGCGATTTGTACTGCCACTTTTCATCGTTGCCAGTTCAACATTTTTGTACAAATAATCTAGAAAAATTATAATATTGAAATTTGCCATGAAAAATAGGAAAATAAGGACATTCGTAGAATGGGAGAGGACAAAGTATTAAATAAGCTTTAATTAAGACACAGTTTTTTTTATTTGATTTTTCTGTTTCTTCTTCGAAATAAAGAACATCCAAAGAAGACAACGTAACGCAGGAGATTTGTATTTGGTTGTACATAGTATAAATCCGAATCTGAATGCAAGTGGTGTAGGTGTAATTGGAATGTCTTTGATCAAAGGACATCACAAAGAGATTTCCATAGGTCCTTAATTAGATTAAGGACATTCATAGAGCTGCTATATACATAGTTCTCTCTTGTGTTCTATGTCTCCTTGTCCCAATACTATTAGCAAATAAATTAAATACTCCAGGTGGCCGCACCTTAGATGAAAGGTAATTACAATTGGAAGTATAAAGTCAATTATTGTCGTCAAGTTCGTGGAGAGAAGATATTGAAAGAAAAATCTACAAGTGGCTTAATGGAAAAAGTATTTCATTGAAGCGAAGACAATTATGGGAAATTTGAAGGGCATTTAAGTGTTAAAAAGACAAAATTGGCAAAATGTCATAGCTTTGATTGAGGAGAATAGTAAATACTAAATAGTAAATTACTTTATTAAATTGGATTTTAATCTATCTCACTTTGAGGTTCAAACGTTGAAATTAAAATTAAGTTATCACAGAAATGGTTGAAGTTTATTATGTTGACACATAATATAATCGAGGAAGAGATATCTTCAAAGAACTTTTTCTAACACTACATTTTCACAAGGGAAAATGATGTGATTTCGTTTAAAATTTACAAATTCGATTTCAAAATGAGAATCACCCCACATTTCCACACGGATTCGAAAAAAGTGTTCTGATTTCCACTTTTGCGTTAGCTAGTATTCAAACCTTTTTTTCTTTCAAAATCAGTAAAAACAAAATTCTAAACGTTGAATTTGTTGAAAAAAATTAAATAAATCTTGTGGATGATGTATTTTTTTCTTTTCACTTTTGGTTTAAATCAAGTTCATAATGCATTTCTTTTAACAATTATTCCTTTGATTTATTTTAATATATAAACGTACATATGTATATGAAAATCTTTGTATAGGTACCATTACAGTTGCATGGTTTTCAAGGAGATTTGCATTTGTTAATGGAACCCGGAATACTACTGAATGTTTTTAATTAATTTCAAAAGCTATAAGTAATGGGAAATGGAATTCAGTTGATCAAAGAACATGCAGATACATAGATGAAGCTATGTACCTAATTAGATGGATAAATTAGAAGCATTAGAGACGAAACTCAATGAGCAGGAGAAATCCTTGGGTCACCTTACTTTACAGGGAAACATATAGGTACATAAATATGTAGGTATAGTGTGAACGTAATGAGGTAGGTCATTAATTCGATTGATGAGTTAGTGAGATCACTGGCATGTGTGTGTTAATTTCAAACTAACTTGAATTAGAGATAGATGCTATATGGAAATTCTAATATATACTGATTGGCTTTGATTTAATCGAAAGGTTTGATTAGAGAGTAAGTTTTTAGATTACCATTCGGTATTTTGTTAGTTTCATCAGCTTATATGATACTGCCAAGGACTTTAACAGTTCATACATAATCTTTGTTTCAATATTTCAGAAAAAAAATTATCTTTAAAATATTAATGTATTAAATGTGTCAATCACTAAAAACTAACTTTTTAGTAAATTTTCTTTATTTCAAGGCTAAAGGTTAACTTCCATTTAATATAATTATATAAACATTAAAAAAATCTTTTACCCCAAGGCATCGTATGTAATAATTTATTTATTTAATATCGGTCATGTAATCAACAGTTATAATAAAGACACAAATTTCATGAAATTGTTATTTTAAAATTATTTCTCTATGACAATCAATCCAGAAATAATTTGACCTCTAATGTCAGTTTCACTGACATCTATCACTCTGTGCAACTCATTGACTAAGTTTCTCTTTCTTGTCATGAGGTGAAAGTGAGATGAAAAAAAGAGACGTCAAAAATAGTCGCTCGGAGTGAGTCCAATAAGAACACTTTCTTATATATTTGGTCTGTTTGGTAACGTAAAATTTCTTGCGAATTTGCACAAATTTTCACAATTTGCTGTCAAAACGCATAGAAAAAAAACTCGGTTTTTGGAAATTTGTTGAAAAAGGAGTTACCAAACAGGCATATTATATAGAGTCACGGAATTGAGTTGAAATTTTTAAATGGAAACGACAAGATTTCAATGGAGCTTCCACTTGGAAACAAAAGATTTTAACTGGGCAATACATTATGAACCACATCACACAAATCTAAGGTAATAATTTGTGCAGGTTGTCAAAGTTGAAAGTGTCAAAAAATTAAAAATGATTAGAGCCCACAGAAACTCAACACGCAGCACTACAAACAATAATAAAATATTTAACAAGTAAAGGGGCACTCGATCCACCACTTTCCCCCATATTACCTCGCAGAATTGAACAAAAAGGAAAACTTTAATGATATTACCTTTAATATGTGTACCGTCCAACTTTTTTTGATGTGAAAAATCTAGGATTCGATTGTCCACTGTTTGAGAGAGAAAAATCTCATGGATATCTTTTTTTCTGAACGCGCCAATTGCGTTTGTAGAATATTAGGGATCGGTATCTTTTTTAAGAAAACCCTTCAAGCAAATTCACTGACCCAACTTTGTCGGTCTTTCTTGGATCATTTCAAAACGGAGTGTCCTACCCACATAAGCACATTTTTTGTATATGCATGCAAAAAAAGAACGAAAATCGAGAGTACTTTTTTTTATTGAGAAAGAGAGAATGTATGCAATACCTTAATGGTGAGTTTTTTTTTATGGACTGAAAACAAAGGAGAAGACAACAAAAACAATTAACTTTTTTCAATGCGTTCACGTTCGTGCCCAGCGCAACAGTTTAATAAAAATTCCCTACTAAAGAAAATCAAAGTTGATTATTTAATAATTAAATACAAAATAAATCGTGATGTTTCATTTATATACAAACGATAGAAGAAAATAAATTGCATAATATTCTTCAACTTACAAAACGCCTGTATCGTTCGTTCATTTTTTTGGATCCGTTCTGGATTCCATTTGGTTTCGGTTCTCGCTGAGTATGGTGAAATGGGAAGCTCTCTCTCTCACAATACATGCACAAAATGAGTCCGTGGTAATTCTAATTTCCATACTAATTTGAGTCGACAAACGCAGTTTTGCGGATCCATGTTTGGATCCGTATACGAAGTCATCCATATGTTGTTTACTACGTGCTCGGATCGGATCCAAAGCGGACTCGTTTGCTTGAAGGAAAAGGTGTAAAACCTGTCAAACTTTAAAAGAAGGAGAAACTACTCTCAGAGAGGGTATAACTGGTCAAAAAGTTAACAAACACATTGAACCACTTTTTGTATAAAATTTCAATTTTGTGTTAAAGACGTCAAACGATGGCAAATTATTTTGAATCTTGTAACTTTTAAATTTTAAAATGATTTTTTATACAGAAAAATGTCGAATGAAAATCTTGATGGATTTATCTGAATCTTCATCAAGTGAATGTAAAGACAATCTGAATAAATATTTTGTAAATTCTCAGCCAACGTCAAGTGACAGACACTGACAGCTGTGTATTTTTTTAAGTTTTACTCTCCTTGCGCACAGAAATTTTGTATAGCACAAATTTGCGAGTTATTCAATGCAGTGGAAATTATTTTGCTCTCTCGTTTCAACTTGTTGAGTTAAAAAACAGGAATTTTAGGCAATTTGTTCAATTTTGCAAGAAATTTCACGTTATACGAAACAGCTTTTTGCCTTTTTGTACAGAACGAGAAAACAGATGTCACAAAGGAAAACGTCAAAAAAAATCCACAAATTTAAAAAATTTCCTGGGAATCTCTTTCTCGCCATGAAGTGGGAGTGAGATAAAGTATAAGGACGTCAAAAAGAGTCGGAGAAGGCAACCCAATGTGAACAGCTTATTGGTTTTGTTTTCTCATGTGACATGGAATATTTTGCACCACCCCAACCCAAAAATAAAAATGTAAAAAAAATAAAAATTGTTTATCGAGGTGGAGAACCCAAAATATGTATGTATGTAAAATAAAAATCTAAATCACAATTTCCATAATAAAAACGTCAACATCATTGTCAAAATCTTCCATTTACTGCAAATATAATAAATTTCTCATTTATTTTGAATCGATTTTCATTTGGCCCATGGCCTAATTGACTTTTGTGAAGAAAAGTCATCCATCAAGAATGTATACTATTTGTACAAAAGTCCATTTATACAAATATCCATGATTACAAGTGCCTGTCGATCTCAGGGAGACGAGCCCAGTACATCGACCACCTCGGCGTCCGTTCTGTTGTCGTCGTCGGCACGCATCCAACTCCATTTGACATCAATCCCTATGTTTTCGATATGTCATCACCATCAACCGCAAAATATAGTAGTTTGTCTATTTCCGTTTGGCAATAGTTGGGTTGATAGCTTCCCGTCATCGATTGGTGGGTTCGTCGGTCAGTTGGTTTGGTATGCAGTCGGTCACTTCTGGACATTTATTGCTTTGCTTTATGTTATGTACAATGTACATGTGCTGTACATGTCATTTTGGACTTTTCTCCAACTTGTCATTAATCTTCTTTGCAAAGTTTGCTCATCTGTCTGACTTTTACTCTGATTTTTTTGTTGTATTTGTATGTGGTCCATTGGATCTGGGACTGGGTGGTGTTTAATGAAGAAAAAAAATTCGAAATGAAACTTCTTTATCTGTGACTTTTCAGCACATATAGAGACAGACAGACAAAAATAAAAGTCAAAGAGAAATACTCCTCGACGAATTTTATATTTACCTACTCGCAATATGGCTTTTAAGCATTTTAACTCTTTTCCTCACTTTCGGCTTCATTTGAAATTCTGCCGAGTCTGCAATTCTGTGCAATTTTGTTTTTGGAATCGTTTTGTAGAAGGGGAAAGAGTTGGCGGTATGGTGGTGACCTAATTAAAAATTAACTGAATTGTTGGGATTCTTTAGACTTTTGACTTTGTTTTTTTTTTATGTTTATTTTCTTTATTAGCAAATTGCTAATTGAAGTGGAAGCATTTTCAAGGATGAAGACTTACCGTCACCACCAAGAGGGCTGTCGTTTAAAAACTTAGATAACAATTTATTATATACACCTAAGGCTCTTGAAGTCGAATTTGTGGCTGACTGTTAGGGTAGTATGAAAAAAATATCAATTCAACGCTTATGCCAAACGGAGTTTCTAAATTTGAAAACTTTCTTGTTTCTAAATTCTATATTATCAAAAGCAATGAGTTCTGTTTATGATATTTTTGTTTAGTTATGAATATTTAAAATTTTAATTAAATTTCTAGACCTTTTCAATTCAAGGGTACCTTAAAGGAGTGCCCGAGTGAGTATTTAAAAGATTTTAAGTGAGTTTTAAATAGCTTTTTTCCATTTTTACGCCATTGTCCACCACTGCCGATTAAATATGACAATAAAGAGAAGGTTCATGGATGAAAAAAGAAATTATATATGCCGCTAATGTGCACAGTCAAACTAATTAGTAAAGCTTTTTAATTTCTGCGTATTTGTTTAGAATTATAATACATTTATGAAAGTATGTACACATATATTTCGAATGATAAAGGGACATCTGGCTGATCCCAGCTAGGAGAAGACAAAAAAACACTTTGATTCTTTAGAAAGTTTTCAAATGTCAACAAACATAATTATGTTTTGAAGTTTCTTTAAAATTGGAAGTTTTCCTTCTTATTTTAGTGTTGAGATTGGCAAAAATAAGACCTTGACCTTGATGGGTATAGGTCAGGAGTGGATTACGAGTCAAAGGGCCTCCCGGGACTTTTAGAAAATGGGGGCACAAAATATGTAGTAAAATGAGAAGAAGAATTGAAAGGGTTTAGCTCCGAAAGCGATGACAAAAAATTGTAACGTTGTGTATAAATTGAAGTCATAAACAATCTGCTCATTATTTATTATATTTTTAAGTTAACGAAAAATGTAACTTGATTTTTGAAAACATTGCTATAGTAATGCAAATTTTATAATTGATGTTTACTATTTCTACAGAAACTTCAAAAATAAATACTCACAGCAATCGAAATATCGTTATTTTCTTTTCTGTTTCAGCGATTTTAGGAGATAGTTTTCCTCTAAATTAGTTGATACTATCTTGTACAAAACAATATTTATTAATTATCAGCTTATAACTATAGTTTTCGTTAAATTAATCTGTTGCAAACCCAACAAATTTATCTTCACTATAGGTTCCCCTTTGGGGCCACAAAACTTTTAAGGTAAGGTCCATAGAAATACAATTTTTTAGAATATTTTCTTTTGAAAGAACTAAAGTATTGCACTATTAGCTCGTCCAAAATCGGCCAAAATCGTGATTGCTCGGTGGCTCAGTCCACCCCTAGGTATAGGTACTTTTAAACTGAAGCTTATATCAAAGGAATAACAGTGTGTGCCTTATTCTTGACCCTTTTTATTTCTTTATTACTAAAGTCCCACATTTAAATTTTTAAACCGCTTTATGCCTGTTTTGTAACCTTTTTTCAACAAACTTCCCAAAACTGAGTTTTTTCCTATAGGTTTTGACAGAAAATTGAGAAAATTTGTGTCAGAAAGAAATTTCACGTTACAAAACCTATAAATAGGTAACCCAGATCTGTTTGACAACGTGAACGCGAATTTGAATATTTGTTTCCCAAAATTTAATGTCACTTTATCTAATCATACGCTTGGCTTTAAATGTGAAAATAAAATCTTAGTTACAATTCCTTAATATTTTTTAAGTCTTATCTTTTTTCGCAAAGTATAATGGTTTTTAGATACAAAGTTACAATGAACAATCCAATTGTCTTCTTTTTATAAGAATAAAATTACCTTTTATGTAAAGTTCAAAGGAAAAATTGTAAACATTTTGACTTCGTTTATTCACTTAATTCTTCACCATTTTAATTTAATTTTAAAATAATTTTCCAAACCTTTAAACGTATAATGTATATTTAAATCATAACTTTTCTGCTGACATAAAAAGGACAAACCACAAACCGAATAAAATATAAGAGGCCACTTCATAAGGTTTTTTTCGTTGTCTCTCTTAATAAAAAATAAAAAAAAAATGAAAACCTTTTAGCAAATAGGTAGAACAGAATTAATACCTGCAAAGCAAAACAACAAAAGCAGCAAATAAAAAAAAAGAGGAAGACCAATTCAACTCTCTCTCTCTCTATGTTGTTCGTGCTGACATTGATATTACCTGCAATTGAATTATAGATCCACTACGTTTGGCACTTAAAGTTTCAATGAAATTGTTGCCCATGTCAATCCATTTGGGGGTTTGGTTTTGCGTCAGTGCCAACGCTGCTTGGGGGCACTTAGCCTTTTATTGAAGAAAATCCAAAGTCTTTTTATCCCTAACATCACACTGCCCATTTCTCGCCTTTCTACCGTTTTGTCCTTTTTTTCGAACAAAAGAAAACTTTAAAATTTTACGAGCTACTAGGTATATCGATTTAAAGATAACAACAGCACTTCGGATCTCCACTCCATCTGTTTTTTCATTCTTATATGTTTTCTCGTTCTCTTATAGCAGGATGATGACGACGAAATATAGACATATAGACAGATACATTGGGTTTTTTTATTGAAAGTTGGCAAAAAATCTAATAAAAAATATTAAAATTATTTTTATTTTAAAACTATAATTTTTAAACTTTAATAATATATTTGTAATGAAAGTCATTCAAACTACAATAAATAGAGAGCAAAGAAAAAATAAAAATGACAGCATATTACATATTTCCTTTAGGTGAATCTGAAACCCAAAACCTGAAAAACAGTTTTAATATAAACACTTTTGAAAGTTTAGCCAAGAAATTTTTTTCGAGACAATTTCAAAAAATTGAAAAATAGATACAATATATGTATTGCTGTTTTGATTTTTGTGTACAAAATTTTAGGAAGTAATTTTGTTAAAATAGTATAGATAAGGCTCCCTGAAAAACTAACCTGTGTTGTTTTTAGAAAAGTCTTACAAAAGTTAATAATTGTTTCAGTAATGTGCATTGCTAGCAAGATACTTGAAACGCAGACCGAAAAGTATATAATTCATTTTATGCTTGGTTTAATAAAAAGCTTTGATTTTATTATATAAAAAAAGTATACTAACCCCAAATAATAAGTAAAAAGATTAATACTACGTTTGAACTGAATACTTAACCGAAATGTAATCTTTTAAAAATCGGATAAATCACCATGAAATTTTATTTTATTTTATTTATCTACATTGAGACTCATATCGCGCTGGATGCATTCATTTGACAGTCAATTTTTTTCATCGTTTGACTTAAATGAGGTAGCTACATATCTCATTTCCACTTCATAAATAAAAATTTAACAACATTTGTTTGCATTTTTAATGTGATGTCAAAGTTAATTTACTTGTTATTTTTTTATTTGTGGTATAGAATCTTTTAATACATCTGTTTAATCTAAAAAGGTAAGTGGTGCAAACAATTTTTTTAATCCAGATCTGTAAAAATTGTGAAAATTGTTAATTTTGACCTTTTAATAGTCAAACAAATATTTTTTTTTAAATCATAAATCAGTTGTGCAGATCTGGATTTTTGACAGATGTATACCCATCTAATGGATAGCCATCAGTTTAACAGCTAAAAGCTGGATATATTTTGTATATTACCTACCTGCAACTTACTACACATTTTTTTTAAGTTCATATTTTGGATTACCTATCCCACTGTACAATATAATGATAAAGGCTTTAATCTGATGAGTCTGCAGATGTATGTATATTGTTTAATATGTAGATTGGTAAATGTGTGGGTGATGCTGATGCTTATAGAAATGTGGGGTGTGTTAAATCCGGCCCATTAAAGTGTCAAGTTATCCGTGCCCTCGGCTTTTTGCTATGATTTTTAACATTTTTTTGGCAAACGTTAACAACACCATGTATATATGTACATGCGAATGATAGTAGTGGTGGCAGCAACGACGACATAGACGTATGGTCGGCGGCGGTCGCAACAGTAAGGAGACTTTTAATGCGCTGCTTGCATGGACAGAGACTTTCACATATTTGGTGTAATTTAAACGCGCAGCTGGACAAGGATATTAAATGTTTATGATGAGAGGATGTCAGTGAATTTATACGTATATTTCGTAACCATATATTATAACATGTCCAGGTCTACAACGTATGCGTGGTAAATGATAATATAGTACAATGTAAAGGTATGGTACATACATTGTATACAAAATGTGCATTACTTTTTTTTTATTAAAAAAAAAAATTAAGTGAAAGCCTGTTAAGGACATATGGATGCGCTCTTGTTGTTTCCACACTATAATGGATATTGTGCGTTTTTAATGAGTTTAACTAGGTAATTGTATTAAAAAAATATTCTCTTCATTTTCCATTCTCCTGCTGATAAGATTCCATATAAGAAGATTTGACCTGTGTATAATATAGCAGTTGGTGGTTGGTAGGTTGTGGTTGCAAACATAATATTGTATATATGTATATGTAAACTGATTGTATAATTGATACGAAAGTAATGAATTTCGTAATTTGAGATACTTAATATTGTATTTAATTAAATGAAAGTATGTACATGCATACAAACATCCGCATCAATGATGATCATTTTTAAGACCCAAATTATGTAATAAACTGAGTATCACTGAGAGAAAAAACAACGTAATATCAAAGAAAACATAATCTTTTATTTAAATATATTTTTGGAACGATTTAGCTCGAATAGGAATATTTTGAAATTGAATTGACATGATTTTGATTCAAAGTGTTTTCTTACTTTAAAACGTAGAAGAGCAACGAATGAGCAGGCATACACATAGGAATCTAATCTGACAGGCAGTATATGCAACCAAATAGCTACCGAATAGTATCTACTCTCTTCTTTGGATTCAGAGTAAGACGGAAACAGTTCATCACTATGTGTCAAACTTGTGGTTCACTGTGGCGTATACGTACTATTTATTTTTATTTTTAATATTTGTTACATAATAAATAATAAAAGTGAGAAACACTTTTATTATTTCCAAATGTAATTTTATAACCACAAATTAACACGTAAGAAGGTCGTTTTGTACCGGGAAACAGAATATAGCGGAATATAGGTTAGAGGGCTGACGGTTGGTCTTGTTACCTTCACACTTAGATCAATGTAGATCCATTGTGATACCCTAGAGAAAAACCTATGATAAAAGTCCTATGACAGAGCCCACTAAGGGCGTGGATGTAGTTTCAGCGAGCTTTGGCACAAAGTTGTTGAGAAGTGTCAGTTGGCATAATCACCTGGGTGACGAGAGGTTGACGCACCAATGTCTATTCTTGGGAACGCTCCCCTCTCTTTACCCCCACAGGGTAGGATCATCCCTCCCCCAAACCCGTAGGAGCAGTGTCTCTATGCAACGTCTGGTAGGTGGGCTTGATAGGGGTGGTTGGTCTATGCACCAGTTAAGTGTATGCACCTCGATATACGATAACTTGAACATTTCAATTCAATTCTATTTATTTCGTCTCTTTTATATACTTCACTTCTTCTTCCAGTTAAATCGCGTGGTTCGAAGTGACCTACCTGGTAAATCACTGTAACTTTAAAGCATAGACTACATTAAAACCAGCTTTTAGTCACATAAATATGGCAATAAAAAAATGTGATAGTAAGTAAGTTGGGCTTGTAGTCAATATAGTGAATTTTCTATTCCTATAAAAATACGACCGATTGTCAACATTTCAACAACGAACAAAAAATATCAAGAGTTTAGTTTTCTTCCAATTGAGTTTTACAGTTAAGGTAACAATGCGCGAAGCAGACGTATTGAACTTGAAGGAATTAAAATACATATGTTATTTTATTTTTAGTTAGTCTTAATAAGTTTTATGTGTAATCTCAAAAGTTTATTTCTGGTAGATGAATAATTAAATAAGAAAATTTTTTTTAATCATTAGAGGTCTTGAGCTTGAAAAAAATTGTAATGGCTGACCAATTATTGAGACCAGTTACAACACCTTTCAATTTGTCTTCTGAAAGCAATGACTTAATATCACCAAATACTGTATTTTTCAATATACTATTGCTAGAAAAACTCATGATGTCCCTTGAACAATTCAAAATACCATTTTCAGATTCTTAAATTTGTTTAAATTATGAATAAATTTAAATCCTTCTTTTATTACGCGAGAATAAGAAGTTTTTTAATTAAATCATAATTTACTAAATGATCAATTAAAAACGTTTTTTATCTTCAATTAACTCAAAACGCGCTTTGTGAATTTTGATTGTCAACAAACGAAATGAAGTGTTAATAAACCTTAATTTAAGAAACTTTAAAAATTCATAAAGAAAAATATATTACTGACTTAATTACTGAAACTATTTAACCTTTTACGACGTTTTACTTTTAGACCGTATATCTCCTCATTTTTGTTTGATACTACAAATGGAATGCCAGGAGAAGCTTAACATATATCATCAGTGCTGCAAACTTTTAATTTTACTGTACATATCCACCCGAATGCAAATCTCTTTTTCCTTAAAATGTATTTTTAATTTTTGATATTTGAATCCTATGCTCCAAAAAATAAAACACTCTTAATTCCGTCCTAAAATGTTTTTCCATTATTCCATTTTAAATTTATTTTTTAAAATTACATATGAAATGTTAATTGTTGTTGTTTTTTTATACAATCTTACTTGTCTACAATTATTTTTTTTTAATATCTTACATTAAAAACCCTTTCATAAAATTTAATTGTTTTTTTTTTATTTTTTCATTTTCCACTTTACAATTGAATACCATTTGAAATTTATGTATATAACTATTTAAATCACGTCCTTTTCTATTTAATGCAATAAGATTCACATTTAGAAGTTTTTTATTTTTAGTTTGGTTTAAAATATTGAATTTTTATACATTTTTTTACTATAAATATGTAAGTTTTCTTGCTTTTTATAATTTGATGGGGAATTTTGTTTTTCTTTTTGTTGCTTCAGGAGTAGGTTAGGTAAATATAAATAATTCTTCAGTTAACTTTTTATCACTTTATCCAAAGAAAACAAAAATTACACTTTGGAATCACTGATAAGCTCGATTTGAAACTTCGAGTTGTTTGAATTTTTTGTATTTTCTCAGCCTAATCACACTTGAGTAAATTCAAATAGAATGAACCAATTAAAAAAAAAAACAGTACCTATACAGCTTCATTATTCATTAATTAGGTATAATTCTTTGAGATTTTATTGAAACTTCATACTTCAACAAAGCAGTTCGGAAAAACCATCTATATATCTACTTAGCTCCCCAAACCGTTTTTTTTTGTCTCCCAAAATATATAAATGAAAACGAATTTTTTCTGTATATTGTAAATTTTAAGGATTAAATTTAATTTAGATCTTTACACGCTTTTTTTTCTGTTTTGGATTCAACAATTTACATTAATTTTGTGATTTATATTTATATTATTTTTTTTAATTTTCGGAATAATATTGTGGTATCTTATATATCTAATTTTTTTTTTAATTGTTTTCTGTTAAAATGCATTCATTTAATTTTATATAATTACACATATTTATGTCCTTTTCTTTATTTGTTGTCCACTCAAATTTGAAATGGATATCCTGTGTTCTATTTTTATTTAGTTATAAAGTAACAATATTTTTTTATTGTGTATGTATGTATGTATTTTTTTTTTTAATTTACTGTCGGATATGTTTTTTGTTGTGCCCTTCAATTAAAAAAGGTGATATATAAGGAGAGTCCTTGATGGGGAGTTCCCTTTCTACAGATATGCTTTTTTTGTTGTTGTTGTTGTTTAATTATTGTGAAAGCGAATTTCTCATTGCATGTGCGGATATAAATGAAGCGTTGAAAAAAAAGATAGATAGTAATTAATTCCCAGGAATTCAATCTGAACGTTTTTTTAACCCTTGCTCGCTTGCTGTTCGACCACAATGTGATAAATAGAACAAAAAATCGTTAAAAAAAACAAATTCTTTGAATACTCGAAAATTGCCATTTTTTGCCTTCATTAACGTCAAACATTCAAATAAGCTCATACGCCCTTTTGCTAGGCCACAAAAGGGTCCTTTTCCATTTTGCTATCTCAAAAATATACTCGTACTCTCATACAATAAACTATAAAGAGTGTAACGGAGATTGTGTATAACTGTGAAATGAAAACATAAAACACACATCGAAATGGTCAATAATGACCACTAACACCCTGACCGCATAACCATTGCTGCCACTGTTGGTCGGTTGCCGCACTACTCAATCCTCTTCCTGCTTCCAGCTTCAATTGTTCCGGTTCAAGTTTCTGTTGTTTGGAAAGAATAGTATAGTATTTGGGACACCGAGGGGATGGATGGCCGGCCAGGAGTGTAGGAGGCTTAATTTTCATTTTGTGATGATCCTTAACCGAAATATCCTGGTTTCACTTTTATGCATATATATTATGTATGTATCTATACTTATAGTTTTGTTATTCCATTGTTTTGTATCTGCGTGTATATATATGATTTTGTCGTCATTCCTGGTGTGTCGATTTGTGTTGTTGAATGGTATAGCCCCTTCCGCACGAAGCCACAACTATATACATATGTATATGTATCTCTATATACAGCCATATCCTGGTTCATTCTGGATTCTGATACTAATGGCCTCCCAGCATAGAAGTCCTCTGCAACTCTCGAACAACTCCTTTCTCTCATCTCTTCTAAATGTCGATAGGGCGTTTTTTGGGGGCATAATATAAATTGGAACCTTGAATGTGGTCGGCCCTCTATACCCGATGACGACTATTGTGATGCTATGTTCGGGTGTGAGTTCTTCGACGATTTGTGGTCAAATCGTGGTGTGAATAGCTTGTTGTGCGATTATTATTGCTTTGGTTGCAGTATTCCGCCTGAAAGTATATGTAGATGTAGAGAAAAGGATACAATTTGAGTATTATATATATATAGTTATATAGATGATTTGGCAGGAATATGTATAATCGATATAAATATATAGTTGACACAACCCTTCATACTCGTTTTGCATATATGTAGTACAAATATTTATGAATAGGTATGTATACATGCTTATGGACAAGAAGTATCTGATAAATGTTTATGAGAAATTATTTTGTTTGGATTTTTGAAGAAATTGTTGTTACAGATATCTATCGATTGGTTTTTTTGTTAGTTTAAGGTTCCCACAAACCAACGCGATGGCGGTGGTGATCACGATAAAAATGTGGATGCCGCACACATAAATCAAAGGAGAGGCATACATCTATACGCGATTGAAGTGTGCCTCTCCTTTGATTTTTATATGAGGCATCCACATTTTTATCGTGATCGCCAACGCCATCGCATTGGTTTGCGCGTAGCTTTACATGTTTGGTTTTGCTTTTAATAAACATTTATTTATAAAAAAAATTCATTAATTTCAAAAATTCAACAAAAATTTTTTGTTGAGCTATTCATCCTTATAATTAACGTCTGAATGAGTATTCTTTCAGCAAAAGAAATCCTGGAGCAGTCTTTTGAGTTCAAATGAGAAAATCATTGAAAAAATAAAATCTTTCGTTATATTTACGTTAGGATTTCGTTCAGTGCACATTAAATTATTAAAAATCTTTTTTTAAGTTAATATTGTTTTATTTTCAGGATAATTTTTTAATGATTAGAAAAATTAGTAAAAAAGCGTCAAAAAAATATATGTACAAATTATCAAATGTTCGCTTAAATTAGAACAGTTGGGAGAATGATCTGCAATTCCGTATTACGATTGCCGAACTGACCAAAACTATTGTCACTAATTTGAAACAAATATCAAAAATGAAACAAAATAAATTTCATACATACATATCGATGCACGGTTAAAGTGCAGAACCTCCTAAATAATTTTTGCATGTTTTTCAGAAATAAAAAAAAACCTGCCAAATTTTGTATGGTGGTTTTTAGTAAGAGGTTTTGAATTTTGCCTTTTTTTATAAAATTTTCAAAACAACACTTTGGCGCTGGAATTGCCAAAATATGGCTCTGATTCTGCTGATTTTGTTTTGGATTAAAAATATTTTTTATGGACTTTTTGGACTTACGTAGGACCTTCACTTTAACCGTCGATATATGTGAATAGTTATAATTTTTGTAGTTTTTTATAAGTTTAATAATATTTCGTGACACAACAAATTTATTGCAATAAATTATCCAATTTGCTTGCATCAATCATCTAGCGTTAACAACCGTCCACCTTAAAAAAAAATTTCAAAACTATTTAAAGAGTCTCTAACTCTTTCTCAATTTCGTTTTATCTGTAACGTTTTCCTCTTCCATTGACTTGCTTTTAACATAAATTACAATTCCAAACTGTCTTATATTTGCACCTTTATATCATCTATAATGTCACTTATTGCGTAAAATTGTATACACTTCGATAAAATAATTTTATTGCATCTACTTTTTCCAAAGCACAGTGAATTCAACTGATTCAACTTCAACTTTAGTGGTAAAAATCACAGTCGATTTAATGTATTGAAAAAATGGGTGCCGTGTCATAAGGCCATGTGTCATAAGGCCATGTGTCATAAGGCCATATTGAGAAATATGGCCTTATGACGCATTCGAAATGTGTCATAAGGGCATACTGAAACATATGGCCTATTGACACTTTACCAAGGTGTCATAGTGCCATATTTTTTTGCGACTTAAGGCCATATCTAAATATGGCCTCATAATACTAGCGTTAAGTGAAAAAATATGATTTGTTTTTTAATCCAGAATCTTTAAATGCAAAAGAAACTGCATACACCCAACCTCGCACCTACCCCAAATCCTATAGTGTGCCCAAGCAGGGGGGTTGCAGGGGGGCAGCATGCCCCCCCATACATACCTCACTGTTTATACGCCGTAACTGAATTACAATTAAAGTGTTGGACAAAAACATTTGGCCAGGTTTATTTATCAAACAAGGAAAGACGGTTGAAAGTGACATAAGGCCATATGGCCCTATGTCTTTTTATTAATGAGTCAAAAGGCCATAAGTTGGAATATGGCCTTATGTCACTTTGTAAAAGCGTCATAAGGCCATATTTCTTAATATGCATAATACGCATGGCCTTATGACACGGCACCGAAAAAATGTATAACGTCAACTTCAAATATTTCTCAGAAAATGCACATTGAAATTGTATATAGTTATGTTAACGCTATGGGGGATGTATATAGAAATATGACAAATAAGCGTTCAAACACTTCCCTGTGGGTTCATTTGAACAACGAGTTATATAGAGCCTAAATAGGTTAATCAATTTGCGATGTGTACGTATAAAGCTCTCATACACAACAATTTTAATTGTATTAGTATGATTTTCTTGAAAACCGACTTTACGATTTTGATAAAACTTAGTATTTTTGTAATATTTAAAGCAATTGCAATAAATTGGAACGTATGAAGATTTTAGAACAAAACGAAAAATTTTGAGAAATTTAAATCATATTTTTAATTACCGTATATTTAATTAATTCGGCTCAAATATTTTTTGTTGTAATTTTGTTAATATTTTAATTTTTTTTAATAATTAAAGGATATAGGTACATACGGTGCCGAACCTGGAAATTTTGCCGCCCTAGGAAAATTGTTATTTTGCCGCCTCAAATAAAAAAAGATAACAACAACATTAACATATTTACATGAGGTTTTATTTAAAACATATTTACAAAATTTTGAAACTAAAATGCTGATCTGCGATTTTTCATTTATTCAACTCTTGTAGGGATTTCTGGTTTCTTTTTCTAAAATGCGATTAAGCCTGTCTTTGAATGAAAAAGTTGCAAGGCCGGTTAATCGCTTTTGGGTCATTGTTCAACGAAGATAGGTTTTTTAAGTTTAAACTTCGAAAAGCTATGACTTCACCTGATGCAATACTTGAAGGAAACCTTAATAGTAATTAGTATCTTAAGTGTCGTTAACAAATTTCCACACAATTCCAGTATGATGTGTGAAGCTAAATACATAGTTTAAAATTGACAAAGCAGAAGTTTGGTTAAATATATTATTTTCCCTTAAGAGGTACTTAGCTATAATATACTTTCGAACTTCGTTGTCAATTATTGCTGTATTGTTGCTTCAAGTTGTTCGCAGCCTTTTAACTCCACCTTCTTTGAAATGTCGCAAAAGGAATCCGATATTTTGGATGAGAAATTGGTACTGCGCAAAGTGCTCATCAAGAGAAAATAGTTGAGCGTCGATAACGTAAAAAAAGAAATCAGCTTAAAATTTAAATTTTGGATCGTTTGTTTCAAGATATTTTTCAGGTTGATAACGGTGGCTACGAAGCCTCCTTGAATCAGACACAAATCCACTTGATTGTTCATTTTCGTAGAAATTTTTTTAGCGTCCTTTTATAATTTTCCAAACAAAGATACCTAAGAACGGTTATCTGAACGTTGTAATTTATCGAAATCCTCCAAACAGGTTAAAAAGTCCTTTGATTTTGATTGAAGCATTTTCGAAAGGATATTTATTGGCACAAAAACTCGTTACAAATTCCTGTTGACAGTTCAAAAAGCATGTTTTTGAAGAATGATCCAGTGCTTCGGACAACAACGATGAACGAAGAAGTAATTGAAGTAGATGGATGTATTAACCTTTTTCGCTTTGAAATTATGAAATTGTATTGATTTTGCATCCCTAGTTAAGAGCCGCCCTAGGCAATTGCCTGTTTTGCCTTCAGGCAGGTTCGGCACCGGGTACATATATCTTGTTCCGTTTTACTTTGGGTCTTTCACATTTAATTCGTTATAAATGTCCTTGTGTTGATGTAATAAATTCAATCACATAACGATACATCTTCTATACGATTAACCACGTGATCCAGTTGCGCATTTTATTTTTTTTTGTAATGTTTGAGTCATAATAATTTTGTTGCATGTCCACCTGTGATTATAAAATTTAATAATGAAACAATTCATAATTTTAATCACAGTTTTTATTTATGCAATTTTTCCCACATAAATTAAATGAATTGCATAAAAAGTGCAACATAATAAAACACTCAAACAAGAGTTTAAGACCACCCACTGAAACTTATTTTCACTTTCCCTAAGGAGCCTTAACGTAGCTAAATTTATTTTCACATTATATTTATAAATCATTATTTTTCCCAGCTCGGTCTTATTTCATTAGTTCGTTCATTTTGTATTTTTAATTAAGGAACACTAAAACACTAACACTATAATATACACCTGGAAAGACTTTACCTACCTCAAAATGTTCCAAGAACAACTCATTAATTCCCATTCATCATCATAAGAACTAAGAACTTCTAACTAACCTACAAATCCTACCTCTAATGCGCACAGAAACTCATCAAAGTCAAGCTGCGGGGATAAACCATTTTCAATCTAAAGTACTACTGTTCATTGGACTTGGCTGGGGGTGTTCTGCACAATCTCCCCTTTTCTAGAAATGACCACAAAATTACTTGTGCATGATGCTACAGATTCGTGGCAATCGTAACATTCACACAAATAGAGAGAAAGTGCGAGTGAGAGAGAGAGAGACAAATGCAACAGCGAAAATATTAAATATTCATATTTTATTCACTTTTTGTCGACCTTCCTTCCCAACCCAAATCCTGAGAACTGACTCACTTCCTATGGCAAAAATACCAAGTACTGCAGCTGCAATAGAGCATTATAGCATCAGTGCACTTGGAATAATTTCTAAGCAAAGAGGTGAAAATGTGGTCATGAAAGCACCGTTTCACCGTCGTCCTCACCATCTCTATTGCAGCCCTTTCATCACAAGTAACCATAGCAGCAATGGTTTCAGATAGTTTCACATTAATTCCTCATAATGCAGCTGCAACTGAAACAAATATCTGTAATATTAGCAAAAAGCAGCAACAGTATATATATGTACGAGTGGTCTCTTAATGATTCCGGACTATCCTTATACAGTTCGTGGCAAAGGCAAAGGCAGAGATATAGTAGTAGAAATATATGAAGAGTCCTGCGACACAATAATATATAATAAGAACGGACATCATAAAGGGGCGACAAGCTTGCCAACAGAAAATTATAATCAATTTTCTAGGATCTGCAACATTGTCAGGCAGTTGTTCCAGTTGGAGTGACAGCTATGGCTTCAGATATTGTTTTACTTTGGTGGTTATAATGGTATCGGTCGGTATGGTAAAAGCTATATTGCAACAACAGCAGAACCTGGGGTTAGTTATATTAATTTTAAATCATTTCAACATGACAACCGATTTATTGTTTTTAAAAGAGAAAAGAGTTGTTAAAAGAGAAAAGGAATTCAAATTATGGGAAGAGAAAATATTTCCTATAGGTCTTCGAAAGTGCTCTTGTATATGTAAAACCAATAGAGAATTAAAATTTGAATTTCAAATTATTATAAATTTAGAAAAGTGAGCTTTAATTACAATAGGAATATGGGTCCTCTAGGGATGAAATGTCAGTTTTAAAAGATCTTAACATTATTCGGTTAATAAAATCAAGAATAAGTTTATATTGTTCTTCAAAGTTAAAGTTATACGTCTTCATCAGCTCCGACGGATAAAGGAAGTTGGGGTAGAATAGAAACAGCTTTTAAAGGAAACAGGTTATATAATAAATCGGAGGATAGTAATATTATATTGTGGGTTTCTATGTTGTAGTTTTCAGAAATAATAAATCTTCATAATAACGATTTATGATCTAAGAGTTTAATAATACATATTCTGATAGTGAATATGATCTAAAATTTTAAGTGTGGTTTCTTAAAGACTTAAATAGTTACATAACAGAAGTTTCAAGGAAATAAATATATTTTTTTTTAATCATGCTCACAAGCAGATTTAATTCAATAATGCGGTAAATACAAAAGACAAATTTTTTGAGTCTTATCGAGTTGAAAGCGAATGGGGTTAAGGAGTTGCAATTTTTAACCTTAAATCATTTCAAGATTCGACTTTTGCTGACTTTTCAAACTGATTTGGCAAAAAACAATAGAATTGAGAGGGAACAATGAAGTTAACTCGAAACTCGGAAGTGTGAAGCCTGATTCACAATTTGACAAGATAACCAAACGTCAGCGTGACGAGATCTCTTCTTAGTTGTCCTCTCTTAAAAATCAGTTTCAAACAATTAAATATATAATACAAAATAAAGCATTTCTCGTCATCACATCGCATCTTTTTTTCAATTATTCGAACTTATGACCTAACAAGACGCCGAGAAAATATGCTTTATAGTGAATTATTTCATTGGTTTAATTGATCTTTAATAGTGGAAAAGTACGAAGTGATCTCATCACGCTGATGTCTCGTTTTGATGTCGCATTATGAAACAGGCTTCACACTTTTGGTAAAGTTCGACGTTTTTTGTAAAATATAGACGATTTTAAATCCACTTTATATTAAAATACTTGCATTAAAGTTAAGTCAAAGTCTGATTTTAATTTTTTAGTATCCAACTATAGCATTTACAACACGTATGACACCTATCATATATTTTAGCATGAACTGATATTTAATTAGGCTTGGTCACCTTGAATTTCTTATTATAATGGATAGCGGGACACCAAATTATGTGAGTTTCTTTAAAAGTATCATGTGTAATAGCTCAGGGAAAGTTAGACAACTGCCTTTTGGTATATCACTCTTATGGCACCTATCTATACTACTTTCTTAAGTTATTAGAAAAAAAAACACTTATAGATTCAGTTTTTCAGTGCAATATCATACCAGTCTGAGTTTACCCGAATTGAATCCTGGAGAATTTTTTTTCAGTCAATTTAGGACCCTGAGGTGAGATCGGCTAAGGTTATATGTGATTGTGACATCACATATATCACATCACCGTCTGATTAAGATGATCCAACTCAATTCAATTCAATTGAATAATTTTCAATGACATTTGTCAAAAATATGGTTGCCGTAGTGAATGTTTCAAACGGTTGTAAAGATCATTCAAAAATATACAACGATATAATTCCAAAATGTTCTTCATATTCCGGAATGTAGTTTAATTTTGTTGGTCACAAGAATGTTTATTTTTGTTTGTGAATGGTTAAAAAAAAGAATTAAGAAAATGTTGTATACAATTTTTGTAGGCTGGTGGTAATACTAGTCTAATTGCGGCAGATACATTCTTCAAATCAAATTTTTTGATATGATAGCTCTTTAGCTATCAAATGTGATATCATCTTATACAGACCAAATTGTTTGAATGTGATTGTCACTTATCGCCTTACACGATTCCATCCCTGATTTAGTTCATAGAATTTCGTGAATTTAGATTAAAATATACGATATTTTTGACAGATGTGTGTCAAAAAACTATAAAAATATAGAGGGCGGAACTATGTGGAAAATCGCTCTTTTCATTGTGTCGGAAAGTTTGGATAGAGTTAAAGCGTATATTCATAGTGTCACACTTTGATTTTGACAGATTGTTGAAAACTAAAAGTTAATGAAGTTAATTTTACACTGAAAAATTATTGAACATTTAGCGGGATCAATTTATTTGAAGGATTTACTTACTTTGATTTATCTCACAGTCAATTCAGCATTGAAAACCAGCCCAAACAATTTTAGTGCGACACTGTTGGTAAAATTGACATTTGTGGGGATGAAACACCAATTTTGTGGACTAAAGGGCGTTTAAAGCTGTTTTAATTCACGTTTGTGTAAATTAAAGACGATTTCAATTATAGGTTGAAATCACCAAGAACAAATGATTTAAATTGGTTAAGTATCAAACTATATTATGACACGAATGATAGCTGTCATATTTATTTAGACGTGTTCGATTAAGTATCTCTGAATCAGGGCTACCAACTATCAAAAAAAAATCTGTATAAAATGTATGAATACACAAATAAAAAAATTAAAAGAAACCATAAAAATGGTTGCCAAAAATTTCAACTGTTTTTTTAGCTTATGCCCTCGTTCAAATTACAATTCAGTAATGGACTCGTCATGAACTCGTTTTCAAAATATTGAATTTTCATAAAAAAAAATTTTGAAACTTTGTTTAAAAATCTAAAAAATATTTTTCAAACATTTTAGTACCTACACAATTATTAAAACTTTTTCCATAAAAATATATCAAAATCAGTTGAACCGTTTTCTGGAAAATTTATTGATTTGTTTTTAGAAAAATTTTGTGAAGCAAATTTTGACAAAAATAATATGTTTCCAAAATGCTTAAAAATAAATAGAAGATACCGTTATTTTTGGTCTTGAAAAACAAATAAAAAAAACATGTCGCGAAAATGTCCAAAAAACCATAGGTAGTAGGTACCAAGTCTCAAGAAATTCGACTAATTCGTTTAGGATGTAGTCGAACAGATAGACAGACGAGTGAGATTGCGAAACCCACGTCTTCCCTACCATCATAATGTCAAGTTTGATCAAAATCTCGAATTTTCATGAATCCAAAACTTGCAAAACATAATGGGGCATATTCATAGTCACTATTTAAGTTGTTTCTAAAAAAATACTGGGTTTATCCTATCTAATTTACATTGGATAAACTCCAGGCTAAGATAAACTGGGGTCTAAAAACGACTATGAATATGCGCCAATATATTCGTAAGCAAAAAATAATGCGATTCGAATATGAAAATCAAACTAATTGCTGATAAGATGTTCAGTCATCTTTTTCACGTGAAAAATAAACGCTTTTTATTTCCCAAGCAACTTATACAACAATTTCTTGCAAATGTAGTTTCCTATGGAATAGTCAAGTAAAATATCTCGACATTTACAAAATTTCTCCAAACCAAGTATATCTACCTATATTTCCGATTATGTACATAATTCAATTCATTCAAATCGAAGCTGTCAAAAATCTCATCATCACTTGCAAACTTAATTGCTTCAACCTCGATTGTTTTCTCGCATCAACTAAAGTATATAACAACAAAGAGCAAATAGAATCTAAAATTGAATTTCATTTTACAAATATTCCCATCAGTATCCAACGTACACACATAAACCCCCAATTTTAAACAGAATTGAAGATTTCCAGAAACTTCCTTCGACAAAATTAAATTTTCCGCCAAATTAAAATAAGCTTAATAGCTTTGTGCAAAGATTATATATACGAATAAGTATGTATAGGTACGCTGCTATAGCATTGCGAATTCTATTCTCTTTTGAAATTTTACAACGAATCAGGAATTTCCCCCGAAAACAACAAAAAACGGAAACCTTCATTTCAATAATTGGAAATCAGGAAAATTGAACCACATATAGAGTTCATCATTTTGTTCAAACAAACACAGTGCACAATTCGGGGAACTAAGGACGAATACTACTATTAGGATGCATATCAAAGAATGACTAAGAGAACTATTAGGAAATATATGCTGCGTCGTCGTCGTTCTCTAGTTGGTGTGGTTAATCTCAGAGTGCACCCATGAAAACAATGATTCCGCGTCTAATGACTTTTAAATTGATATTTGCTATCGTTTTACAGTCAACGCCCGCCAATTGTATACATTCTGCTCCCACCCCACCTCTATATATGGAATAACCTCATCATTTGGATGCATCACAACCAGATGATGCAATTTGAAGCAAGCAAACTAATGCCTCGAAGGACGAAAAGCAAGCAGAATGCTTACAAAGGCAAAAACTCGCGAATAATGGTGGTATGTACTGGGTATGTAATGTATATAGTAAAGGAACTAAAGGAATGTTAACAGCACCGTATACACAAACACAAATTGAATGATTTTGCAGAAGTGCATCAGGAATCTGGGAAAACTATTATTTCAGCCAGATGCTGACTGGTAAAATACAGGATCATTACTTGGAAAATATATGAAGAACCAAGGAACCATTGGGAAATTATTTCAAAATCCTGCGGAAGAAGGACTCTTATGTGCAAAAGACCTTTTCCTCGCAGTTCCAAAGTCATCATATATAAACATATACGAAGTACAATTTTGTTGCTTCACTCATATCAGGTCATCACGGTGGAAATGTCAGTAACAAAGTATGGAGTGCTTGAACGAAAAAAAAAAAAAAAAAAATACCCCAAAAAACAACGCATACTCCATAACAGTATATAGGTATAGATACTTACATTCGTCCTGCATTCACATTTGAGGACCCACTGAACCGCAATGAATTTATTTTCGATTTGAATTTGCCGAGACTGCAACATTTCCTGATCGATTGGCTCCAGTGATTCACTATCCCAAAGATCCTGTCCACTCTCAGCAAAACTAAAAGGGTCACCCGCTTTAAGTGGACATAAGACTTCAACCTTGATAAGAAAGAAAATAAACGACAAAAAAAAAGTAAAAAAAAAAATCAATTTAACTGCCCAAAGGACATTCGGAAAAACTCACATATGAATTTTGTGTAAGGTAAGAGGTCGTATATAAAGTCTCATATAGTTCTATAGGTTATATAGGCATACTATACTTACTTGTATTGTAGTTGACACAGAAGGCACACAACATTTGTTTGAATGATGACATCGTCCGCATGTCTTTGGGCGATACAATTTCCTTGAGACACATGGTCCCAGGCGTATTCTCGCAGGACCTAATCTTTGAATACTTCGGCACTCGTGTCCTTTCTAAAAAATAAAATAAAAAAGTAACCAAATCAAACAAAATTGAAGGATGAAAACAAATAGAATTTTAAATTGATTTAGTTTTCTTCTCCTTTTTTTTCTCTCAATTTTATTTCTTATATTGAATTTACATTTTTATTGGCATATAAAAGAAAAATGTCCTTTTGAAAGGATCTATTTCTATAAACTATACATATAAGTTAGTTAAGGTATATCTATTCTAAATGTATACGTAGATATATACATAGGTTTAATATTATACCAAATGAGACTTTTCTTCCTTACCCTTATTCTATGCTCGTGCGTTGCCAGTGCAGCAAAGCTACTATCGACTAAATTACTAAATTTATTGTCATCACATTTGCGGTTCTCGCAGAGGCGGATATTGCTCAACTTGTGGCATCCGGCTGTTGTGCTAGTCACTCGAGTTGATATACCAATGCCGCAGGACTCTGAGCATGGTGTCCATGGACTTGATGATGTGTTGTGGCATGTTGCGGTGACTGTCAAGGTTAATGAAGGAAAAAAATTCATTATATAATTTATTGTAAAGGCAAAATGAAAATAAATTTTTAATAAGGACATCAGTTTTAAATTTTAATAAATAATGTTGGCAAGGGACCTGTTTTATGAAAATTACTTATGAATAGAATTAATCTATGTATGGATACAGCTTTAAAAATTGCTTTTTGCTCGTATCAAAGATTATGTGTCTGTTCCCTTCCCGTAAAATCCAAAACTGCGAATTTCTACGTCAGACTTTTGTGTTGAAATTCACATAAATGCACAGAGTTTCAAAGTGAAGGAACACACAATCACAAAATCACAGTATTTCAAAGTACAGGAAGGCACCTATTGTAAGCACCGTTTTTTAGGTATACTTTCTATTCAACTACATGAAAACCAACACATCAATGAACAAACACTTTAATAAAATATTTTAACTGGATTTTGTGAAAAAGAAATCAGCTTTCTTTGGATCAAAACAAGAATTGCACTTTTCATAGCGCCACGTCCTATTGACCATAAAATTACAAAATTTCAACTTTAAAATAAAACTTTAGAGATATGTACATACACTTGTATAAGGAAAAAACTAAGAATAAGAAAAGTGAATGTGGCATTGGGCGGACTTTAAAAAAAATTATACTTCTCATGCTTTTGGTTCAAGAGATTTTAATTAAAAAATTTTGTAACTTTCTAGAAGTAAGGAAGAATCTCCAATTTATTATAAATTAATTATAAATAAAGATAAAGTTCTAATATTAGAATTGAGGGCGTGGCAGTGGGCGGAATAAATAACACGAGTCATGGTTTACGTTGAAGAGATCTTATTTCAAAATTTAAAAGTCCTACAGACTTTCAATAAGGATAAAACTAAAAAAAAGATACAAGTGGGCGTGCCAGTGGGTGTATTAAACTCAAATTACTTCCTTAACCAGTTTGCTGTTAATAGAAAAAACCTTTAAAATTTCATCGAAATTGGTAGGTACGGTAGTTTTTGAGTCATAGCCTCACAAAAAGACAAACATATATTTTTATGTAATTTAACTATACTCTGCCACGCTTCACAGCGCCACCTATTGAGCATATTTTCAAAGAAAACTTAATATTTATAAGTGAAAAACTTAAATATACGAAAAAAGGGTGTGGCAGAAGTCCATAACACATTTCATGCTTTAAGTTCAATTGATTTTAATTACAAAATTTCATTTTGCTATGGTTGTTAAGTAAGGAGGAATCTCAGATATAAAATTATAGGCGTGGTAGTTGGCGGATTTCCTAAACGTGGTTTTGGGTCAAGAGAGCTACATAAATTATAAATTTTCAGCCTTCTTAGGACGTAATATATAAGGATATAATTCTAATATAAATACAGTGGGTATAGAAGTGGGCGTGGTAGTGGGCGGAACAAATAACACATTAAAATCTTTAAGTTGAAGTGAGATCAATAAGAAGAAATCTAAAATAAAGATAAAATGGGCGTGCAGTATCAATTAAACAAAAAAACATTTTACTACCCTGCATCAAATATATAAATTTAATCTCTAAAACACATTCAAAATTTAAATTTAAAATTACTGGAATAATTTTGCTCCTTCTACCTCAAATTGAATCATCCTTTTTTATAGACCATCACATACATAAACATATGTAGGTATCGTTTTACCAAAAAAATCTGTTGGTTATTTCAGGAATTACTTAAATCTCATTCAACAAAGTATGACGTTGAGGTTATGTATGTAAATACACACACTCTAAACCAAGCTCCACGTGTATGTTTAAAATCATAAAATACAGACTGTGTTCGAAAGGAATACTGCATATTCCCTGAGTAACTACCCACATCATGTTATCCCACACATACGCCACTGCCGCCAACATATGGGGGTAAACAGGTCATTTTGCCAAGCTTGCATGCGTTCAAAATTTTAGCACCCCCTTTCATATTGGGACTCAGGGTATACCTACATATTTTGAAACAGAATAGAAGACAAAAAAAGTACTTTCTCTTACCATCAGCTGTTGGATTCTCGCATAGCCACATTTTACAACAATGGCCAGGCACTTCGACAAGACGTGGTGATCTGCATGAAATTGTATCCTCCGGCGCTGGTAACTGCTCCTTTGGACAAAGCGACGAGCAAGCATGTCGTCCATTCTACAAAAAACATATATACACATATTATGAAAGTATAGAAGAATGAAAGCAACAAATTACAGTAAAGGAACAAAATAAGGAACAGTCTGCTGTACTCCATAAAGGAGATGCAATAAAAAGGACATCTATAGCTTCCAAGAACCGAAACCTGTGAGAAGAGCTCTCTCACTGGCGGGAACAGAATAAATATGGCGAGGAATTCAAGCCTTGCGAATATGATGGGAGACAGACGTTGGTTTTACTGCCTTCAGGGTACCCACAAAGCATAACACAGGAAAAGGATCCAAAAGGAAAAACAGAAAATTCAAAATGTTAAGTCAATCCATTTTGGATCTGAGAAGGGATAGGGTTGTTGTTCAAGGACGAACTCGGAAAAGGAATGATTTCTTCACGCGGAAGAGAACCATTTCGGAGGATATCACATGGCTTATATGTTCGTAACAGCCATATATGTATAGAAGGAGCTTTTTATAAAATAGTGGAATTGAAGATGGAATATATGTACAGGGAAAGGACACAGTGAGAGTGTGGAAAAACATAAGGATTATATGGTGGACAAGTCTCTGACTTTGTCCATTGCTGAATTGGGTGCATAAATCTTACCTCGCAGACACATTGTGTTTTACAATCCAATTTGAATGTCTGTCCATGTGAATAGGTGATGCTTCCAACAGTGCAATTCGCTATTTTTATTTTTGTTTTTTTTTTGTTCAGTGGTTGTTGTTGTTTTTGTTATCGTTGTTGATGATAACCCAGCATCCAGGATAGCCAGGATAGAAATGTAAAACAATGGAAAGGAGAAAAAAAATTACATTAATAAAACATTCATACATACAATAGATACATATGTATCGTATGAGTACCATAGGACACATTATATGCAAATTATTGTGAATAAATGTATACTTCTAAAAAAACATTGAGATTGTGGATAAAATAATTTTACACTTAATTGCCCAAGACCACAGGCTGACATGAAGTTGAATAAGGGTTTTCTTAGAATTGAGGAAATACAGTTTTCTACATAATACTATATACAGTTTGAAATAAAACAGATGAGAATATTGAGTAATTTTCATATAGCCAAAGGCGTCTGGGTTGTTAACTACGAGTATGGGATAAAACGAAACCAATATACTTGGACTTGTAATTATTTGACTTTTGAATCCGACTATTGGTAATAGCTGTAGTTGTAAACTGAAAAACATGAAGTTTAGTTGAAACGACACAACACACCACACCAGACCACAATACATCACACGACTCACGAGACAAATATGGCTTTACGTTAAAGCGATAGCGACATATCACACGTTTGGTATGTTGTTCACATATAAGAATTCGATAAAAATTTTCGATTAAATTTTATTCGAAATTAAATTATAGCGTTTCCACAAATTGATTCACCTCATTAGTATTAAAAATTAAACTTTAATTTATCGTAGGTTTTATTCAATTCACATACGACCTAAAACGTTAACACTTTTTAGGCGTATTCCCTGTCCCAGAGTTTTCCCTCATTTCCTATATTGGTCGGAAAGAATAAGTGTTAAGCCAAAAAATATTTAGCTTGCAATTTTGAATCTTTTTTTTTGTCATTGATCCGACTCTCTGCAGGTAGCTATAGAGTGCCTTAAAAGATAGGGCGATTTTTGGAAACTTTGCCACTCTTCATCTTTTAAGCCAGAATTTCAGAATTTCTTTTGAGTTTAAGTATTACGTGCTTGAAACTTAAGGCAAAAAGGTTTTGGTCACTATAGGGTTTTCGTTATTTCCCAAACTAATTTATCAACAACTGGATCGCACGGATTTGCTCTTGTGGTTGTATACAACTAAAATATAGCCATGTACATATTAAATAATAACGAAGGTGAAGAAAATTAGAAAACTACTTCTGTTTTAGTGGAAAAAAAAGACAAAAGTACTAAAAACATTGATTTTTTGTTTAATTTACTTCTTGATTATTAAACGTTTATTTTCAAAACATTTAAATATAATATTGTTTAAAGCCTAGTATACAATTCCTCCTCGAAAAAAAAATACATGTACTTCTTATGGGAGTGATTTTATCGCAAAAAAAAATGTTTGACGTTTAAAATTTTACCATCGAACTGTGAACCAAACCTGTTTAAAAAAATGTATATTCACCACGAAAACTTTTAAATCAATGTTGGTGGCATTGTTTTGTGGAAAAAAAAGAGGACAACGAATACAACTTTTTTATTTCAACTCAGATTTTTTTTCTTCAAAAAAAAAAAATTCTTACCACTTATGTTTTTTTTTTGTTCAAAAGAACTGTATACTCGGCTTAAACTATTTAGAAGCACAAGATTGAAATATTAGCAACAAAATTGTTCAAAAAATTGAAACGTTATAAGAGATAACCTCAAAACAATGATTTTTACCAAAAAAAACTGGAAACACTATTTCTACAATGCAATTTTTTTTAGCACAAAACATGTAATTCAGTTTGTTATACGTTTTATTTTACCTAAAACAAAAAGAATATTTTTTTTTCTCTATGGAATCACTATAATGCTTTGTGCAAAATATGAAGCAAATCGGTCCAGTCGTTTATGATTTAACTTAAATTACAGTGGACGGACGGACGCAGCTTCGTCCTTGGTGAAACCTACTTTTTGTGTCACTAACCAATCTCTCTAGGCAATACTTTTCACTTCACAAAATAGAATTCAATTTGATTTAGTTTTTTTTCTCTATAACTGCAAAAGAGATATGATACTAAAAGCAGTTTTAATCTTTCACTAGCACTGAAAAATGTTAGGTTAGGATAAATTAGAAGGGTTGATGATACGGTGACCGTATCATCTCACTCGTATCTCATGTAAGTGTTCCCGGAGGGCATCTTTTCTGATTCTGGATAGGCTGGGGCATTCACAAAGGAAATGAGATAAACCCTCCTCCACCTTTTCATCCTGACATCCTCTACATAATTCAGAAGTGCTAAGGCCCATTCTGCTCATGTGGATACCCATGGAGTTGTGTCCAGTAATTATTCCAACTAGGAGTGATAATTGAGGCCTGCCTGTCTTAAGTAAGTATTCTGTTTTTTCTTAGAAATATTCGGCCACAGGTTTCTTGAAACCCGACAAGTGTCAATTGTTAACCATCTGTCATTGAGAGTTTTTAGGAAATTTTGGTGAATTCTCTTCTTTTCTTGTTCCAGTTGCATAAGTACCGAGAATACGGTTTGGCTCGGATCTGAAGATGACCCGCTTTTGGCCAATTCATCTGCCATTTCGTTTCCGCAAATATCACTGTGTACTGGGACCCATCTAGGGGTAACTGTGTTCGTTGCATTGAGTAGTCTCAAGTCGTTGCGGCAACGGTCGACCAGTTTAGACTTTGCGATGATTGAGGAAATGGCTTTTATTGCCGCCTTGCTGTTCCCTTTTTTTGGGAAATATGACCCACGGACTTTATTTCCCCGGGTCTTATTGCATCGCCCTGCACCATTAATTTCAACTTAAGGAACTCAACCATTGTCTTTTGTGTCATTTGTTTAGTAAATATCTGCAAAAATGTAAAGATGGTACAAATTGTCAATTTTTATTTTCCATCCTAAGGTCCACAGCTATAATGAACCAACTACATACAAATCCATCAACATCAGACACTTAACCAAGACTGTGCTTTTGTGCAGTTTGCATTCTTCCACAAGCGATAATTAAAAAAAATGTGTTAACCAATCTAACCGATGATCCATGAAACCCATTTGTACTTAAGCTCGCAAAAAACTTTCATTTAAAGAATAAAATATAAAAAAATATGTCAGTGGCCTATTTCACCATCTTACAAATTGTAATTTACAAGCAAATTTTCAACAAATTTGTAGAAAAATCGATTTATTCTCTAACAAGTAAATTTGTTAAAATTCATATTTTTTTGTAAGTTTGTGTTTCACGAAATCAAGAAATTTTACAAATTTGTTCAGTTACTGAAAATTTCTTACAATAGAAAGATCGTCTGTCGATTTAAAAACAATTTGTATTTTTCGAAAGAAATCGCATTTCAAACCTAAAATTGTCCTTGCGTCGAAGGCATAGTAGCACCGATAGTGATATAAGTGAAGATTTTGCGCTTAATAGAACAAGGAACATATATCGTCCGCGAATTAACTATGAAGTATGAAATTTCAGATTCTTTTGTTTTCAACGAAAAGTTTCGGTTAAAACGTGTTAAGGCAGAGCAAATAATAAGACAAATTGGACCTAGGATTGCAAATGAGTCTGAAAAAAATTTTCACTGACACCAACACAGCAATTTTTAACAGCTTTACATTGGCTGGGAAATGGTGGACAGTATCACGGGATCCCAAACATGCATGGTATATCTAAAATGACGGTATGCATAACTGTCCATCGTGTTGCCACGATGGCATTGTTGATGCTTTCTTTGCAAATATTGTGCGTTGGCCAGAAGAACACGAAAACATTCGTGAACGGTTCTTTAATATTAGATACTTACACATTTACATATTTGTGAAAAACAGTTGTTGTTTACAACTTTGCAAATTAAATGGCGAAACGGTTTTTTTTTTATTTGTAAATAACAAATACACTTTCCCTTAATTTTTTCTCTTTTTAACAAATTTGTTGGAATTAAGTTTGTAGTTTGTGAAACAGAAAATTTGTAAAAAAAATTTGTAAATGTTATTAACAAATACAAATTTGTAATTTTACTTGTGATTTGGTGAAATACACTGTTTGGTTACTGCAACTTCTTGCTATTTGTCATTTTTTTCTATGCTATGGGATTTGATAGCAAAAATTGTGCTACGCCGCGCCCTTACAACGGTTTAAGTTACATAAAGACATAAAGCAATGAAACATATCATTTTCACAATTTCTAATTGTCAAAGTGACATTTGGAGTAAGTATGATACTAAAAAGATGAAACAAGCACTTGGTGGTTTTAACTTTAATAAAATGATAAAAAAGATACTACGATGCTAGCTCGTTTAAAATTTGAAAAATATACTTCTCTGAACCTAGCATCGTACAAAAAATGCTTTAACATTGTACTTAATTGTCTTAAATTTTGCTGTTACATTTTCAATTAAAAGTAAATATATCGTATCTGATGCGATTTTTAAAATCTGTCGACTTAAGTTTTCTTGTAAGAAGCCTTCCATTTTATAACATTTCATGTACAGTATGAACTCGATTTACGCAACCCTCGATTCGTGCAACTCCTCGATTTTCGCAACACTAAATTTGTAACACGTCTTGACTCTATAAGTGCAACTTTTCAAAAATGCTACCTCGATTTGTGCAACTTCTTGTGTTTATTCATCTGTTTTCTATTTCCATGCTCTCCTTTTGATTCTGTATTCATGCCGTTAATTTACAGCTAGTTTGTCTGAACAAAATTCCTTGTAAAAATAATGCACAAACACATAAAATTCATCTGTGTTTATTTAAATGCGTTGCGATTTCATTAGTGTCTACTGAAAATTGTACAGGATGGGTGTTACAAGAAAAATTACAAAATTGTGTATTAAAAAAAGAAGTGATATTTTATCAGAATTAGAAAAGGTAAAGACATTTTGTGAAAAATGTAATGTCCACGAATCAACAATAAGCCGCATAAAAGGAAAGGAAACCGCTCTTAGACAATTTGTGGCTATCACATATTAATTTTTGTATAAATTTCGAACATTTCGTTTTCGTATTTAATAAAAATATGTTCAAAAAAATTGTTTGTTTTGGTTTCACTAAATTTTGTTCATAACATTGTCGTTATCTATATAAGAAAATAAGCTATTTCAACTATAATTTGTATCAAAAAAAATACAACCCTGTAAGTGCAACAACCTCGGTTATTGGAACTGCCCCAATTTCTATTAGTTGCGTAAATCGAGTTTGTACTGTACTTGTTCAGAAAAACATTAGTTTTCTTATATCACATACATTTTTGGGTAAATATACTTTCTTATTATTATAATTGTGAGATTATTTCCTTATTAAAGATCTTTCAATATTATGACAAAGTCTGTCTCTCTATAATATCCTTTTACATAAAAACACATTATATGACAAACAATAAACTCTTATGGATATACTAAGTGTAATTTCCATCTTTTACAAACAAAAGATTACCTCTTCAGACAGTTTTGTTGTTTTTACTACAAACACACATACATATTATGTACACTACACTACACATATTAATATGTTAAATTATATTTTCTTAACATTTTAGTTTTACCATCTTTGGTGCATGAAATTATAGGGATAAAACTTTCTTAAACAAACATTCTTTTCTCCTCTTCAGGCAATATCCTTTCAATAAAAAGCTCCAACTTCACATTCTTTTTTTTTTTTTTTTTTTTTTTTTTTCGTTTTTCTTTTCCTAGATATTGACAAAAAGGTTATTTCCGGATTGTTAAGACATGTAAACGACTTTTCAAGGAGAATTCTTATTACAAAAGAATTTCTCTTATAAGTAGAACTACGAGAGTAGCTACATATATGGTACGAGTATACATATATGTGTTTTGTTGAAATGGTATCTTTATAGAAAAACTGACGACGTGTGTGTATTATTGTGTCATAAAAGTACCTTATAGTTAAGGAATAGATTGTTTTCGTAGTGCATTTGAAGCAAAAAAAAAAAGTAATACCTACCTATAGCCAACTTAAGCATCCTAGAACAATTTCGTAAAATGGACTCGACAGCTGCTTGAATGTTGTATGAAGGATTTAGTTAAATATGATGTCCTCTGCAAAGTGTTGGTACTTATAAATAAACGGAGTAATAACTTTTGTTCGTATGTTTTGTTTTTTGTTTTTTTTTTGAAAGTCGAATTTTTGTAGTCGAAAAATGTAGGCTTAAGGTTTATGTTCTTTGAAGTTTTATTATGTAGGTACGCAGGGACTAAAATTTTATTATTTTAAATTCAAAATTTAATACAGGTGGCCCTTTTTAGTCCGAATAAATATTGCAAATAAAAATTTTCAAAACAAAAAAAATGTGTCTACCAATTTATTTTTTTTAGAAATACTTGAAAGTATAATATGTGTTAAACATTTGTAGGATATCTGTAAAAAATTATTAAATAAAAAAAAATAATGTATTGTTTCTTATAAATTTAGAAGAATTAACTAACAGTGGTCGTTAATATCTTATTTATGTAGAAAATTAAATTCTCTACTAGATTTTATATCGTTTTATTTTGGGTCAAAATGAAATACTAACTAATAATCTTTTTTAGCCTCTAAATAACAGAATTTAGAATATACCTAGATAATTATGGATTAAAAGAATTTTTGAATACAGATAAACTTCAGTACCTACATAGGAAACTTAATACCTATATACATAAGGCACCATGTACCTATTTACATAGAATTAATTTTATGATATCATATAGATAATTTATAATTCACTAAAATCCTTTTCCACTCAACATTTAACATTAAAATTAATTGTAAAAAAAAATAACATTTCTTTTCATAATAATTCTAAGTATAAGTGTCCCCAAAAAAAGTTCCTATAGTTTATTTTAATTCTCTTAACATGCTCCTGCTCTTAATATTCCATACCGAGACTATGAAAGTATATCAACTCAAAAACACAATTTTAATCTAACGACCCCACATTTTCTAAAACTGAACCAAAAATATAACGCAAAGTTATTTTTATTTTTTTCTAAACCACTACCTCTCTCGGTTCATTTCCATTTACAACCTCTATATAGGAATTGAGCATTGAGTACAAAAAGAAAAAAATAAATAAACTTAAACAAAAATTCCATTAAATCCCTAAATAAGAGGAACACAACCGAACCTCAACCCAAACCCTCTTCCTCCCCCTAAGGAATAAAATAACACAGACACGGGTATGATGAAAGGAAAATACCACCACAGAGAGGGAGTATGAGAGGGGATGAAAGGAAAGTGAAAACTTTCATGTACATACACATTGACCCAACATTTTCTACCCCCTACACCGATCCATATATATAGTCCCTATACAAAAGGATAATCCTTAAGAACACACAAGGTGGAGATAGAGGTTTAGCATTTTTTTTTTCTATTTTCCTATGTGTTACCAAATTCATTTGTGCCTTTTTGCTAAAAAGCTATATATGTATACACAACCATAAAGATATATAGAAATAGTGGCAAATAGTGGCTTGTAAAGGTTGTGATTTAAAAACCATCTACACACCAGAATCTCATGACACGCAAATGAACAAAACCTTGGTCTCTTTGGGTAAACCTAGGCCACGTCAAAGTTAAAAGAGACGTGTTTTCTATGTAAATTGAGTTTCGTCCTTTTTGCAGTCAACTTATACTCAAAAGGCGTCTCCTTTTCAAAACATTGGCTTATCGGGGTAATACACAATCAACATTATCATTAGACCTGTTCGGGTATAGGTGTGGTGAAATGGGGTTTTGGTTGGTTATAGGGATTTTAGTGTCATAGGGAAAGAGCCGTTGCAATGTTATTAAATTTTATCGAAGAGATCTTAGGGGAAGTTTTTATTTTTTTTTCTTACGTTTTTTTTTTTTGTGCTGATGCAGGTTTTTTTTTAAATTCACGAACTATCTATGAAATATTCTGAGAAACTTAAACAAAACAATCGGGTTTTTTGGCAAGTGTTTTATCTTAGAAACAATGTTAATAAAATGGTTTAATAACCATACCGCTCCTCTACAAAAAAATTAGTCCTTGTCGAAGGATGTTCAATGAGCAAATACTAACTAGGTTTCCGTTCCATTTTGTTTTTTTGTTTTTTTATTCAAAGACAGGAAATTTGATTTTTCAATTCGTTGACAAAGTGGATCGAACTTTCAAACGCTCTTCAAAGGTGAATGTGTGTCTCTCTAGTGTCTATCATGTCCTCTCTGATTGAACCATGCAGCGCGGTACGGTGGCGGGTGGTGAAATCATTATTTGCTGTTTCCGAATAGGTACTATGAACATTGAACAAAGTGTGGCGTGCTGGCTAATGAAAATTAAATTAGAAAGTGTAAATTGAAATATATACTCAGCAAGCTGTTCCAAGCCAGAGAGCTATACCTTTAGTGGTTCTTATCTTTTCGCTCATAAAAAGGACGACAGATAATAATGGTTCTTGAAATGCTTAAAAAAATATATCTGCTGGAGATTAAAGGATTCTGGGTATACGACTGTATATATCTTAGAATTTATGTGACTTGGAACTGTGGATTATTTCTTATTTTATTGTTGTTTTTTTTGGTATCACTATAGGAGAGGGAATGTCTTAGACACACGTGCATTTAAAAATGATTTAAATCCTATTAAGGCATTTTAATGGTTCTTTTTATAAGAAAGGATTTGATCTTAAGGGATGTGGTACATAAGTTATGGTGAAGATTATCATAGTGTTTTTTTGTTGTTTAATAAATAAATAAAGCACCTTTTATTAAGTGGAACATGTTACTTTAGGCGACACAAAATGTGATTTATTTGTTAGATAAGAAAAGTAAATAACAAAGAGGATTTTTAAAAGAAAAACAATTAAAGGTTAGAAGAAGGTGTTTTTTTTTAAATAAGGGATGAAGTAACTTTTGGCAATTGTCTTAAAAGGGTTAAAAGTCAATAAAAATAAAAAAAGAAAAACATGATAAAAAAGTATTATTTTAAAGCAATTCATTTTAAGGACAAGCTTAACATTCCCTTTTGAATAAGGTTATAATAATGCAATCAAAGAATGAAAGAAATAAGGTTAAAAAAGAAAATTGCAAATTTAAAATTCTAGAATGTATTTTAAAAAAATTGTTGAATCAAACAAGTTACTATAAAATAATTAAACTTTATAAATTGTACTTTAATATTTTTATAGTCAAGTCAAATCAAAAAGGGAACCTTTTTTTTGCAATATCTCCAGAATACCTTTTTAAATTTTAAGGTTGAAGTTAATTAGCTCGCTACCTAAAAATTTTAGGTTTTAGGTAACAAATTTTTGGTAAAAACTTTAAAGGGACAGTAGGTTCCAACAACTTTGTTTAAGGTTTTTTTTTACAATTTGGAATAAGATATGTGCAATCTTTAAAAAAATTTAAAAATAAATATTTTTTTAATAAACATTTACGGTTTTATGACGAAATGGTAAATCAGGCATTAAATAAAAAAACTGCTTTTGTCATAACGAATTTTCGCATCTGATAAATAATCAAAAAAAAAAATATTTTGACACCCTAAGTTAGTTACCTTTCAATCGGAGAAACAAGTTGCTAGAGATTTTTTGACGTTTAATAAACGTTTAATAAGGTTTAATATCAAATATTTTAAGTAGAGTATAATATTGAAAAAACTTATATGAGAAAAAAGTTATAACTATGAGAAATTTATTATTTAATAATCACTGACTAAAATTAGGTGGGTTCACATGTCAAGTTTTCAAAAGGTTTTTAATTGTGCGTTGTGAAAAGAAAACTTGTCAAGTAAACCCACCAAATTTTAGTCAGTAATTGTTAAATAATAAATTTATAATATTACAATTGGAGTTGTTTCAATATTACTCTACTTAAAATATTTGATATTAAACCTTCATAAAGTTAAAACTTGTCATACTTTTAGATCTGGCTACTTTTGACGGCTGAGTCGTTACATAAAGATTTTTATATAGAAGAACTTGGCTATTTTTTAACATTTTTATAATTGGTAAAAATTCTATAAAAGTGAATGGATACCATGCCCCCAGAATGGAAAACCTCAAATATTTTATTTTTGCTTTTGTATGTACTTCAAATTCTACCGCTGTACCAATTTTCATTATTCCAGAGCAATCAGAAGTCCTCTATATAATTGATCTCAATTCGGAGAATATAGGCGGATACCACGCCCCTTGAATGTAAAAATATAAAATTATTTTCTTTTTATGCACTTTAAACCCTACTGCTCCACCAAATTTCATCATTCTACAGCAATTGGAAGTGGTCCATTCAATTGATCGCAATTCTGAGAAATTAGGTGGATATCACCCCTCCTGAATGGAAAGCCTCAAATATTAAATTTTGTCCTTTGTATGCACATCAAACTTTACCGCTTTACCAAAATTCATCATTCTACAGCAATCGAAAGTGCTCCATTTAATTTTTCACATTTCTGAGAAAGTAGGCGTATACTACGCCCCCTGAATGAAAATCCTTAGATATTCGATTTTTTCCTTTGTATGCACCAAAAGACCTATCGCTATGCGAAATTGGAAGATTCTATGCGGTGTCGGTCAGTGCTCCATAATTTTGATGATCTGTCAGTGAGTGAAGTGAGTGTGTGAGTGAGTGAGTGAGTCAGTCAGTCAGTTACGGTTTTCGCGATTTTTAAAGTCCTATATCTCGGGAACCACTTATGTTACGGGATTGAAATTTGGTGTTTGTCTAGCTTACCAAGTATTCCGAATTTGAAGTTCCTGACATCATTGGTACTGAAGTTATAGGGAGTCGAAAATCGCCTGAGTTTGTTCCTGTAAAAAGGGTATAGTGCCAGAACTTGGCTGGGCACTACCGTGCCCTTTGATTCTGATTGAATCGGCTGGATTATCAAATTCGATAATTACCGTTTCAAATTATGGATTGGTGATTTGAAGACTTACCAGTATCAATAATCTTTGATCAAAGAAGATTAGCTGAGAACAAACTGGCCCTAAGAATTATCAGATTGGAAACAGTAACAAAATTAGTCCAGGCATTAAAAATAAGCACATGCATGAGTAGTTTTGAGTTAAAGAGCTCAATGATTTAATTCTTTAAACAACCACAAAGATAAGAAGAAGTGTCAAAAAGCGTTAAAAATAAAAATGATCAACCTTAATTAATATGTAAAATATGATCAGGAAGCAAATATATCACAGTGTTTAGTAGAGCACTGGTGATAAAAATATTTTGTAAAACAAAATTTCAAATTGTTATCGTTCTAAAGTTCTCACGAACTAAATCGATTCGCGAAATAGCTTTAAACGGCTTAACGCCAGTAAAATAATGCTTAGTCTTCTACTTAGCTGATGTATTTCAGTAGTATATAGAATTTGTATTTTTAAAAAAACCTTCTTATATAAATCGATTTACTCTCGTCTCACGCTCTTGAAGCGAGCATTTCCGTTAGTGAGATGCTCATGGGGTGAGTTTTTATAAATCCAGCACTCACATGCTGTGAGTAACAGCGAATAACTCATGAGCTCCTTATAAGAGTTCAGTCGGTAGTGCTCACTCACAAGTGAGTATTTTCATATCCTGCTCTTCAGGAATGGAATTTTATATTAAATATTTTTTTATTCATAATTTGTAAAAAAATTTTGTTTCATAATAAAATACGTTTCATCTCAACAGAAAATATATGACCAACAAGAGGATAAAAGTTTGCATGCCTATATCATGCCTAACATTCTATGATGTGTGCTATGTCCAACACTTTAGATCTTTTTAAGTCACGAAGTCTTTGTTAGAGAAAAATTTAAAAAAGTAAATTTGCAAGAAATCATACACCTACTTTCCCCATCAAAGGTAACTCATTTTCTTTTTATTTTCTCACGTGGATTTCCATTTAGGTATGTTTCCAAACATCTCTACTTTATGGACATATTATGTAGGTACCTATCTATATTAGGTATATCAAGACATTAGATCTACTTTGCCGCAGTGAAAAGGATTTCATCTCAATGTAACTCAAAGAATATATCTGGTCCTTTATGTTTTTTTTTTTTTTTTAAGAAACATTATGAGGACATAAAATGCCTATCAGTAGTCAGTTTGAAAATGTAGAAAAGAAAGAAAAGCAAAACAAAAAGAAGGAATCTTTATCCTGGTCATGCAGGGAATATATTCATTGTGCATGTCCTGAATACCGGATGCTAGTCAATTTTTATTAAAGCCCCGTTCCTTTTGCGTGTGTATACCTATATGTTTACACTCTAAAAGGAACTCAATATAGGAAGGTGCATATATATAAACGCAAGGTATAGGTTGGTATACTCTTCAGTCCATATACAACACCATACTTATCATGTTGTATATTATAACACATATATGTACCGTTATATGTATAAATATTCGATGTAAAAAGTTTAGTGAAGTGATGACCTCGTCCGCATATCAAATGCGAATTCTCTCCTACGAAAACAACAAAAACACGAAGCATAAAAGGATCAAAATTACAAGCAATGATGATGACATGGAGAGGCATGACCTGGAAGAAGATTTACACACATTTTCCATCCTTAATCTTTCCCTATATATGGATACGAGTATGTATAGGTACAAATACACTTGGGTATATATATACACAAATTGAACATATAGAACATCAATGGCTAAAGTTTTATGGCAGAACCTTATGACCATCATTCACATAAACAACAATTCAACGAACAAATTTTTGTTCTCTCTGATCCTTGGAAAGGACCTTTTATTATATTTCGGCGCTATAGGTATGAGACTGTGATTTGCAGTTTAGCACTTTAATAAACTTACTTTGCTATACACCATCAGGAGGCTTTTATTTAGGTATGTACATACATACATTTATAGGAATTTTCAATGTTGACCTTACTTTTAGAATAAACTTTTGAAAAGAAACTTCATAATTAAATTAGAATAAAAATTCATTTTTATTACAAAAGTTTTAAGTTTGAAAAAATGATTCAAAGGAAATTTGCCAACCATATTTTTAAAATAGCCTGAATTTACTGACAATAATGTACAAGAATATTATCTTGACACAACCATATTTTCTTCATTATAATTTAAAAAAAAAGGTTAATGAATGAACCCTGTGACTGGACACTATTATAGTGTAGCAGTTAAATAAATAAATATATCTACAAACTGGAATATGTTTTTTTATATTTTATGAGCATACTCGTAGGACATTTTTTTTATTCCTTTTTTATGGTTAAACCAAAAGCTTTTAAGTTAGAAGGGTTTGAGTGTAATTTTTTTCGGATTTAAAGGGTTGCGTTAAGTCAGTGAGTGTTAACAAAAAATGTTGGATTTCTACATCATAATAATTGTTAAATGAAGTAGGTATTTGGGTCAAATTTATATGAATAAAAACATTATTCACTCATTTAACAAATGTTTTGAGCTATTATGTTAGCATCAAACAAAGTGTTTTATCGAGGGAACTATATATTCGAATAACATAGTCCTAACAGCTTTGGGTTGCCATAGTATAGATAATAGATAGATATCAAATGATGTGAAAGTAATATTTGATCGAGTTATCAAGATCCTTAAGAGTAAGTGATGGCTATAGGTCTCAATTTTAAGCTTATCGAACTCGGTACAAAAAACCACTCAACTAATTGTTTTTTTGTAAAGACAAAAAATGGACGACACTATAGAGACATGCCAATTTATAACACTTAAAATCATAATATTCCACTTCTGATCTGGGTGTAATATAGATGTACATGTTCATTCTGTTTCAGTGCTTTAAAATGGTGAATATACGAGTAGTCTCATCACTCATGTAACTGTGAAAATTTAAGGAGTCAGGCGAACCTTTACTTACTTAATATATGATCTACGAACAACATGATCAATATCTATCGGAATTTAATCACATTAGAAAAGGTTTTTTTTTTATTTTAACAACAAAAAATATGATTTCCTCCTTCTGATCTCCAAAGATTGCATTCCAATTTGTTTCATTCACTGTTGTAATCACTCACGAATATTTAATGGTAACTGGGGAGAATAATGCTTAGCAAACAAAGATAAGTAGAACGGACACTTTGTACAAAATTTATTTGTATTTGGAAAATCCATGAAAACTTATTTTATTTTTTGTTCGAGCTAAAGTTGAATCTTATTTTCATTCCAATTAATTTTGCGACGCCTTGATAACTTTTATTTTTTTGTGCGTTATGTCCTTTTTCCTTAGTCTGCTATTCGGCTTAAGAGTTCTTCGTATAAGCATCTTACATTCATGGTTTTAATATAATAGCTATAACTGGCGCCTTAAGCCTAGTACATACTTCCTCGTGAAGTGAACAACCATCAGTGGAGGAAGTGAATTTTTGACACAATTTGCTTGACTTTTGCAGCTTTAATGGTCAAATTGTCAAAGCTACACCAAAAATCAAAGAGTTCCCGTACATTTTGCGCGTGAATATGGTTTACCGCTCGTGAACGCAAACTCTCCACTTTTTGTCATGGCTTCACGAGCACGCTCACGGGTGAACAAAATTTCAAATTTGTATGGATTCACGACATGATTCACAAGTATGTACTAGGCTTTAGGTAGGAAATTTCAAATTTCAGTCCATAATTTATTATATTTTGTATAGCTCCAATTAATTCGCTTCAGTGAGCCTTGCAGCACGCAACCCCCTCGTGTTTTAAAAAATTTATATGTGAATTGTAGTGAATTTTATTTATTTAATTAATTTTTCATATTTTTATTTTTAAACCAATTTTTGATCTTTTCTTTTTTTTAAATTTTTGTCCTTAGTATTTTGACAACAAAACTGGCCTTAGTTAGCTGGTTTGAGCGGGTGTTGCTTTTTTATCTAACAGACAAGGTTTTTTTTTTTTTAAAGTGCATATATGCATATATTAAGCGCTTATTTGAATGCAATGTTGTAACAAAAATAAAAGGTAAAGATATTTGCATTAGGAACAAACGAAAATTTATATTTTTTAACTATTAATCCACGTTAAGAAGCAAATCATAACGAAAATCTATACTACATTCAACGAGACCTCTGATTCTTTTTGATCTCACGATCAATGGAGGACCATTATACGAACTACCGTTGTGTTTAAAATTTTTCTTTTGATTGTCTTTATTGGTCAAATTCCTAAACGCAACATTTTTAAAGCAAAACACATGCAAATCAAATGCAAGAAACAGATTGAAATGTCGAAACCATTATGTTCGCATTGCATTCATATTACATTTTGGAAAGAATATTTGCTTAAATTGTTGATTGTTGCTGGAATTATTTATGGGGGGCTCCCAAAAAGAAGAAAATGTGAGAAAACCTCAAAAAAAAAAGCTGACAATAAATTAAAAAAAAATAATATTCTGATGTATACCTAATAAAAAAATTAGACAAACAAAAAATAGTCTTAAACAATCTTATAAACATAAAGTATATTATAAAAATTTTTTTACGTAAATCAGTTAAATACTTTTTGAGTTTACGCGTGACAACTGACATAGCTAAATAATTGTTTCGCCTTTATATATGTAATTGTAATGATGATTTAATATTTTTAAAATTATTTGTTCACGGTTTTTCATGTTTTTAAAGTGCGACAGTATCGAAACCGAGAAGTCAACACTATGCGGCACAATTGGACTTTTGTTTTTTTTTTCTAATTTGACAGCTCTAAATGAAGAAAAAAAATGCAAAAGTAATTATGTACACACATGTATAACAATAAATCACAAGGTTCACTAGTTGCGCCTTGGAAAAAATGTGTTTGTTTTTCTCTCCAACAAGACCTGTCAAACTATTGTAGTTTGGCTTGTTTCAGATTGACGATGAGGTATGGCAGAACGTCCAAATGGAAAAGATGATTTCCATAGTGCGTGTATTTATTCAGTTAAGCCAGATTTAACTCACTAAATTCGATGTCAACTCTTCGGGATCTAAAATTGACTGAAGAGATAAAACGAACTTAACTGCGAAAGTGAGCTGATTTTGCACTGAAAATCTGAGTATATAAACCGCCATATTATTCATTCGATTAAAAACTTTAATCCAGATGTAATTTTACATAAATTTCATTAATTAACATCTGGATTAAAGTTTTAATCTGGATTAATCAAGTGAATAATATGGCGGCAAGAGTTTGTTGTACAGACGTGGATTATCCTTAAATCAAGATTTTAACCCACCGTTTTCGGCAGATTGACTAAAGTTCAACCCGTCTGCTCCAAAAAGGTGACTAATTAATTAATTCTTGAAACGATATTTTCTTTATATCAGACTTCAAACTACAATGAAGAGAGGTGCCAAAAAACGTACCTATACAACCTCAGTATTTTTTTTTTTTTTTCAACATACCAAACCTTTTAATAATAAAATAAGTCATTTAAAATATTGCAGAGATCTTACCAGAATAATATCTTCCATCTGGGTGCTGAAAAGAAAAAAAAAGAAGAAAAAAGAAACTATGTAGAGGTATTTGTTCCAATTTATCTAAAATCCTAATCATAAAAATATATTATACCCACTACATATATTTTTTTTTTTTGAACACACATATGTTCCCAAAAGAAACAAAAAATAAAAAAAAATCTAAGTAAAAAAAGCAAAACAATCTTACCTTAATGTCCTTGCCGCTTATCACATTTGCCTCAGTCCAATTCAGCAAACTGTTGAAAAGTATTCCAATCAGTGGCAGGAGTATAAGCATTTTCTGCAAATATAAAAAAAAATAAAAATAGATATACATAAGAATAAAACCTTTTTACAAAAAAACAAATCTGAAATACAAAAAAAAGAAGAATACATATAAATGTATCTCAAGCTTTGCCAAAAACGTGTTAAAAGATAAAATTTTCTCTCATCCCTTCCCTTCTTCTTCGTCCTTTCTAAGGTATGTATATCTTTGTGCTTTCTCGAATTTATTATTACAAAACGAGTCACAAAAGAGCTGAAGTAGAAGAAGTTCTTTTATATAATATTTTTCTTCTTCTTCTTTCAAAATGTAATAGAACGCTATAACTATCCCTCAGGGAGTAAGAGACAGCAGAGACCATTACCAATACGAAAATGGCTAAAAATAAATTGCTTACGTATAAAAAAAAAAAAAAACGGTAGCAATGGCGAGAAGAAGGATATTCCGTTGGTTCTTGGTTCAGGATTAACCCCTGCGGAAATTCTAACCACCATCATTCCCTCTCCCAATCCAATCCACTTATACAAACTAAAAAGGAACCTTCTTGAATGGAATTGAAGTTTCTGGTCGAACGCCCGCCCGCGTTGCCATTGTTGTTGTTGTTGCTGCCGTCTGATTTTTCCCTTATAATTTCTATTCAGAGATGGGAGGAACTATTATGATGTGCCTTGAGGAAATTTGCTGAATACCTTCGGTCACGGGAGAATTGTTTGTGTTTTGTGTCCTACACAGGGTGTTCCGACAGTAAATTATAAAAAAAAAACATGAAATAGATTTCTCAATTTCTAACCAGAAAATAAAACTATTCTTGTAATTCAGGACTATCTCTAAAACTTTCGAAATTATTTTGATGAACTTTTCAATTTAACGTCTCATTTGTCTTAAGGACTTATACTATTCATAATCAAAAAACACCCTGTTATATAGAATTCACGTGGTATATGAAGGGCCCATTATAATATTGGCTATATTAGCTCTATGTTCAAGCCCATCAGATCGACCCCATCCATCTACCGACCAACCGGTTGAGCTAGAAGTCAGGAAAGATGGCTCAAGGGTTATGAGAGTGTGTTATGGGTTTCATTGAATCCAATGTATTCCCTGTCGATTAATGAAAACATCCTTTGGGCCGCAAAAGAAACTTATTTCACATAAATATTGATTGGTATAAGAATCTTTTGTATAAAAGCAAAGGACGAAACTCGTCTACCCCACCGCCATCCACCAGTGTGGTGAGAAGAGAGTGAAAAGGAAAAGTGTTTGTATGAAAGTCGGCCTTGGAATTACGTTGTATGAAATTTGATTGATTGCCTGAACTTTTCTCATTTTGACAGACAAGCTAATGGAAATATTCATGACGATGTCCGATTGGAAACAATGATTGGCTTATAACACCAGGTAAAAAGATCCTTACTCAAGTAGGGATATACAAATATATATGAAGTTTCCGGTTGATGATAGTGATGGTGTGAAATCCTTGTAAGTAGTAAACAACAACAACAAAAAAGAAAGAAATTTGCAAGTAACTAATGAGACTATTCTGTTATTGATTTTTATCATCTTATATGGTTTTGTGTAGTAGTTAGCCTTGTCGTTGTCAGTCATAAAAGATTTCTAATGATGGATCGTTATACATTATATATGTAAGAGTAATATGTATGAATAATGTATATGTATATAGAATTAAGATTAAGAGTCTCTATTATTATTTCCGTAAATGATGGTGCTATGAGACACGGCTTGGTATATATTTTATATAGACTTTTTGATGTAGAAGGAAATGTGCTTAAAGTTGATTATTATAGGCGTGTTACTTGAGGCTTATTTTAAATTAGTAAACATTATTACTATACCTATATACACAACATATACGGATATAATACCGTAAACCGTTCCTCAGCAAAGAAGTTTCCAAATGGTGTAGTAATGAGAAAAGTTTATCCGGCTTCGTTCAGGGGGATTTATACTGTAACTGATAATATTATAATGTTCACATCCTTATAGTACCTATACCTACTTTTTGGGTATGATAAGTAAATGTTTGTATGAATGAAAACATCATATGTGCAGTAGAAAGCTAATGGATGTTTTTGTTAAGTAGTAAATGTTGGTTTTTGGAATATATATTTACATATAGCTGAGAAAACAGAATAGGTATATTTATATATGAGAATTATAAAGTTAAAGTAAATATTAAGAATGTTCAAGGAAAACAACAAACATTTAATGGCATAGATACAGATTTGCAGAATTATCTTTTGAAAGAATATTCTTGTGAATTAAAAAATAACATCATTCAGTAAATAGTAAATGTAAATATGTACATATGAAATAAAAGATTTAAAAAATAAGTTATGACTGTGAACATAACTTTTTTTTTAAATAGTACTTACATTTTATGTAAACCTTTACAGAACAGTAATAGAATACAGTATAGGTACTTTGGTAATGCAGTCAGTTAAGTCACAGTTATTTAATTTAATTTCGAATGCAAGGGACTTTAACTACAAAAAAAATAAGCAGTCATTAACCTTTCTTATTGCGAATTCCATAAGCAGTGCAGTAAAATTTTACACAGTTAACAATAAAAAATGAATAGTGTCAGTAAAAATAGTTGAATTTAAAATTTGAAGTTTCTAGAATAGTGTGATAATCAATGGAATTGCAAAAAATATTTTTTTTAAGGTTTAAGGTTGGCATTTAAGGATGTGTTCGTTGATATTTTCAATCTTTATGCTTTGTTTTCATAAAAACCAAAATGTTTTGGTACCTTTCAGGGTAAATAGTCAATGCAATGTTTCCTGGCGTTACACAAATTCATCAGTATACACACAATGTTATTCCATAGCCGCGTTAACATGTAATCTGGGTAAAATTCTGACCGCTTCTAGATTCGGTTCCTACATTAAATCTTTAAGATGCATATCGAAAACGCTATTTGCACTTTTTGGTGACAGTATAGGTACGCATTTAATATGTACTGAATTAAAGCAAAATAATTATAATATGCAGTTTGTTCCCTATCTGTCAAGTGAGAGTGGTAATTATTATAATTCTTCCCTTATCAGTCAAGTTTAAAAGTGTCAAATTCCATTGAACGATGGCAATGATGTTCTTCTTCTATTATATAAATGTCGAAACATAAAAGTGAAATGTAAGAAATGGTTCAAGTAAAAAGCAAAGCTTTCCCTAGAAATGACCAAAATGTCATTCCTATAAAGAAAATAGATACTAATGCCAGATTTATGCGACTGACAAGTTTTCATAATTTCTATACCATTTTCTTAAGATTTATAAATTCATCGTCTTAATGGTTTAAGGTCTGCCTTTTTGTTCGACATAAAAACCGACAAGTGCAACTGACGTTTGATCTAGACATAACAACACTGGCCTCGTTACGTATTAATACTGCGAAAATTTTTTGTTTCTTTTTTGACTTCGTGCGTAAGCAAATGTCGTTAATTATTTTTGGACAGAAGTTTGTACACTCGAGTAAACTCAGCATAAGCGAAAAACCATCTGTTTACGTTTTGATTGAGTCACGATTTTCGGATTTTATTTATTTTCGAATCCAAATTATGTATTTAGAAAAAAATTCAAGCAACGTGAAGTTCTTAAAAATATTATTTTTAAGTAAAAGCCTAAAAGGAAAAAAAATTAAAAAAAACGCCGAGATGCATTCTCTTTTGACATTTCAATATTTCAACACCATTCCGTCTAATTTAGCTTCTCAAAAAAAAAAAGACAATATTTTTCCAATACTTTCCTTAACTTTTTAAAAAGTGAATTAGTAATAAGTTGGTATTTTGTATTTATTTAAGGAAAATATCACCCAGTGATGATTCAAAAAAGTATAAAACGGAAAAAAAAATATTTATTTAGTTTACTAATTATGTAGACGAAACAATGCTAGTCCAAATAAATGCCGATTTTAACCCTTTTTAATTTCCATTTTTTTATCTGGAGTATAGGTATAGGGAAAACTGTACAACGAAGAACCACGAGCCAGGCAGTGAATCATTCAAATTTTTATATTTTCTGTAAAATTGTAAAATAGATAATCAACCTCTTTTTGATCCTTTTCTATTTAAACTAAAATTTAAAGTTGTGCGCTCTTCAGTTCTCGAAGATCTATTTGAAATTTACTACTTGTAAATGAGAAATCGTAATTTTTGTTTTCTTTTTAGCTACTTGTAATTAAAGTAATTAAAAATCTGGTAATAAGTTAAATATGTACGAAAATCGAAGAAATACATTTTTGTCCAAGCAAGAAAAAAATAAAACTTTGTAACCTACTTGACTGACATAAACTTTAACATTAATTCTGACAACATTATAAAGTTTACATCTTATCTTGACGAAAGTTGCATACCAGGCCCTGATGGTATACCTTCTATTATATTGAAAAACTTTTTAAATTACCTGCCGTTTCCTTTGTCCGTTTCTTTTTAACTTTTCAATGTCTTCTTGTGTATTTCCATCTATTTGGATTCATAATCCCTCTACATAAAACGATGAGATTAAAAATTGCAAACCTATTGCAAGACTATTATCGGTCATTCCCAAACTTTTTGAGGCTATTATTTGTGAATCGATGTTTTTTTAAGTTCGCATAAAGGTTATATCACAATTGACAGTCTTAGCTTAATTGACAAATACGATTTACCTATTCACTGCTTGACAGAACACAATATAATTTAAAATTTATTTTAAAATGCATGTCCATGTTAAATAGATCCTTGAATTTATATATGTATAACATTACTTCTAAAACTGCATAAATAAACGTACCATTCCAACACAAAAAATCATGTGAATATGACGTTTCCTTGAATATACAACTCACCATTCTGGATTTGGACAACTGCACAAGCAAAATTGACTTAACATTTTGTTTTCTTTTTCTATGCTATATTTTGTGTATTCCTAGAGCATTCTTGTTGATTCTTGATGGAATATAAAAAAAAATTGTCATTTATTTCGATAAAAAAAAATAAACAAAAATATTTTCTTTGTAGATTTTCTCGAATGTCCTCTTGTAGTTTTGGGATGATTTGTTTGCTTTTTGTTGTTGTTGTTGTTGTTGTTGTTGTTGTATTTGATTTGAGTTATCTGTGTAAATTCATCTTGTCGTTTTCTTGTCATGGTTTCCTTTTTTGATAAGGGACCATATATACCTACACAAGTCTGACATAATAGTCCCTTAGTCCCATCATTTTGCATCCTCAACAACTCATGTGTGTATTTTTCATTAAATTCATCGAACATCGAGCAAACCTACATACCTATAACAAGAGAAAGTTTTTTTTTATGTTTTCTTTATTAACGATAAATCCTTGACGCATTCATCAAAAACCTACGCAGTTTACGGTTATTCTCGGTATAGTTCCTCAATGGGGAGCAATAAATCTAAACTTGTTGTTGTTTTTGTTTTTCTTGTTGTTGTTATGTAGGTCTGGGCCATATGACCTATCTCTCCTGGGTAAAGGTAGACATATAAAATCGCCAATTTTGATGTGGGATATAAATCAAAATGTCCTTTTAACTAGCCTATAGGACAACAAAAACATATAAGGAAAAGGTATGAAGTGGGAAGTCTTTTATTGGCGTTCCATAGAAAAAGTTATATATAAATGTAATAAAACGCACTTACTTAATTCTGATGCTATAAATGACCCACTGTATAGGTACGTGGCCTTAATTAAACCCGAAAAGACGGCAATTTATTGGTCAAAAGCATTGGTTGTTGGTTGTTTACGAGACACAAAAGAGAAACCTGTTTAAAGGTTAAGTATACGTACTCAATTTCTTCGGAGAAATTAATTGTGTGAAGATTATATCTTTGCAATTAAGGACAACAACACCTTTGCACCATATAGGCAGCCATATAATATATTGTATGTGAGTGTGGTCTTGAAAACAGCCACAATGTGTTGAAATTAAAATCGTTGATTTATATGATGATGAATCAAAGTGACACATAATTATATATACACACACAGTCAGGTTAAATGCCATGTTTTTGGTTTGTATTCTCAAACTGATGAAATGGGAAATATGTCCTGCGGCATTTATAATTGGATAATACGTTGTCCTAGAACAAATTAATCCAACATTAATTGGAAGTACGTGTATGAATACAATTGTGTGGTATATCTATCTACAATACACTGTTTCAAGAGAGTGCGAGAGAAAAGGATATCCATACAATATATTATTTCAGATTGGTACTTCTATATTAATGGATATGGGTTATGCTTTTCTATTAGCATAAGTTAAATTAAGATGATTAAGAAGGTAATATTTATGTTGAACTTACGAATCTGATACGTCTGCCGGGCAGTATAGATATGTATATGAATTTAATTAAATATGAAACTTGAAAGAACCCAGTGAGCTAGATATTATTGGTATTATACCTACTGGTTTCCAATTATTATTGCATTTTTTATTTTAACGTTTCTTGTGTAAAAGGATTATAAAAAGCTTAAATGTAATAAATCAAACCAATTTCATGTGTGATGAAAATTGCTATAGGATACCTACAATGATTGCATGTATATTGTAAACCTACCTATATGTTATTGTAGTTTCAATAGTTGGTCTATTTGCCTATTATATTTATTTATCAATTTTGAATTTGTGCAAAAACATGGATGAATGCTTTTAATAGTGATTCAATTAAATCATCTGTGTTTCGTTACATGAAATTAAATTTAATTGAATTGGAAAGATTGGAAGTTTTTTTTGGTTATTAAAATTAATTACTTAGAGTAATAAAAAAATTTGAATTAAATAATATTGGCAAATTTCATTTTAGGAAATTTTATTTTTTAAAGGGATTTAATTTCATTAAATGTACTAGGTATATAGGTTGTCCGAAGTACTGGTACCATTCTTAATAAAAAAAATTTAATTTTAACTTATATGACTTTGAAAGAAATACAATATTCTAAAATTCACCCCAACAAATTTCATAACACGCTTGGATAACACTACCACGGTACTGACAGGTAATTTTGTGCACATGATTTTAGAATAAAAACACTTCAATCTTACAGCAAAATTACGTTAGTAAAATAAATTGACTTTTGTAAACAATAAATAAACGGTACCACACAAATGCCATCAAACTAAAAACAAAATGGCGGTTCAGCTGGAAATCTTTCGAATTCAAAAATAAAATGAAATCCAGGGACACCATTCCGTTATTATTATTTAATTCGAGAGCAAATATTTTGACAAGGATGGGACATACCACGGTACTGACATCTTGCGTATGCTTTTATGCCAAGGGGAAAGGGTAGAAAATTTTTAAACAATATGTAATGTAAATTGTAGTACAAACTTATTTCACAATTCAAACCAGAAATTCACAAGAAAATTTTATATTAACTTACAAATAAAGCCCTGGACACAAAGAATCACAGTTGGCAGAGAATCACCCATATCCTTTGTTGTTACTTAATACACATTTATGACATTCAAATAAATGAAAAATATATAATTTATGAGAAGTGCTTTCCTATAAATTGCGTTCTATATACCCTGCAGTCCCGCGTGCATTTGTTGATGGAATCGCTTCTCAATTTTGCTTCTTTAATTTTGAGAGTTTCCTTGAATAAATTTATATCTTTCGTTACTTGAACTCATTTTTTTAAATATTTGTTTTTGTTGACGCGAAAGTAATGAAATTGAAAATCCAAGAAAGTTTGACATTTATTTGACAACATCTTAATGGAAATTGTAGTAGATTTAAGGAAAGTGTGAGGATTTGTTATCGAGAAGGTTAAATATGTTATTAGTAGGATTCTGTTTAAGCTCCGCACTTTATTTTAACCTTGCACTTTACTAATAGTCGACATTAGTGTTTGGTTATTAGTGAGGCCCATATGTGTTTACAAAATTTTGAAATTAAAATGCTGATCTGCGCGATTTCATTTTTAGCAAATCTTTTAGCGATTTTTGTTTCTTCAATGCTATTAAGCATGTTGTTTTGGTTTGGTTATACAAATTATTATAACTATTTTTGAAGAAATTAAATAATTTAAACATTTTATTAAAAGTAAAAAATCGTTCATAATTTATCCGATAATTTCAAATAAATATGCAATCGCCCAGATTCCTCAAGGTTCTTTGGGGAATATTAATCTTTATGGAATATTAAAGTTTATATACGAGACAAAAGATGCAAGGAGTCTACGTTTTCGTTTATAAGTTTCACAATGGAGACAAAATATGATAAATACGAGCGTCTATTCTCAAGACCTGGCATGTCAATTAGATTTATTCTGATTATGTTAGGAGGGAGTTCGTATGGATTCTCCAACCCAATCCTCAGAAATCAGTCATAGTGCGGTGACCAAACCTGACAACCATATTCCAGAATGGGTCCAACAAATGTTACAAAATGCTGTTGGATCAGAAAATTCTCTTGTTTCTGTTTTTATCCAAACAATAATTGAATTAGCTTTATTACAATTATATAGAGTTGATGTGTTGTATGAACTTGAGTTTTTGATCACACAGGACACCAAGAGCATTTATATTGTTTACTAGCGACAATAGTACACCACTAAACATATAATTGACAGAATTAATACACAACTTTCTCGTAAAACTATTAGTTTTACATTTATGAATGTTATAAGAATCAAACAATTATAAACAAACCAGTCAAAAAAAAAACGAATTAAGATCACACCGAAACTCTTCATAATCGAGGCCGTTTCTAATGGTTTTGAAGACTTTAACATCGTTCGCATAAATAAGACATTTTGGATACATCAGAACAGATGTAAAGTCATTGATAAATAAAATAAAAAGGACGGGGCCTAAATGGCTGCCTTGTGGTTTTCCAGAATTAACATTAAACTTTTTTAATTCGCAACTGTTGAAGAGTACCGAGTCATATCTGTCAAATAAATACATTAGGTATAAAATTTTCGTTAAATCTCATTTTCCTTATTTTAAACAGCAAAACTCGATGTAAGAGTTTGCCAAATGCTTAACTGAAATCAAGGTTCAATGAGGTTTTTACGTTTATCATCTATTTTTGTTGATTTTAACTTTTTCGTTTCAATTTCTCCCTAAAAATAATCTATACAAAATTTGTTTCTAAAATGTATACCTTCGTTTCTCAAGAAAACTTTATACACTACTTTCCAAGATGGTGGAACCATTTTGAGGGAAATTTAATATCCCTTTTGAAATAATTTAATACTTAAACTTGATCCTTTTATTATTTTATCTTAATAATTTATATGAATTATGATTTATAAAACAAAACTACGGTCTTGTAGGTTTACACTGTTAGTTTTCATTTTCATTAAAATTTTAGTTTTTATTCTTATAAGAGATTTCTAGAAATGTGCAAAATTTCGACCAGAAAAAAAACATGCCAACACATTCTGTTTGTTTTAAACAAGAGTATATATACCCACAAAAGAGTCCTTGAAACATATAGGGATTGAAAGAGTAGATGTTCAATATATTTATTCCCATTGAAGAAGTGGGTGGACGTCAATGTTGGTGTCGGTGTGAAAAGGGCTAAGCAAAACAGTTTCATATTATCATATTTTGCTCGTAAGCTTTTATGGACGACTTAAAAAGTGATACTCTGTCATTTTGTCTTCGTATGTTATCCTTTCAGGCAATTCGCTGCCTGACGACATATGCAAAATAGAATGTCGGTATTTTTTGCTCCTTTTTTTACGTTTTGTTTTTTTTTTTGTCAAATCTATTAAGTTTGTTTGGATACATATATATATTGGATTGACAGGAACTGATTTTGATTTAGTTTTTCTCATCGTGGTTGTTTTCTTTTCTTTTCTATTCTTTGATTTTATTTTTTTTCTCAGAAATTGATTGATGATATTGGACCGATATGATGCAAGTAAATATATAGGTAGGTATAGCTTGGATATCGTTATCGATATGGGAATGATGTTTGAAGTGAGATTATGTTATGCACAATTTGTTTTGTGAACTCTGCCAAATGATTTCATTTGAAAAAAAAAGAGAAAACAAACAAGAAGAAAAAAGAAAAAGCAGAAATCCTGGAAGAAAAATGGTGAACAATCGAGATTGATGTTAAATGGGTTCTTGGGATATACATATGTATATATTTTTTTTATTATTTTATTCAAGTAAAAACAGGAATCAAGTCATTCAATGTGCGGTAAAAAAAGGTCTTTTATGATTTTATGAGGTTTTTTGGATATGAAGTACATATATATAGAGAATACCTATACGTATATATATGGGAAACTTATAGGTTTTTCAGATTTTGTTTGTATAGAAGATTGAGTCACGTTTAATGTTTTATTTTTCAATTGATTGAATATAAATCCAACACAACCAACCAAAGGTTAAACGATTTCGTTGAGGTTATATTGCATGTAAGTAAAAGTTCATGGTGTTTTATTACAAAAATAAAAATGTGGGACAGGTATATAATTTTCTCTATTTAATGATAAAGAGGATGTTCTTGAATTTTTTAACAAAAAGATCAAGACATAAAAGAAAACCATGAATGCTATAGGGTGTTCTTTCTAGATGTTCACAATTTAATAAAATGGAATTAAATTGGCGCAAAGTTTTAGACGATTTGAAAATACATTTGTCAGCTGCTTCAGTATATTGGCATTTACAATTTGCAAGCGATGTTCTGGCGTATAATTCTGGGTTCAAATGAGTGACAAATAGCTAGTTAATATTTGTTTTGTATTTTAGCCATTTATTACAATAAACAAAAAATCATAATCAGGTGGTAAAATAAGCAATGAATTTTTTAAAGTCAATAGATTGGAAAAAAAATAAGACTTGGTGCTACCAGCATGTCACACCAACCGTTATACTTAAAATGATCCTGCAGGGTAGGGTATTCCATCTATTTATAAATACCTATCCCCAAAACAATTGAAGCCAACTTAATTCAAAACTTATTTAAGAAACGAAAGAGAAAAAGGAATTGAGACATATTAAATTCCATCAAAAAGAGTATACAAAAAAAAAATCTTTAAAATATCAGTAGTACAGGTTCAACCTTTTTGAAACCTTTAATTTTTAAAATTAGGGTTTTCTACAAAATAAGAACTTTTAATTTTTTATTTACCTATAAAAAAGATCTTTAAAAAAGTTAAACAGGTAGGATATAGTCACGAAACATACCTTTAAGCCCTTTTATAATGAATCATTATAAAAAAAATAGAGAAACCATCGAATTATTTAAGGGATTATAAAGGTTGCTGCAAAATGTTAATTTAAATATTTAAAAAGAAAATTAAAAAAAAAAATACTTAATGAGTTGAAAAACAATTTAATTTCCATTCCTTATTGAATGTTGTGGTCTATTTTATAAGAAAAACAAATCAAACAACCCTTGAAAGATAACATAAATTTAGCTAAAAATAAGTATCTCCAACACGTCTTGAACAGCATTGTTATAAAATATTTTTCAATGTCTCCGGGTTAATATTTGATTTTATGCCAAAAATACTATTTGTATGCAAAAATATATACAGCTGATGGCTATTCTTTTAGTCAAAAAGGTTGCCATGAATTATAACTATTATTTTGAATTGTGTATATATTTTTTGTATGGAAAGTTGAACCACAATGAATTTTGCAGTAACTCACGTGTGCTTTATTTGTTCATCAAATATTTTGGCATATAATGAATTTTGCCGTGTCAACATAAATTTTCAATTTCGAGAAGTTTAAAATTAAAAATTTCATTAAAAGTTATAACTAACATCAAAATCTAAATTTCCTTGAAATAATAATAATGTTAAATGTATTATAACAACACTGCAAATAAAAACCCCTTCATTGAAAATTACAGCCCTTATATATAACAATAACATCCACTCAATCAAATCTTATGATGATTTCAGCCGCTAACGAATTATTTCCATTATTGATTTATTCAATTCAAAAACAACAAACTATACCATTGCCTGCACACGGAAGGCAAATGTCCTTTTATCCCTTTTATTAATATTTTTTTATTTTTTTATTTAATTCAATTATTCACTGTCTTTCGGTGGTGTGCAATACGATGAATGCCTTCATTGTAAATTTTCTTTCGCTATAAAGCTTTTCATTATCCCGACAGGAATCAAGAGTATTTACAGTGTGGTTTAATTGATTAGGCACACTTAAAAATTGTGTCTTAAATATATGTATCGCGCTTAATTACATTTAATTAGTATTTAACTAGACAGTTCAAAATATATTTTGAAATAAAAATATTTCGAGAACAAAGTCATAAATTAAAAAGAATAAAAAAAATGTGCAGCTATTGTTAAAAAATTGCTGAGCTGATTATACACTTTCAAAAATTAAATTTCGTTTTTTTCTTCCATGAAATTGATACCAGTTTTGAAAAATTAAGTTGAGCCAATTTTAGATAAAGATTTATTTTACAAAGATGTAAAGACTGGAGTTAGTTCAAGACTGCAGTCAGTAAAGTCTCAGTGAATTGACTTAAACTATTGAATGATAATAAGACATTTTACTTAGTACTTTGCCTTAAAAACTACAGTCAAAAGTCAATTCTTTATTCTGAGTTTCTAGTTAAATGCAGTGAATTGACTAAAGCAGTTAATTAATTGCATAACCAAAGACCAAGCACCACTTAAAGGAGTCTGATGATCGGCGTGTCAGTCGTGAAATAGCTATAACTCCAGCCTATAAAAACTTGGTGGTAGCTCACTAAAGTGTTGTTGTTCATTCAAAACCTTCAATATTAATATGATGGTGCGAAAGCTTGGCAGCCTAACTGCAAGTGTGTTATCACACAAAAACCCCTTATATAATTGCATAACCTTTTGATTTTTGTTTTTTAGTAAGTTAGTGATTTAAGAGTTTACTTTAAATCTTAGTAAATTTTTAAAGTCAGTTACTTTACTGCATGTGTTTTAATTTTAAGTGAATTAAATGAAAAAATAGAAAAAGTCAATATACCAAAATGGAGACTTTTTTTTACTGAACTTCGAACACAGAATATCGAAAATGACAGTTGACTGTAATTTTAAAACTTAAATCATTTAAGAAGTCAAAAGACTTATCAAATAATTCCTTTTAGTCAATTGACTGCAGTTGCACTATTTGACATGCAGTTTTAATATCTCTGAAACAAACAAAGTTGCAAAACTCAGGCTTTCTATAAGATGCAAAGTTAATTTGGTGAATTTGTCATGAGTTGTGAGTTGTATTTACATAATATTTACTAGATCCAAATTATAAGAATGGAAACTTATATGCAAATATTTAATGATGGATCTAATCAAGTGAACCGGACTATGATGAGTATTATAAAGTAGTATTGTATTATGTGCTTGAGTTGGATGATTTAATTAAGAATTAATGAATGTCTATTATAAAATTCAATTAACTTCAATTAAGATGCCAATTAATATTATGCTATTCGCTGGAAAAATATAGGTAAGTGAGAATTGCTAAATGAGCTCGTATTAGCATTAAGCTCGTATTATCAGGTACTTTTTATACTCATGGTTGATAACATTAATTATAAAATTATTTCGTAATCCGTTATACTATTTTAAAGATAGTATAACTTTGAAATGAGGAATAAATTAATGCCTATTCCTATTTCAAATGAGTCAAAGAAAGGTAGAGACAAACAAAAACAACTTATTTAATCAATAAAAAAAAAAAAACACCCACTTAGCTCCTTTTTGAAATAGAAGGGTAATAATATACTTAAATGTATTTATATGTCATACCCAAAGTAAAGTACAAACATAATTAATGATTGCTCAGTCTCGTGTTAATGTGTTCAAGTTTATATATGATTAATAACTTTATAACATTTCTACCTAACCCATTCTTTATTGCAAAAACACTCTATTTATCTATATACAAACACAATTTCCATCTATTGTACCTACCCCAAACAAAAGTTTATTGAAAAATAGGTCAGAATGATAAATAATTGTGCCCTCCGGACAACAGACAATATCGATTCACGCAAATCTCTCATTCAGAGCGTTGCTGCTATGCTATACGATGATCCATTTCCATAGTCGGAACAGAATCCCCTTAAGGTACCTCTATACAACTGAGAGCGAGCATCATTAAGTCCCCAACCAAAGCTATGCATCATTTTTATTGCTTAACTTATCTTTTTTTTTTTTAAGCATGGAAACGGGTGGTGGTTGACTATTATAAGTATTAAGTGTCAGTTCTCTTATAGTGTTTCACCATTTTCACTCTATTGAAATATACAAGTACAAAAAAACATTAAGAAGAGAAGTATGGGGTTGGCGAGGTTAAATATTATATTCTTGACTTCGAAAGAGTGACTGTGACAGAGAAATGAACGGACCATGAGTTCTATATATGTATGTATGTAGGTAATCCCTCCAATCAATTTCTGATTTTCCATCAACCCAACCACCAAGAATAATACGTAATTCGACTCTGAAAGTGAATTCTTGAATTCTCTGTGGTGTTTCAATTGTACAAAGTTGAAGCAATCAAATGAAACGAAAAATCAATGATATATCCTTTGAAACTTAGTAAAAGTTTCAAAGCATTCCAGCATTGCCATATCAAATGCAAGTTATTATAAATTAAAAATTCGATATCGAAAACCGAATTTGATTGTTGGTGTTTTTTCGAAAAATTGAACAAGATTCAGAAAATTTTACAAAATTTTTTTTAGATATTTCTAGTATCTTCTTATGTAACCTCTTGCTGCAAAGAGGAGCCGTACCTATTTGAGCAGAATATTATGTCGTTTTCCATTGGTTTCACTCAGGGATTAACTCATTCTGAAATCCAATGGAGCAAAGTTAGGATTCTTCTACTCAACTTAGAAATTATTTCATTGCATGGTGAATCATCGTGAACATTTCATGTATCGAACAGGCATACAATCAAACAGAGTCCGATGTTTACTTTTGACATTTAAGTGAGTTTGTTTGAAGTTATAGCTTAAATGTATTAGTGCTTCTTGAGTGGATTCATGATTTCAAATCGAGAAGCGAAATTTTCTTCTGAGAAGCGTCGGTTGACCGTTTTTTTTGCCAATGGAATGGTTTCAGAAGAAATCTTTTTGATTCTGGACGCTTCCAAACATCCAATGGAAAACGACATTAAACTATGAGTTTACCTACTTATGTCCATAGTTAAATACATGGTATTCCCCTTAAAAAATTCTTATATTATCCACTACTCCAATTTACCAATCGTTTTATGTATTTTAGTTCTCTTCAACTCTTCATGTATTCTGCTGATTTCTCCTCGACTGTTCTGCAACATGTTGTTTAAAGTCGCCCTACTTGTCTATTTGTCTTCGTCAGCGTCAGAAAATTGCAAAGCTTAGATCATAAGGCAATTGGTCGCGTTCGGGGATCAATCCAAAGCTATCCGGATAGGTTTGTGTTGTTGTAATCCCTTGTGACAAAACAGCTGATGCAACAACAACCAAACGTATCCGAAAATTTTTTGGGATAGGTTGACACCCATTGGATAGATCCCCGAACGCGAGGATTGTTGCACTTTACGAAATGTTTTCCCAACAGTGTTCCCAGATTGGTGGTTTTTCCAAATAAAATGGTGGGAAAAAATCAGTTTGGTGGGAAAAAATTTCATGGGGAGAAAATACTCCAAGCGCTTCTTTATGGGGGGGGGAAATAATATTTTATGGAACACCCTTGCGATTTTCATTCGTTGCAATTGAAATTTTTGCTAGGTCACGCAATTTATTATGTTTGAAAATTCAGTCTTTTAAGCGTCACGATTTCTTGGTATCATGAGCGGTCATTATGGTGTTTTTTTTTTGTGAGTTTTTTTCGAATCCGTTGGAATTTTTATAATCTCATTTGGCATCACTGTTTCCCAATCCACTGCCTTTTGACATTTTTTCGTTAAAGATGTGTCTCTAAACTAATTGAATTATTAACATTCATCTATGGATTTGTGGCTACATTACGCAGTTGTTAAGCACAAGAGCAATTGCGATCCAATCAGGCATATATTTTCTTATAACGTGGGAATGAGGTAGAAAGTTTGATTTGTCTCGAAGCACAGTACAGTATCTGTCAAAATCGAAGAAAATTGCGAATCCATTCACTTGTCTAATTTCAGAATTTTGTTGTTGTTTTTAATAACGCGGATTGCAATTTTTCTGGGCACTGGAACAGCCGTTTTAAATTTTTAATACTTTCAAATTTAATCATTATCGTTTTCATTTTTTGTTTTATTCGGTGCATCTCTCAAATTCGAACAAAATGGCAGATCCAGTGGGAATTGACATGTATAATACAAAATGTATTTTGTTGTTGTTTTCTAAGAATACGGTGTGCAGTTTTTGTGCACAGTACACATATTAAAGCTTCATTAGCGATTTCATTTTTGTTCAGTTCTCCGCATCTGTTAAAATCAGTAGTTCTTGTGGGCACTCGAACACCCAATCTTGTTAACCTTGTTCATTTACTTCCCAAAATTAACCATTTCTACCATTTTTAGTCCGAAAGACTATCAAATTTCTTATAAAAAAATAAAACTAATGGATTCTGGCAGTTTTGGGCAGTTAAATAAACAGACCTAATTTCTGAAACTTTCAACTTTGACAACCTGTGTAATAACCGATTTGTATTCTGTGGTCTCAAACGATAAAAAAAAAACGTTTCTCGAATATTGTACGTGTTCGATGTGTAAAAATATTGGCGCTATGAAAATTTATAATATTTTTTTTAAATCTACATACCCACATAGATTTACGAAAAAAAATGTTATGTAAAATCTTCGATTTTGAAGAGGATTTTGGGTAAATCTACTTAAATCTCGGTTTATCGGTTGGTGAAAACGTAGTTTAAATCTTCGTTTAGTGGTCGATAGAAACGTATATTGTATATAATTTAAATGAGTTATTTCAAGTTTTTAGTCCTATACGATTTTTCATCATTTTCTATAAAGAGTATAGTTAAATATAAGTGTTTGTAATTTCATGTGACCCAAGTAGAGTTTTAAAATTTTTTTTAAGTATGATTACTTTTAGTTTAATTAGAAAAACAGCTTTTAGTATAGTTAAACTCTCTTTATCTGGCATTGATGCATGCACCAAGACCACACAACCATAATGGCCACCATTCGTCCATCTGTCAGATACACCACACCACATACATACCACCCTCGACTAAAAGCACCATAAAAAAAAAAAAAAAAAAACGGATGCTCTGTTCAATTCGAGCTATTTTTAAACATTGATATCTTTGACCGCATTTATCCGGCACATCCAAACCCCCTAAATAACCTCATCCTGTTTGTATCACCCCAACTCTAATCACCCATAATGCACATATAGTATAGAAGCAGCATCAGCGTTAACGTTAGCAACTTTTGCTTACCTCAACCACAACCCACTTTATTGGCATTGATCCTATTTCAATGACCATAGTATAGGTATATAGGGGTGCTGCCATAGAGCTCTCTGGAGCTTTGGATGAGTCATAGGGATGCTGCTGTTGCACCAAATGACACCACAAACAACGACCATGTTGTTTTAACACTACCGAACCATGTAAGTGATGCTTCCAACTGCAATTCCCATTCTTGGTCCTCGTTTGGGCTTTATGTAATTTTCTATGTCACGTACACATAACTGCACACCATAACCACCACCACTACAGCGCTGACTATCGCTGAGTAACTAACAAAGGACCTTCGAACAGGTTCGAGTACCTGTCTAACAAAAAAAAAAATTTATAAGGAGAAAAGATGTAGTTACCTTTTCTACACCGTTAGCTTATTGCACAGAGAGAGCACTACAATGCCATATAATATAGAGAAAGGGAAATAGGAGGATTTAGGGGAGTTGCAGAAAAATGAACATCGTTTTGCAAGTTGCTATAGCCCTACGGCTGCGGGGTTGAAGAGAATTACATTAAAATTGGCTTATTGAAATTCAGAGATACGTGATATTAGCTTTTAAGGGACGAGAGGTGCTCTGGCTCTAACTCTGGCCTTCCCATTGTGGCCACATGATTGGAATACCAAATGGAAATCGAGTTTTTGTCACCACCATGCTGCCGCGCCACCACGCCATCGAGCTGTCAGTTTAATGTATTCATTGAGATTCTTATGATTTAGAATTACTTCCGTGTTGAGACAGATTGAATCTAATTCGTGATTCATGGTGGTTACTCTGCTCTAATGTTGATTTACCATTGAAGTATTCAAAATTTTATTTGTTTCACGTCGTCGGTCGGTCGGTCTGTCGAAGGAAAGAAGAAGGTTTTGAGTTTTGGTTTTGATTTTTTAAATGTTGTGTCCCTTTTGATTTATCTATTTTGTTTTCGTTTGTGGTTAAATAATGTTTCCTTTGATTTTGTGGATTTTAAATTAGCAAAAATCATACCAAGGGTTTTATCTGGGTCTTTTCCTTTTTTTTGTAGCCCAATTCAAAAAGGATTAAAGTGTCAAATACAAAACATTTGTCCTGCTTGTCAATGGATAGAATCTCACAACACTATACATAATCTGGGTGGGTGAATAGGTTATAAAGGGATGAGTGAATGATATTGAATAAACTTGGAAATGACACTTTAAGGAGACATTCTACAAACATAATTGGGTTAACGATATTGAAAAGGCTTTTTTGTTTTTGGAAATTGGATGATAAAATTGGTAAAGTGGTCATGAATTGAAACCAGGAAATTATAATTTATATATATACATATTTTTTAAGGCTGAGTAAGTATCATGCTGAGGATGTTTTGAGAATAGAAAAAAAATAATATTATTGGGGAAATAGTATACCGGATATAACTGGAGACAGCCTTTGAATTTTAATCCAACTATTTATAAATATAGCTTAGAATTTAAGATGGTTGTTGAGGCGAAAATGTACTTTATACAAAGATGATTATATATTTCGGATGCGAATGAGATGGTTCTTTGATTTTTTGTTACAAATACCTAGCTTAGTGTTCCTTATTAAAAATTTGTCAGTGGTTTTTAGGAATTAGCCTGTTAATCTGTGGTGCTATGAAACTTAGTGGTTGTTTTTGTCAAAATTTATTAGATATTCTCACCACATACAACCCTTTTCTGTTATCCGATCCGATCGAATTTTTCAATTCACGTGAAATGTTCCCTTAATTTGTCAAAATTTGTTCTTTAAACTATTTAATCTTTTCAGTTCAAAGCTCTATGAATAATTATTTTTAAAGTTCTTGAGAGAATCTATAGCGTAGTTCTTTTAATTTGAAACTCTGTGCATTTCTGTGAATTTCTACACCAAAGTCTGTCAAAGTTCATATAAAAAAATAAAATGACGTAGAAATTCACATAAATGCACAGAGTTTTAAAGTAAAGGAACACACCTTTTATAATTTTTCAAATTTTATTTTTATCGGACTTTATATATTATTTTTTGGAACATTAGTTTTTCTCCTTGTTCAGGTTTCTCCCAATAAGGAGTCGAATGGCAGTCAAACAGACGAAGCAAAATTTTAAGAAACGTGAATTGGTTCAATGAATAATAAATTTGTTTGCCCTGACAGATATGTTAAGAGTGGTTTGAAATTGGATGATTTTGGCCAATTTATTGAAATTATAGAATGTGCATGCGCCCTAACAATAATTTAGTTAAAGTTTTAAAAGCACGATGGCGCTCATGTTCACATACGAAATTTTTGAATTAACGAATTCTTCTTGAAATAACTTTTGTCTTGTTTTTTGCGTTGTCCTCAGTAGATGTGTTGTAATTTTCCCTTGAATAAATTATTTTACTTTGTACTTAAAAAGACTGTTTTTCTTAATTATTAACAACACAATTTCACATTGCACACCTAGCAAAATAAGATGGCACTTAATTTTCTCATTTTAGCACTTTAGGCGCAGTTTTACTGTATGAGTAAATGGCACTTAAATGGCCAATATGGAAGACTTAAGTGTCACTTATTTTCATATTTGCCACTTACGTGACACTTAATTCGATTGTGAAACTAGGACTTAGGCTCCTTAGAAATTTAGTTCCTACAAAAAAGAAAATTTTATATTTATATTCCATTGTAATCAGAACCTTAAATTTTTGAAAAGTCTATTTTAAATGAACCAACTTGCATGTCAATATTGCTTCTAAATAACCTTGGATTTAACTGGTGAGTGTGAGTAAGTTAAAGAAAAAATATATCCGACAATTACTGTCAATTGATAAGCACCAGTTCTTGGTGGATTTCAAGAAATGCCCGGGTTCAACACATGACAATTTCTAAAAATTCTGAATTTTTCTGGCATCTGATTGGGCAGTTATCAAAAAAACTTAGATGAAAGCTGACCAATCAGAAGCTTAAAAATTAACAAATCCAACTATAGCCCAAGAAAAAATCCAAAGGACCAGTGCTAAAATTTTTAGAGAAGTGAAAGGGCGATTAGTTCAGTTTGTATTAATACTCGGAAAACTATATTTTTTTTAAGTGTTAAGATTAATTAGATCTTAAGAAAATCGTTCACGCCCATGTTCTTTATTCAACCTATTGTGAATTCACGGCAAAAGTGAATTTCGATGTTCTACAATACGTTCGAAATGCTTATTGTGAATAGGAATTTCGAAAATGAAGATTGATTTTTTGCATTTCGATTTATTCCATTTTCAAAACATTTTCAATCTACTTTGTTTATGCTTTGGGAATTATTTGTGGAATTTGTGTTGTTTCCATTAGTTTTTTTATTTCTTTGTGAAAAAAATAAGGAAACTTTATATTTTTGTCCTTTTTAATATTTACTTAATATTACTATAGTAGAAAACATATAAGAAAATATAGATACAAAAACAAATAATTCGTCAGAACAATTCATATTTAGGTAGGTACGCACTCCCAAAATTATTCGTCTAATTTTTTTTTCTAGCTTTCCCTTCCTCAGTTTCCCTTAAATTGCCAATAATATTACATACACTTCATCAATAGTGTATATCACTTTTCAAAACATCTTAAAATGGATGGACCTTGGATTTTGATAGTTCGAAGTAATTGCGAAAAATTCGAAAACTAACGAATTCTAAAACATAGAATTTCATTTCGAGTGGAATTGAAAATCAATTTCAATTCGAAGTTGTTCGCAATGTAGAACATGGGCGTAAGTAAACGCTATTATTGTTCGTCTAATTTTTGTCTTTTTTCCCTCAAAAATGCATAGCATTAATTTCCATGCGCATAGAAATGTCACTTTCTAAAATTTAAATTGATGCACTTTAAAATTTGAAAGTTCGAAGTATTCTTGCGAAATTTTCGAAATCAAATGAAATGTAGAAATGTAGAACATAGAATTTAATTTCGAGTGAAATTGCAGATCAATTTCGATTCGATTTCCTTCGAAATGTATAGATTATTGGGTGTAGATAAATGTACAATTTTCCACACCGCGCTCCGCGGCACTGGTATAAAAAACTGAACGTTTATGATTTTTGTGGTTAGCTTAGTAGGCCTAATCCACTTTTAAAAACCATAAAAGAACCAAAATTCAGATAAAGACTCCAACTCGATGTAACCAGTAAAGTTAGATTTTGACTCCGAAAAAATTCCAACAAACCTAAAGATGAAGCCGTCTTAAGGATATCTTAAAAAGTAAACCCTTAATTTGAATTATTCTTCTGATTTTGTGGGATTAAAAGCCATTTTTTTTTTCTAAATATCTTGAAAACTATAAGTTTTTTAAAGATCTTCAAAACAAACAAACAATTAGTAAACCTTGTAGATCATAAAATTCTACATAAAAAAGATTCTCACACTTTTTTTTCTGACAGTAATAGATTTGGAGAAAAACGTATGTACCTAAACGTTACGCAATGTCAGTTGTTGGTATTAATTACCTATTTTTTCTACATCGCCGTGGCCGTTTTTATGAAAATCTATATTATTGTTACGAAAGCAAGTATCGAATACTTTTTATTTTTTCAATTTTATAATGTACTTATAGGTATGAATAAGAAAGTCCTGATACAAAAAGTTCAACTTATAAGCTTCTGTTTTACCTATTCCTTAGCGTAAATTGTCACATAAGTTCTTATGTTGAACTCAAAAATTTAAAATTAGTTTTATAAGTAAATTTTCTTATTTATGCCTAATGTTCAATTCTTGTTCACTTCCCTTCATTATTTATTCGCAAATACGGTTTTAGTTTTGGCAATGACTTAATTTAAGTTTATAATTACTTCCTAAATATTTAAAATATTAATAAAAAGCTTTTTTCAAAGAAGAAGGTAATTTCATTGCTTTCATAAAAACAAAACAAACCTAAATGAGCTTAAATTTTAATTACATATTAAGATACATTTTGCTTCCCCCGCATTAAAATATGAATACCTACTCCCGCAAACAGGTCATTTCGGTTACGTGCATGAATACTTAAACTAAAAAAGGCCAACCCCTTACATAAATTTTACATAATTACAACTGCAGAGGGAGTTAAACATTCTTACAAAAAAAAACAAATTTGTTTTTAAATCTTCGTTATACATTTTGGAAACAATATTCTACACGCCCTCAAAATGTCTCTTAGAGGGGGTGTGGGACGAAGGAGATCATGGGAATATGAATTTCATGCTTCATACTGTTTTTTTCGTGAAGTACCTACCTACCTTTCACAAGGGGACCTCGCCTTTTAGTTTACCATTTTTTTTTTATTCACAAAACGTTTCGTTCTCTCTCATAAAAGAAAATATGGTTTAAAAAAAAATTGAAGTATTTTATTATTATTGAACCATCGTCCTTATGGTTATCCTCATTAAATATTTTTTTCTAACTAAAGCTCTATAACCTTTTTCGCCTAAACATAAAAGAAAAGCACCCGACCAAGAGCCAACACAAAACGCCATTCAAAAGAATTTAACTAAGTGTCGAATCATCATTTTTAATGAGGCTCTTCATTCTGCTAAAAAAAAAATAAAATAAAAATAGGTTCAAAAATATACAAAATTCCCGGAGAGATTTACATAAAATGAAAATGTTTTTTTTTTTCTTAAAATAAAAAAAATAAAGAAAAGCAAAGCTCACTTGCTCTCCCTTTATTTGTGATGCAATTTAATGCGACACCATATCCTTGTGCGGAAGGGAAATATACAGAAATAAAAGCAGTACCACGGATGAATGATACTTAAATAACAAGTAAACCGAGTTATTCTGGTGGAGGTACATCAAAAATTACACTGCCACCCGACCCAGGCTGGTCCTTCTTGCGTGGGAGGAACATTATATATGGAGAAGAAAAAAAATACATATACCAACAGTGTCCTTGTATAACAGCTTTTGTTAGTCAGTCGACATAAGAGAAAAAGAAGTCAGAGACTTTTCTATCACTACACTTTTTGTTTGGTGTAGAGTAAATTACAACAGGAAATCTGACTCTCATGTACCTATATATACGAAGGTATATGTGAATGAAACTTTCATATATAGAATATCCTTTAATTATACTTAGTTTGTTTGAAACACATAAACAAATACACATAGAAAGCAAGTATAGCGTGTAATTATAGTATTAAGGATATAATAACAAAGTGGGATTCTTTGAGGTTACATACGGTGAATCGCAACATAAGAATTAAAAAAAAAGGTAAAAAAAACATATCCTAACAGGTGCCATTTACAAAGATATCCTGTGGGTGTTTGGTTTTTGTGTTATCATGTTGGTTGGTTTGGTAATTTTAGTGCGTGAGTATTTTTTTATTTGTAATTCGCTAAATAACTAAATAATATGTGAGTAATAACCGCCTATCAAGAAATAAGAGAGTTGTTTCCTGTAACACCTATACACTTTTATTTTGATGTTATTTCGGAGGATAAAGATCATTTACCCATGTATATAGTAAATAATTGAACTAATGGCATAATGCTTTGAATTGGGCTTGGTTATCTGAATTTAAAGATTACTTTTGAGATTTCTTACAGCTATTATTTGACTATCCGATCATCGATACAGAAAGTTTGACTCTCATCAGCTCAAAAATTCTTGCATCATCATAGTCTCATCTATAGGATTATCCAAGAATCGTGGGAACCTTGGATATGACATTGGTTTGGTTCTATTTCTACCACTATAAACTTTCGAACAAACTTTGTTTGTCCAGGATAATCTCGCATAAACCATATATCCGAAAATAAAAATTCTTCTTGTATTTTAAAGGTTATTCTTAGAGGATGGTTCAAGGGATAATTTTTTTTAACAATTTAGCTTTTTATTGGGTGAACTGAGATAAAAACAAAAAATGCTATCCTTTGAAAAAAAAATCTTTTGTTTTGAAAAATAAATTTTACAGAAGTTGGGCTTTGGATCATTCAAGTGCTATATACATTTTTTGAAATGTTGGTATTTTTATAGAGTGAAATAGGGTTAAAATAAAATGTAATATTCTGTTTTATGTTTGAAAAAAGTAACATTTATAGGATCAATTAAGAGTAAAACATTTTCAATTTTAATTAGATATTCTTAGGGTGAAATGGGGTAGAAAAAAGAAAAACATACAATTTTAAAAATTCAATTTGTGGGTGGAAAAATAAAAATAAACGGATGGACGTCTGGGATCACTTTTCAATAATTATGAGGAAAAATTGGGTAAGCAAAAGTTACAATCTATGTATTCTTAAAATTCTGTTTGCGTTTGTTTCGGTTGGATATCGAGGATCACTCAAGGTAAAACATATCATGACATTGAATGAGATGTGTTAATTGGCCCGAAAAAATGACCGATTTTTTATTTTTTTTGTAAAAGATGACCAATTAAGTGGTAATTTTTGACCACACATTAACTTGTTTTTAACACCGACAGTTCCAAATACAGTGGTCTCTCGCTAACTTGAACATACGATAACTTAAACAATCCAATAACTTGAACATGCTGTTTTCCCTTTTATGTATTCTGTAGCTTGAACAAGCAATTTTTAAGACTCTTTACCTTGAACTTTTTTAATGGTGACTCTACACATAAGTTGAATAATTAAGACATTTGAAACTCTTTAACTTGAACAAATAAATTTTTTATCAACAGAAGTATGAATTTCCTCATTGTAGGTTACTACGTTTGTAAACTGTTTTTTATTCAATTGGAATTCCCGGAATTTGTTATTGTGTATGTGCCAAAGGCTTTATTTATTTTATCCAGTAAATTTTTTGCAAGAGTTGGTTTGGATACAATTGTGTTTTGTGTCATTTACATAAATATATAATAATTAATTGAATATAAGAACGAAGCCTTTTTTATTTTTTCCAGTAACTTAAACAATCCAATAACCTAAACAGGCCTCGTTTCGTATGTGTTCAAGTTAGCGAGATTCCACTGTAAATCGATTTTAATGGGGGCCAAAAGAAGACAGCACCAAAAAAATCATTTTTTCAAATTTGATTTAATACACTCTTTAACTTTTTTTGAAAAAAATTCTATTGTTTTTTTTACATTTTCTCCGTTTTTTTATTTTAATTGTAAAATTTAAAAGGTAACCAATTTTGAAAAACACAATTACCTAATGTGACCACCCTTTAGAATTATTCTAGCTCTTAAAAAAATATTTTATCTCTATCACATATCATACATATGTACATTTAAAAAAAATAATATACATAAGTGTGTTTCCTCGAAAGACGTAAAAGTTTTAAATACAAAAATTAAAAGTAATTAACATCAACACCACAGCCTATTTAAAATATTATGTATGTTATGTGTTTGAATTTTATATTAGAAGGCTCTTCAATAGATGCTATAAATTTTACCTTGAATCTTCCAAACTACCATCACATCCAAACTAAATCTATATTAATCTAACAAAATTAAGAGAAACACATACCATCGTCCATAGACCATATTCCGTAGGTATACAAATTTAAAAATAATCTCAAACTTGAAAATACAATAGAATTTCCAAAAATATCTTAATCATTATCATCATCTTCTAACACCATAGTGAATTCCGGATTAAATAAATCGATAAACTAGGTATATAGAAAAGGATATGCAGCATTTCCTTCACTGCTTTAATTTCACAAAGTGATGGTGTGTCCATCATCATCATCATCATCATCATCATCATCACACATATTATTCTCCTCTATTGTAGAATTTCAAATACATATATAAACGAATGATAGACATCATTGTATAAGCCGTATATAGTTTTATCAAAATTATATTAAGCCCAAAAGTAATTGATTTTCAGGTGAAAAATGGTAAAATATATATACATAAGTAATCTACGTACCTTTGTATGTATTTATAACTATGTAAAGAACAATATCCTCTATATAATACCATGTTGAAATCCTTTTGATTATACATATATTATGTTTGATCCTTTTTTTGTGTTTTTGTATAAAAGCTCAATACGATGTTAACCCAAATCATATAGAACTTAAATCATTTTATCCATCCAATATTCATATCCACTTATCGGAAAATAAAACAAAGACACACATATATCCTTTTTAAGGACGGTCTAGTTATAAAATAGGGTCCTTGAACCGAACAATCGAAGTTTTGATTGCCATACACATATATGTCTACATTTAGGGACAGACAAGATTTTCATCGTAAAAAAAAAATTAAACAATACCTAGAAATCGAAAATTAATGTACCTTATATAGTATATGTGTGTGTGTCGGTGTGAGAGATAATAAAAAGACATTTTAAAGCACAGATATACCTGTTCGCTACCAACAACAACAATCTGTGTATATATAAAACGACGAAATAAAATATATTTATTTTCGCTCGGTAAATTTAACAAAATTACCCACGGAAATTACCAGCACAAGTGGTAAAAGCAGATTTCCCTGGGGCATAATTTCTCAGAAATGAAGTTTTCAAATGAGTATATACAAATCCGCACATTCACATCCGTTTCCGCATCCCAGAACTTAAAGAAGCTTCAGCTGACAACTGAAATCATTTGCTTCATCATTTTCTCTTGGCAGCATCTCTTCCCACCATCGCCCTCTATATATGTACATAACCCAACTCCGCACCCTAAATACCAAATATTATGTATGTTTTGTACTTGATGCTTCAGTGGGTTTTTAGATTCTGTCTCGACTCCGGAATCCCAATCCATATATTATTCTTTTGAGCAATCCTTTTGTAACAACCATATATATAAGTAGGTATACGAGACGTTTATCCTGGCGTCGAACGTGTGTTCTTCTTAATTTCATTAGAATCTTAATGAACCACTTTTGTTTTTATTGGCCTACACTTGCGAAATTAAATTGACAAACGTGTGTGTGTTTATTTTTTTTATATACAAGCTTCTTTCAGCAAAATCAACCTCTCAACCTTCAACCCTCATCTCCTCATAGGTACCTTATACGTATACCCCCCAAAAGAACGCAATCTAATTTCACATTTGTTATTTATTTTTTTGTCTACATCTTTCTGGTTCTGAATTTGGTTCTGGTTCATGGTTGATATTTTTTTGCCATTTCCCAATTGAAGTCCTCAAGGATCCCCTTTAATTTGGTTGACTTCATTTTGTAGGAGATTATTTCATTTTCGTTTATTTTTTGTTCATAACTTAATTGCCCAGCTATATACAAGGGAGAAACGTTTGGTCGATGAATCTCTTGATATCCTAATTGTATGTGTCCAGATGTGAATAGCTGATATTATAATAGAACATCAATTTAAATGTACTTTCCTTTGAGAAACAAAATGAAAAACAAAATTGACTGTCAGTTTCAGTGTCGATGGACTACAACGATGATACATTAATTTTTTTTATAAAACACAAATAAATATGTAAGGTTGCTGGCAAAATTAGGTTCACGCAACTTTGTTCAAAATATATAAATTTTCCCATCAGAAATAAGAAAATAAAAAAGATCCTAACAGTTAAATTGTTGGGAAGTCAAATAGGGCCCCATTTTTGTGAGTAAATACTTCTCAAAATTGTCAATTTTTACCAATTTCAGTACAAATTTATGTCAAAGTTCAGAGAAAAAAAAAGTTTCCGCTTGTGAAAGTGGACTTAGTTGTTCTTGCGGAAAGTAAAATTTTATCACAGATATTTTTTTTTTAAACCGGTACTAACTTCAGACAGCGTTTAATCTATCAAACCAATTGTCAGAATACAACTGTCAATGTCGTTTTTATTCAGTAGTCTTGGCAATTTTATCGTGATGAAGCATACACGCTTCAACAGGGTTACCAAATTTTAGAAATTGAGTCGAAAAATTATGGTTTTGTGCCCAAAAATAAACTAGCATTGGATCAACTGTATGATTGAAAAATTGTGTTCAGCTGTTTGTTTCAAATCAAAATTAGTACCGGCTTAAAAAAAATATATATTATAATTTGGACAATGGGCAAGGAAGATTCAAAATTGAAGAAAAATCTAAAAAATAATTTCAATTTCCATTTAAGCTTGTAGAAGTGAATCAGTGTGAAATTATAGGTGTGTTCCTTTATTTTTAAACTCTGTACATTTGTGTGAATTTCTACACAAAATTCTATCAAAGTTCATTTTAAAAAAAATTATAAAACGTGCAGTTTTTGATTTTCAACGATTTTTTCGTCAATTTTGGGGAAGGTTCCAAATTTGTTGGGAGTAGACTATAGGTTCTTAATGAAACTTTACAAGAGAACCATGTGTTGCCAAATCGAATAAAAAGTGTACTGATATAGTCGAATGCCCAATTTTTCTGTGGAAGATCATCACAGTTTCCTAGTTTAAACCGAATTAAATCTGAAAAATGTTCCTCATTCAATTTAGATCCCGATTTAACCCATCGAATTTGATTTGTTAACTCTGGATTAAATGAATAGACATTTCTGACAGATGTGTGTCAAAAACCTATCGAAATAGAGATGGCGCCACTATCGAAATCACTCTTTCCACAGTGACGTATAGTGTCGCCCTCTATATTTCGACAATGATAGGTCAATTTCATAGTGTTCTACTTTGGTATTAATAGATTTTTGACAACTGAAAATTAAAATTAATTCTACATTGAAAAACTACTTTTGTATAAATTTTATTTAATTTTAATTTACAGGATTAACTCATTCTGGTTTAACTCATTAGTTACATCTGAGGCTGGAATTATCTCAGTCTCGAAAAACGGCCCTAACTCTCTATCAAAGTTTTCCACTCCATATCAACTAAACTATTGTCCTTCAGAGCGATCATTGTCAATGAAGGACAGTTATGGAGGATTATCTTGGCTTTACTTTTCTCTGGAAATGCTTTTAAAAAAAAAAATTTAAACACCTTAAATGACCCAAAAATTCTTAAACTTCGTCGCTATTTCAAGGTCCACATTTTTCCAGACTAATTTCTCTCCTCCTAAACCTACTTGTTTTATTTTTTAAAGTCTATTTATTTTTATGAAATTATTTCAGAGACAGGACAGGACAATCTCAGTTTATTTGCATTAATTTGCATCATCTGTGCGTTCCGTCTCAATTATGTAGATAAAAAATACCATCGACATACGTTAATGCTATAATAATAACACCAGCAAACTTACAGTAATCTCCTAAAAAATTCAAATAAATTGCGCAACTAGGGATGAGATGAACTCGTTCTTGTGGTTCAAGGTGTTTTACGTTGCTAGGCATCAAAGATATTCAGTATTTAAATCTTTTAATGCACAATATTGTTTACGGAAAAAAATTTTAAAAAAAGTATTCAAATTTTTTCATTGGTTCTGTAAATACAAAATTGTAAAATTTTAGAATGCAATATTATATTGATATCTACTTGTTAGGAGATCAACAAACAAAATTAATTCTCCGCAAAAATCCTGACTTCGAATAAGTGCTCCCGATTTCGATGTAGGTTTTAAATACACGTCTTTTGAACCACAGAACATCATAAGTACGGTTTAGAATTAATTACACGTGTATTATCTAAATACACGTTTAACAATAAATACACGTGTGAATGTAAATACACGTGTTTATACACGAATAATTTAATTACACGTGTATAATACGGGTATACGCATAGACGTGCAATAAGCGGCTCTACTTTGAATTAAAATATCCACAATTTACGAAGATGAATCAAAAACGGTTAATCCGTTAAGTTCGAAAAACTTGCAATGACTAAATCAAAATATTCAATGAGATTAAACAAAAATACGAATTTCAGCAGATTTTGAAGCAAATTGGTTCCCCAGTTTAGTTATGCTCCAGCTCGATAAACATTGGACTTATTTATCGTCCTAATATTTTGTTTGATTAAAACTTTGATATTTTATTTAATATGAAACCCAATACTTGCCCTATAGAACAATTATAAATGGGATTAAAGAAATGGACTTATACAACAAGGCAGACGTGTTTGATTGATTTTTTGTTTGAAACAATAATGATTTTTCCATTCACGTTCTATACAATAATGTCGCATATTTTTATAAATGATTTTTATTTCACAAACTATCATTAGCATTTTAGGATACATCAATTTGAAGAATGGAGAAATAGAGCTAACAGTATTTCGGTTGAAATATAGAGAATCATTTGTTTTCTATTTATATAAAAAAAATGTAAAATCCTTGCTATTTCTTTTTTTTCTCTTTATCTCTTTCCAATTGTTGATTCTAATGAAAGCATTTGGTAATCCATCCTATCTCATGCCGAAAAAAAAATAAGGGAAACCTTCTTCCTTTTTACCATCAACACGAAAAATAAAATCTTAACTACGTGACACCATAAGCAAATGGCAAATATAGAGGATTTTGTGGTGAAAACCTCTTTCCGGGGATTTAAATGTTAAAACAAAATCCTGCGAAATGCATTGCTATTTGTTGTTCACCAACACAAATACACCACTCACACACAAATAAACAACACAGCCTGTATATTAAGTTCATTTTGAAACACAAATAGGTACAACAGAAATGGCGGTCGTTCATTCGCGTTGCTTTTTAGCGGAGCGCGGACGATAAAGACGGTACGGGTATATATATGAATAAACGGCTAGGGAAATTAGGTCTCTGTTCTGTAAAAGTTTTTGGAGGAGTTTTTTTTTTTTGTTCATCAAACAAACCAACAAACAAACAAACACAAAATAAGAACTGGGTTAAAGACGGATCAATGTTATGGTTACACAAGATTATTTCGTTCCAAGCGTGACAAACAGCCAAAGTATTTTAGAACTGAAGTTAATGTTATTTCTCTTTTACTCTGCAAAATGCTTGTTTTGTTTTTTTTTTTCTTTTCTTTTTTGTTATTTTTTACAGATAAAGCTTTTCAAAAAATAAATGGAAATAGATTATCTGCGGTTTGGCGTGTATACATTACTTTTAGGAATAACAGTATATTTTTAGGGATACAAAAAACAAAATAAGTTAAAATGGAACTTTAGAAAATTGAAAATGACAGCTGGGTAGTATTTTGGAGTGTAATCCATTTTTAAATTGTTTATTTTATCACACGTGCTGTCAGTTCTGTATATAGAAGCGTAGAATCCTTTGATACCTGAGTAATGCTTTTTTTTATATTAAAATAAACAAAAACAATGAATTGAACTATAGATCTTATTTGGAATCAGGAATCCAACAATGGATAAAGTTCTTAGAAGTGTATTGATGTAACATGTTATATGGACCTACTTATTTTCTGAACGAAGATTAAATATTTCAGATTTCAACATAAACACTTTGTGTGACAGTTTACACAAGAAAAAAAGAAAAATAAGTTAGAAGAAATAGAAGTATAGGAAAGAATTTTTATTGGCACAGTGGACTGAGACAGTAGGTGTTAATTTATCTCATTAAATCCCACGGGTGGCGTTCAGTTGAAATTGAGGGAATAAATTTAAAATAAATTTGGGGCTCGAACCCACTGCGCCATTGCCATCCGCAAACCTCAGGAAAGCCATGAAGGTCCATTTCTTTTAATTCCTTAAGTAAAATAAATTAAAAGAGATTGAATGCGAATGTAACTTCTCAAATGTTCTTGTATCGAACTGCAAGAGCTTTAATTTTTTGTAAGTTTTGACGTTCGATGTATTCAATTTTATATATAAATATTTTTGTTGAAAAACACTTATCGATATGAATCTCACACAAGAAATGTATAACGAAAGTTAGTTCTGAGAAAGACTTCTTCAACCAAAAAGACTGTCGGAAAGATAAATAAATAGTGTTTTTTAAAAACTTTTTCCACTTAAATTATCCGTGTTTTATTCATCAAAAAAAAAACCAAGAGCTCCAGATACTGTGCTTTTGGAAACTAGAGATCAGGTGTTATTTTGCTATGAAAAAATCGCCAAGATCTTCCAAACCGTTACCAGGTACAATAAAGTGAAGTCGAACTTGTGCCGAGATTTTGAGACGAAAATGATGTTTGATGTTTCAACAATTTTTAACAGTTTTTTTATTTAAAAAAAATGTTAATTGAATTTTTTTACAAACCTTATAAGTTATTGATATTGTGCGTAGAATAAAATTAGCACGAAGTCAAAAACAGTTTTTTTTTATCAAGATATTCCAATCGAAAAAAATGTTCAAGAGTTTTTAGAAGTTTTTTGATAAAAAAAAGTGTATTTTATTAAATTCTTAAAACGTCGAGTTAGTAACCAAAATTATTTATACGATGATGGAGAAGTCCAGAAAAGTTTGTTTCGTCATATCGTCCGTCGGTTTGTGCGTCCATACATCGTCCGAACAGTGCGGCGTGCAATGTAATTTAGGCTAGAGTCTAAGTGGGTGGAATGATTTGCCTTCAATTTGTTACAGAGTATTTTCATGTGATTCCCTAGGGAACAAATTTGAAATTTTGTTTTAACTCATCTAAAAAGGGTAGCTGCCATACAACAATTAATTAGTTTTCTCAATATTTCCGAAAAACACCTTTAATGATTTTGATAAAACATCGTACCTATTATTTGTGATTTTAAGAACAGCTTTACAGATGTTTTCCAAAAATTATTATATTTTTATATTAGATTATATTTTTCAGTCATTATTCTCTGGATTTTGAATGACTTGCCCGATTTTGTTATAATTTTGCAATCTGATGCCTATTAATAGTCTAAACAATATTGCATGTCGACATTTTGAAAATATTTTTTTTAATAATAATAAAAATAAAAAAATGCCTTTTGGTATTTGTTCTTCAAAATGGAGCTCCATTATAGTTTCTAACCAAAAGAACAAAATTTTGTGATGCATGTAGATACGTACATTTAATTTTATTTTGAAAATATTTGTTTCTTATTATTACCCATTTGAATCGGGTTATATTCGCGTCAATACAGGATGAACAATTTAACATAATTTCCATACCTTAGTTTCATTTGTAGGAATCCATTTATCCAATCGATTTCTAACCCACTATTTATGGCTGTAAAATAACTTCGAAACATGCTAGTCTCCCATTTGACAAAACAAAAACCAACATTCTATATTAACTTAAATCAACACTCAACAAACTACTATACCTATACCCTTTAGATTCCTAAAATATTCATTTATTTATGAAAAGGTCTTAATGAATATTTGTGGCTATATCCACCACCAAAACACACACAAAAATATTTCTCATTGCAGTATATAATTTACTCGTCCTTAATTGAGTTTTGTACCTCTTGAATATATAAACTTTCCACTTGCCACAGGATAAATTAATATGCGCCAACAACGAAACCAAAACAATTTTATAGGAATGATGATATTGAATTAATGATGAATATAGCTTAATAAGAATGTTGAAAGTGTATGCATATATAAAATGTACGCATATAGAAGCAGTGAAACAATGGAAGCGCCTTCTTTGGTCCTTGAATTAAAAAAAAAAAAAAACAGATAGAAAGGTATGTGTATGTGCTTCAATTTTGCATTTTATAATCTCGAATGAATCGGATTTCAATAAGCTCGTGAAGTGAAAAATCCCACAAAAATATTGTTCCATTGTGTAAGTGAAATCACAAATATACCTTATATATACATATATCCTTCCTTATATATACATTATACATACATATATCCTCTCGTTTTCCATCATACATATCCCCCTCTTATATGCAATGATCAATTTCACATATTTTTTTTTTCATTCATCGATAAAGGATCTATATATCTACATAATCTTATTTCTTTTTTGCAAAAATATAATCTTCGGTTTCGAATAACATCATCATCATCAAGAGCTATCATTCTTTACCACGGTTCAATAGTTCCCCTTTCACCTTAAAGTTGTACAAGTTAAATCATTCCATTCAGCTAATAAAATTCCAATTCTTTCCCTACTTTTCCCTCCTGTAGGTGTATACTATGTACGGTATCATTTGCTCTCCAAATTTTTATTCGCCAGTGTCAATAGATAGATAGATACCTGTTTATCTGAACTTCCACAGAGCTGTATAGGTTAGGTACCTTTATACAAAATAATATTACCTTCATCTTGCTCATTATCCAATTACTAATTTCAGAGAACGTGTCTTATCTCAACTAAATGTAGAGCAGAAAATCGAACATAAGAAAAGAAACTCCCAGCTAAACAAAAAAAATCAGGAATAAAAACTCACGAACAGTTTACAAAATAAATCCCCTCTCACCGAACACCTTATGTAAAGAATCTTTTAAGCTTTGCTGTGCTGAATTCCTATCATTTTCCACCCAGAGACATTGACAACATCGTCACTGTATAGTCATCACCCTTCAAACACTTCAGTGCGTATTTCTTAACACCATCCACCCCCCCGCACCCATCAGCCACCCTCGTACTCATCCAGCATCCCAACAAATAGGATAACAAAGCAAATTCAACGAACGCAGCCATCCCTTAAATGCGTATAAGGATGAAAAAAAAGCAAATTAAAGTCGACAAAATTTTCATTTGATTTTGTTGCCTAACATCATTTGCCAAACCTAAGCGACACCCACACCCCAAATTCCACAACCATCAGCCATCATCAGCATAACCATAGCCAAAGCATAACCCACACGAAGGGAAACCGCGAAACAGGATTTGGGTAGGTCACAATTGCGGAAGGCAAAGGTCTTGCGCCTCTTCAACCATTTCCCTCATAAATGGAATGAAAATGTTTTGCAAAGGCAGCTTGTTGAAGTTTCACCAAGAGGCATTGTCTCAATGCCCAATTGTTTTCTGGTTCTTCTCTCACGTTTTTTTTTTTTTTTTTTCCGAATTCTTATACCATTATCCTGGGGTGAAATTTTTAAACAGGATTCTTAAAATTTTTCTTTTTAAGTTTCAACCAAAGTACCCAACACCCGAGGGAACTGTCAATAGCCCAAAAAGTTGAAGAATTATAAAATAAAAAAAAAATTATATCAAAAGGATGAGAAGTATAACGTTGAGTATATTTGTGGGGTTTCCAGGGAACAATATTTTGAGGTAGGATGACCATCTGCATAGACAATCTTTAGTTAAATTTTTTTTATGTGTGGTTATCTGACACGTAAATATTGTCACAGGGTCATAAGTCCACAATCCAAACAAATTTATTTGTGGATTTATACGACCCATTGAGGTTGTTTAAATTACAGTTATGAATTTTTATCCTGCGACCTAATTATGCCCTTTGCCCAATATTTATATTTCAGATAATTAATCAGAACTTTACTCAGACATTGTGAAATACCCCCATAGTATAATTCTTAAATGAGGATATGCTGTTGTTTGATAAAAAGCGCGATATACATACATTTAACATCAAAATTTATCCCACAAAATAATGTACAACAGTTTAAATATTGTACTGAGCTTAATACTTTTGGGGAAAAATTAAAAAAGCATCTTTGAAAAAAATTGTATAACAAATGAATTTTTTCCCGAACTGCGTCATAGGCTTAAGGTATAGTTCATTGACCGTAAAGTGATCATAGAAAAAACTTAATCAAAAATGTATATTTATTTAAAAAACTACACCACTTTTCATGTTGTATTAAAAAACAACAATTAAAATAAAAATAAAAATTTATTTTATTCCATTTGCGAAATATGGTCACCCTAATTAATAGGCCACGTAGACGGAAGACGAATGCAGATGCCAAAGAACATACTTTTGCTAATATTTGCTTATAATATTTTTTTTAATTCTTTGTATATAATTATATAAACTCTATATATAAACATATACATATCTGTAGAGTGGGTACCCCTTTTACTATTGCTACTTACCGGTCCTTTATGATATTTGTTTTTTATTATTTTTTTTTTTTTTTAATAAACTTTAAGTAGGTAAACTATAAACTATAAGAGAAATAAAAAGAAATTTGTTTTCTTCGTTTATTTCAAACATTCCGAAAGATTTTTAAGAAAGAAAAAAACATTCTTTTAAGAGATTGCTTTGCAATGAAAACTTATTTATTTTTTTTTATTTTTATTTGAGGTCAAGTAATTTCGGTGTGGAGGAACTAGGTCAGGCTATGGAGAGGGGAGAAAAAAAAACTTTAATTTAACTTTTTATGCCTATAGATGAATGGGGTTGCTCTTTTAAATTTGATTAAATGACATTTAAAAAAGGTAATTGGTGTTTTGAGACTTAAAAAAAAAACTTAGAATATTATAAAGATAGAAACGTTTATGTTAGAGAGATTTCTTTTTTTCTAATTTATGTTTTTATATATTTCAGAGAACTACAGTCAAACTTCGATAGCTCGAACTACTATTATCCACAATAAAAGTTCGACATGCTTCGAAGGCTGTTGAATGAATTCCTCTACCGAATAGAATATCAATTGAATCAATTCTATATCAATTGAAGTTGGAAATTGTACATAGAATCATTTACAAAAAACAACCAAGCAATAACTATATGTAGATAAATTAAAAAATAATGAAAAAATATTGAAATGTTCACCGCTTTAAATAAAAATTTTCTGTAGGTACTTACAACTTCCAAATTTCTTAAACCTACTAATATTATGTGTGTATGTAGGTATCTCGTTTTCAAATGAAAATTCCCTTCGAAAATTCGAATTTCAAATGCATTTTTTCTCATTAAATGGAAATTCCCCTAAAACGTTCGACTTAGTTGATGCATATGCCATATTTTTTGTTCGAGTTATAAAGAAAATCGAGTTATAAAAGTTCGAGTTATGAGGGAAAAAATGTATGAGATTTGAACTCTAAACGCTGCTGCCACATAATTTTGTTCGAGTTATAAAAAAATCGAGTTATCGAAGTTCGAGTTATCGAAGTTTGACTGTATTTAAATTCAAAAGTGAATGGTTTTTGAAAATGTATTGCAGATTTTTTTTGTTACTTCAAGTGAGTATAAACTTTTGAAATGATTTTCATGTTTTTAATTTTGGAGGTGATTTGAATTGGGAAATTGTTAACCAAAATTCATGGGATAGGACTAAAACTATGCATTATTTTGGTCTTATATGGATTTAAAATAGGTTAATTTTGGATAGTTTTTACCGGAACTTTTTCTATAGTTTTCCCCAAACCAACAGGAAAAATTCGGAACGACAAAACTTTCGGCTGTAAAAATATATTTACAGGGCGCTAAATGAGAGTATAGGTACCAACGCCAACGCGACACAGCGAATGGGCGAATCTTATGTAGAATACATAGATTGACAGCCGAAAGTTTCATCGTCGCGTGCGTCGTCCCAAATGTTTCACGCTGGCCTTAAAGCTGTGTGTAACATCATCAGAAATAATTTGATAATTGCGACACATCATTTATAAATGAAGAAAAGAAAATAGGTCACTGGATTGATCTTTTGGTTGGGGATAAAAGCCCTCTCAGAATGTACATTTGAAATTACAAAATTTAAAGAGGGGATTTTATTTTTCCAAACTAGAAGGGAGACAAGGATCCTTTGTCTCCCTTCTAAAGTCTAAAGCACAATTTAGTTATAATTGCCATCTTTTAAACTACTACTAATGCTGGAAATTTTAATTATTTTTTCTACAAAACCGACCTAATTTAAATCATGCAACGTTTTTGACAACTGTGTCAGCATTTTAATCATTTTAATTTTAAAATATGAACTTTTCAGAATTGAAAATTTCCCTAATGATATGTATGCAGGTATTTGAATTTTGAACTTTTATAATTTTGTTAAAATTTTAGATTTTGGACAAGTGAACTATAAATATTTTCTATTCATAATATTTTAAAAGTTATAAATATCTATGCTGGCGTTAGGGTGAACTGAAAACGTGAGACTTACGTGTAATACGTTACGTGTCACGCATTACGTTGTTATGAAGAACGTATGATTGTACGCATTGATGTTTACATATCTTAACCGTGAGTCTTAGCAGTTACAATTTTCTTTTTCATTTTTCTCTCTTGTATATCAGGGTATTATTTGATTTATTACTAAGAATGTCCTGAATGAATTGTGTTTCCAAAAATAATAAAAAATAAATATTTTATATAGAAATTTTATTTCATCTTAAATTGAATACTAAATTTAAAAATATAAAAACCTTAGTAAGAATACAACAAATTTAAATGCAAGATCATTTGACTAATTGATCAAATATCTCAACATTAAAAATCCATTTAATTAACTCATTCATATATATGCATTCGTACTCGTAAGACTAAAAGCGTTCATCAAATTTTCAAATAAAATGTCAACTTCAGTAGCTTCAATAAAATCGTCTTCTTTTTTTTGTTGTTTAATAAAAATAAAATGCATATGCATAGCATATCAACATCCGTCATGGTCCATGTCATCAAGCTGGTTCTAATAAATTTCAAAAACCCTCTAAAGCATCCCATCATGTCATCATATAAACATAATATGAACTCTCTCTTCTACTTCACCGCCAAAAGAATATAAAAATAAAAAAATATAAAAAATCCTTCCACCATCATCAGCCAGACGCATAAGAGATGCAGCCAGAAAAAAAAGGAATTCATATTAAAACTCATCATACACTCAGATGAAAAAACACAGCAGGACAAAAAAAATATGCTATATGTATGCATGTAATATAAATGCTGTAGGTTTTTTTTTTTTTATTTTTTTACTAAAAATCTCTTAATTAAACGCATGAGTGGCTTCACTGGCAGCCTTAAGGGTTAAATTTTTTAGTGAATGTAGGTTTTATATAGATGTAGATACATATGTGCACAAATGTATGTTATTTTTTTAACGTCCTAACCATCATTGTCCTCTGTGTGTCTTTACACCATAACACTGTTTCATGGAAGAGTAATATGCGTGTGGGGGCAAACGTTTATAATATTTCATGTTAAATAAAAAAATCTACAAAAAAAAAGTTTGGAATAAAAAAATCATATAAAGTAGAAGCAGAATATACACAGAAAATAGGAAAATCAACATTTTTCAACATTTTGTACCCCTTTTTTTTAAGGTAGCGCGGTTTATGTTCTTGGTTAACCATTTAAGTTTGCTATGTGTTTTTCCAACGTTGACAAAAGGAAAAAAATAACTTATCACATCACCCTTCGCCTTGAAAAGGGTTGGAAAATTTCACACAAAATCAAACACAAGCTGTGGGTTGGTTAAGCTTCTGTTCGTGAAAAATCAATTTTTTTACCAGAATATATTATAAAATATGTATATGTATGGATGGAAGTATGAGAAGGTTTAACAAGTTACTTTCTGTTTTCAAGGATATAAGTTTAAATTAGTTTGGTGTTTGTGGAAGTGCAGTGAAATGATTTAGAAAGCTAAAGGATGAATAAACTGTTTGCAAAATATATTATTCGCTGTTTACTTTATCTTGATAAATCCTCCTTGAGAAAGGTAGGTATATATGTACCTATGCTTTTTCTGAATGAGTTAATTAAGCTGAAGATAATTAATAGCTTTAAAGTAACTTAAGGATCTTTGTTTACAACAGGATAAGATTTGTGGCACAGTGGATTTAGTGCTTTTAATTTTTTTTATCAAGGAATCTATAATTTTAGTTCTTCGCTAATCTTCCAATTTAAGTTGATTAATGCATTTATGTAAAGTAAAAGTCATGATTCAGATTTAACCCAATGGCCCAATTAGTTTGTGAACAACAAAGATTAAATAAAATGTCATTCTTTCAATAAAATTGATGTTTCGTTTTGTTAGAACTAAAAACATGTTTCACAGGTGCAAGCGTAAACGACACCTTTTAGATATGAAAAGCTGTTAGGTAAACTACGAAGGTGAAAGCATAGTTAAAATTACATTTTGCCATGTAAATTCATAGCCTTTTTGTCGCACAAACAAAAAACGGCTATACTTAAATTTATCAAATGACCGAGCAATGCTAAAAGAAATCTTATAATCGCCACGGCATGTCGTGAAATAGCTACAGCTCCAGCTTATAAAAACTTGGTGGTAGCTCACTCTTTGTTGTTTCATTCAAACCTCCACCGGCTACTGAACCTTGAGTAAATTACATTTGAAGCTATAATTTATCCAGATTTTTGCGTTGATTTAAAAGAATTTTAGAAAGTGTTACCCTAAGAAGGTGTCATGTAAATTTTACAATAATTCAACACGATAAAAGTTAAAATCTGTAATTCTGCTAAATATTTAACACAATCAATCGTGTTGAAAAAAATAACCTAAAAAATGGTTAATTTCTATTTAAATTCACCTGAAGTGAAAAAAAGAGTACTCACTCACCGTTTCATTTTGGAAGAGGAGATTTTTCAAAATCTTGCACTTACTTTAAGCCGGGATTGCACATGTAATTTTTTTTACTTGCGTAACTTACTTAGGTACTTATGTAAATATAGTGACTCACCACTTCGTACACATTTCTGTTTTTCTGCATCAATCTTTTCCTCTCGATAAAGCTTTATTAAATAGATCGATTTTCTTCCAATTTGGACTTTTAATATTTGTATATAATTTGTATATAAACAATTTTCTCGGAAACACCTTTTGCTATTTGTTGTCGACCAATTTTGGTTAAATTTAAAAAAAAATCAATTAAAATTTCTGTAGTACCTTAATTAATTTTTTTTTTCAATATAGGTATGTTTTAGTGAAAGTGTATAGCAACTCTGTACATTTTTCTACCCACTGCACAATTACAAAAAAGTGATTATAAATATTTTGTTATTGTTTGTACATAAAACAAAAAATGATTTGTTACTATTTGTGTGTACAAATTTTGCTGAATTGCTATACAAAACACAGCAAATATATCTTATAGCTACTATTACTTCCTACCTACTTCGTTTGTGACTCAAAAGTATAAATTTCAAGCTCTTTTACAATTTTCTTACATCAAATAAGTTTATATCTAAATCATCTCTACCATGTAAAACCTAAAATTTGTACTAAGTCTAAATATATAAATTATATAATCCAAATCAAGTAGATATAACGATAACTTCCTTCATTAGGTACTATAAACATTAAACCTATATAAATGACCAATTTTCAATATGATATCATTATCAATATATAAAATTATTCCATGTCCTTGGTTCTGCAACTGACTCTGACTAAACCAATAAACACAATCCATGTGTAATGTCACCAGATGGTGCTAATAAGTTTCACATAATAGTTCAATTTCAAAACCAACAACTATCTAACTAATCAATTAATGTCTAAACACATTACACACACAATGATTCCCTATGGCTATATAGCTAGTAGTATTGTAATCGATGGGTTTTCGCATTTATTTCATTAAATGCCATTATTTGGACACCATATGAGTTCCATACAAAGTTTGTTCCAAATAGAAACACAAAAACCAAAAAACAAAAAAAAACGAAAACGAAACTATTCAAACCATTAGTTCCGATTAACCTGAATGTTAGTGCTCAATTTGCTTTAGATAAAATTATTATCTCAGATAAGTAATAAAGTAGACGATTTTGTTTTGAAGATAAAGAAAAAAACAAAGAACTCGCCATCTGGTCAAAGGACAACATATACACAGTTTGAAGGGTCTTATATCTCTAACCAAAAACAATTACCCTCAATAATCCTTTGACCAGACTCATTCCGATTCTCTTCTCTGTTTTCTCTTTCCGTATGTTTGTAATGTTTCTATTTGTTTTTGTCCTTATTTCCTGAATCGTTTTCTTTTATATCCTTCTTTTAAGGAGAATTTCATAATGTGGGCTTTCTTTCAGAAACTTTGAAGTTGAAAAATTACCTTAAAATGTACCTTGTTTAGGTAAAAAAATCATAGAATTTAAAAATCATCGCCCCGTCAATGTATCATCATTCTTTTTGCATGTGTCAATCAGTTTTAAAATCTTCTAAGTTCTAATTAATATTATTAAAAAAAAAATGCTTGATAATCTTCCATAATCTTTCATTATTCAACTAAAATATTAACCAAAAATAATAAATTCACGAAATAAAATATTTTATTAATAAACAATTATCTACTAATTGTCGTTAAATAGTAAATCTTAACGAAAGTCTACATTCATTAAGAACACTGTTGTCGCCAAAGAGTATTATTTAATCTTTACATGTTCACTTTCTCATAGAGTCTGAATTTTTTCACGGATATGCTTTCTCATTTGAGATTGAAAATAACATTTGTATCACTTGTTTGTTTTCTTTTTATCGACGGCTTGCCCAAATTCGTAAACTTTGAGCATTGATGCCAAGTTAAAAAGAGGAAAAATCAACAAATTTTTGCGTTGACGATTAGAAGACGTTTAATCAGTCAAGCTATAAACTGTCAAATTCAGTTGAAGGATGTCTACGATGTTGATAGATTAAAAAACCTCTAAAAAAGTCGAAATTCTTATATTAAATATTTTGCTCCGGAAAAAGTCTTTTTTGAGCTTTTGGATGACACTTGGATCAAAATATTCAATATGCGTCTATAGTTTATTGCATATCAGTCAAGCTATAAACTGTCAAATTGTATTGAAAGATGGCTGCGATGTCGATGGATTAAAAAACCTCTACAAACTCAGAAATTTTTAAAATTAAGATGGAGGTCAACGCTAGCTACGTTGACCCGGTAAAAAATTCTGTTGTGTCAAAATTCATGTCGTCGCGAGCTTCAACACAGCCTTCAACGCATTGACAGTATTCTGCGTTGACGATCACACGCTTTTACAATTTTAGGACAAAATTTTACGTCAATTTGACGTCAGAATGTTGATCGTCTAATCGTAGCTTTACTCGTTAATCCAACTAAACTACGTGGGTGAATAAGTTTACTAACTTGAATTAACTTCAATTTTGTTTTATAAATAAGAAGAAAACTTCACTGTTTAAAAATAATTCATGTGTGATTTGAGTTTATTAATAGGGATGTAAGAATTTAATTTTATTATTTCTTAAATCGGATAAATCTCCTGAACAATGATGATGTTTTGACAGAAAGGCAAATTTCTATTAGTTTTTGCGTTAAATAAATTCAATTCATAATTTCACCTTGAACAACAGATGCTAGACACAATTTTTCAGATTTTAAATTCTATGAATTGAAAATAATATTTTTGCCTATATTCCTGTCATGCGTCTAAAAACGAGTTTGGTGGAGTGACCCTTCATGGAGTTCCAGAGCGTATAATGACTTACACTCTTAAATATTCCTGTTTAAGTAGGTATGTCAAAAGATGATCCTGGATCAGTTCTCATTTCCACGCAATATCCAAAACTTTAAAAATGGAATAAGCTGAGTTCGAACTCAGAACTTCTGTATGAGATTCTAACGTACTAATAATTACACCAAGGAGCACTACAAAATGTTCATATGTATATCGTCGTCGTTCTTTTGAAAAATTAATCCAGAAGTCATGTTATCTTGAGAAGAATGTAACGTCCTGGTTACTCCGCACTCTGTTTGGCAATATTCACCTATCAAACCTTTGTGTTATAGAGCCCTTATGTGGGAAGGCCCTGCCTAAACGCATATATACATACCTCGCGTTTGATCACACATAATGTTAATGTGTTAACATTCAGCACCCTAAAGGGATTTATGAAACGCACACGTCACAATCACAATTCAGCTTACTACATAACGGCGGCACATAGCTTAGAATTTCGGTCGCTGCTATATGCTATATGTATATATACATCACTACTATAAACCAATTGCATTCCAACCGAGATGATAGAAAATTATTGCCTGTCGTAACAAGTATCTACGATGATAACATTGAAAGTAACAGCAGGACGAACGAAATACAAAGAAAAAGTGTATATCTGTCGAATTGATGTGGAACGGGTAGGCGGGTAGGAAATTCGGGTACACTGTTTGAATGAAATAACACAGAAAACAACAACAAAAAATCTGTGTGGTGCTTCTGAGTCTATAACTGTGACTTCCGGATGTGCCATGGTTCCTGTTTTGAGAACGACACAAAAAAAAATCCATTGTATTAACTGATGTTTGGGGTGTTATTTTTTTCTTAATAGTATTTCCCAGCAACCATGGATTTAGGAGATAGAGTGAGAGACAAAAAAAAGGGACATTTCGAAGGGAAACTAGAGGACATCAACAAGAAAATATGTATGCACACAGTTGGAGGATTCCAATCTTGTTTTTTTTTTTATTTATTCTTTTTTTTTTGTTCAAAAAAGATTTTCCTCTGTTCTTTACGCTTGAGTTGAAGTTTATTAAAGGCGCGCCCACACTTCAAAGATCATATACTAAACCACCTCATACACTAAAGAGAAATACATATAACAAAACAAGGATAATGGAATTTTCTGCTTATTTGTGTATTTATTTCCCTTCCTTTTCTTTTATTTCGTTTTGTTACTGTTTTTGTTTTTGTTGTTGTAGTTATTATTATTGTTTGTTTTTTTTTTTTGTTCGGTTCTTTGATTTCATATCCTTGCACTTGTATTGCCAGTCAGAATACATAAATTTGGCTGTTGTAGGCTAATTTACAAATACTTAAATATGTTTTACCCCAACACTAAAAAACCAAAAAACAGGAAGTAAATCATAAACGTAAACCTTGTTAATGGATTTATAGCGAGACGAATGATTATAAATCAGATCGCAGGCAATTTGAATAACAAATGGTTAATGTCCTTTTTGGAAAAAAGGAAAAGTTCTTCTGAAACAAAAATAAAGTAACAAAATTATGACTTTGGGGTTGGTTGATTTTTATATCTACATACATTTATTTTGGCAACACAAAACCAACCAAAAAAAAACAATTTTTTTTTATTTTTCCTATTTCTTGCTTTTAGAGGGTCATTTGTTGAGTTTTATTTAACTTTTCTTCGTTGTTGTTGATTTTTTGTTGTTGTTGTTATTTTATTTTATTTTGTAAGCCAGTTGTTGGATAAAAAAAAATATAAACCAACACGGAATTATATTCTTTTCAAAAATTATGCGGTTAATGACATTTTATGGGTGCCGCTAGGTAGGTTTTCGTAAAAAGTTAATAATGCCACTGGTATAATGTACGATATTGCTGCTATTTTTTTTTTTTTTTTTTCATTCCACCTTATATTAAGTTGGAAACACAATTGTGGTTGGGGGTCAAGCAAGAAACATCCTTGCATGAAATTGTTTTCACAATTTGTTCTAGGTTGGGCTTAGTATATTATGATGAAGAACCAACAGGCACGATATAGGTACTCCACCACAGAGAATTGTTGCTTTGGGACATTAGGGCGTATTAAGACGATAAAACATAACGAAAGTCAGGCATTTGTATTCTCTTTTTAACTGTATAATATAACAACAATACATAACATATACCTACCTATCAAGCTTACTTTGTTCATGTTTTGCTTATGAACAGCTATTAACAAAGTGTTCAGTAGGCAGTAGGTAGGTATATAAACGAAAGAATTTTATGAACAAATTTCAAGTGATATATCAAATACAAGTCAGAAGAGAAATCTATTTGTGTAAACACAAAGGTTATATTTTTCATCATTACATGTACATATTAGGTAAATAAATAAAATTTTGAGATCGTTTATTGTTATGAAAACATCAAAATTATTTTGGAATTTAACATCTGTATTTTTTCTTTACTTCACCATCAGGTTTATTAATAATTTTGTCGCCGCTTTCCCTGCTTTCCACCTTGAAAAAAAATATCTTCTTACGTCTAGAGAGAAGAGTGTTCAGACAAAAAATGTTTAATTTTAAATTCTGAACATTTCAAAACCTGAATCTCTCTCTCTCTCTCTCTCTCTAGGCATGTTCAGGAAAATTAGATCTCGGAGAAAAATTTCTCAGCTTGTCAAAACTCTGAGACAAAAAAATCTCCCTTTTTGAGTGAGAAAAATCTCTGAGATCTCTTTTTGCGAACCCTCCAGCTGTCACTGATCTGTCATTTCCATTTCCATTGAAGTTTATTTAGATGCAGTTAATAGGTCTGTTTCTTTAGTCGCCGCGGGATGCACGGACCACGTGGTATCACAAATCTACCCAAAATGTATTTCTTTACTTTTTTTCTCGCTTTTGAGTTTTTTTAATTTATTTCATTTCCCTTCCATCAAGAATCTACCCGAAAACTTTACCTACTACCTTTTCTTGCTTGTCAAACAAAAAATCAGATAGTGAAAATTAGAAATTTCTGTTTTCAAATCTGACAATAGGAAAGAAACAAATGAGAAACATCCCGAATGCGTTTTCTTACTTTTCGTTTCTTGTCAAAGATTATAAAAACAACACTAAAAAAGCTTGAGCCCAAACTTTTTTCCAAATTTTTTCCCAAGAAGTAAAGAAACAGACCTAATATTTTGTTACACAAAGTGTTGTTTGACAATGTGACAAAGCAGCAAAGTGGCAAAGTGGAAGTAGCAAGGTGAGCAAGTGACAAAGTGCCAAGGCTTCTAAAACGCAAAGCAAAATAATGTAAAAGCGAAAAAGTGACAAAGCGCCAAATTGGCAAATCGGAAAAGCCGTAATACGTTTAAGCGACAAAGGGTCAGCGGAAAAGCGAGAATTCGCATAGAAAAGAGCTTTATAACTCAATTTATTCATCATTGTTTTGTTGTAAGGCTTTTAATTTTAATCCATGTATAATACAATTCTCATAAAATCAAAAAAAATTTAAATTTACAATTTTACATCATCTGTTTCTTTAAAAATACAAAGCTTATAAACAAAACATTAAAAGCCTCTTAAGCCATAGAAATTTAATCCAATCATTTGAAAACTATATCTTTAGTCAAAAAAGTAGATCACTGTTGAACAGTTTACCCTATATTTTTCGGAACAAAATTCCAATATTTGGCTTGGTGCTGGACACTTTTATCTGATTCCATAAAGTAGAAATTCGAATTTTTGTTTTGGCTCATCTAGAACAGGTGCCCTACAAAGAGATCTGTTTTGTTTTTAAAAAACGTCTCAAACGAATTTTTATTAAATTTCATAATTTTAAAGCGAGTTGAAATAAAACTACATAACAATGGAAATTGGGTTTTGATATATTTGAGAACATTTTCTTAATTTAAAATTATTCCTTAATATCTCGGTGATGATTGAATCCATTTTGGTATTTTAAAATAGTTCAAGTTATAATATTGCGTTTAAGAATTTTAAATGTACTCATTTAAATGATTGCAAAAATCAAAGAAAAAAATCAACTTTTTTTGAAATTTCGACTTTTTAAAATTAGATATCTTGTTTACAATATCATATCTTTATTTAGCAATTACCATTTACATCTTCACTGTTTGGCCACGTTATAACCTTGAACCACAAACTCCAGTCTGTGTGATTCAATAGTGTATTAAATTTATCCCTCAAAGGTTTTTATAAAACGGGTTGATTGGGAAAAAACCCTGAATTGTGAAATACGAAACTTTGTTTTTGTGTGTTTAAATATTGAGAAAAAATAAATTCAATTCACCTAGTTTGACTATGTACACTTTATTGAGAAATACTATAAAAATGTTCTCAACCAAGTTTGAAGCAAATATTCGTTTATTTTTGTTTGTATGCCAAAAACCCCTTTTTGAACTTTTCCATTTAATGTTAAGTTTGATACTTGATTTAAACCACCAACAAAATTCACCAGAAAAACCAATACTCTTGTCCATTTAAAAAAAAAATAAAAAACAAGCAAAAAATCTGCAAGGATAAATTTTATTTAAAAACCAACAATTCGCACCCTTATTCTTGGTTCAAAATTCAAATCTATTCATAAATATGCATGAAATTATTTATGAAATGCAATCTATTAAAAACTCAATTTTTATTGAAAACTAATTGCTTTACCTACCATAAAAGGACCTGAATTCCTATATACCTACCGAAATAAATGCAAAATAAAATCCTTAATTGCTGAAAGAGCAAGCAAAAATAAAAAAATATTCAAGGTTACAAAAACAAAAAATGTCTTTCCTTCTTTTCAAATTATATTTTTCGTATTTTATTTATCTTTCTCTTTTTAAAGTTTCAATTTTTTCTTTTGAAGCCTGGAATAAGTAAAGATGTTGGAATTTGCATTCGAAAATCCTTCAAAATACATTGCAAATTTTTCGGCTTAGAAAAGAGGGAAATTCGTACATATAAACACGATTCTTTTCTGCATAATTAAAAAATCAATAAAATAAATTATCAGGATATCCTTCAATTTATGTCCTTGAAATAGAAAAAAATATATATATTTATATATAAATATATGCAAACGAAATTCCAATTGAATATCGTAAGTGGGAAGAAATTCCAAATCATTAAATGTGAATTTCCTCATCATAATGTTTCCTTTGAAATGTGATACCTCTGTATATCACCGTGGCGGCGAAGACGACGACGGCATCATCATGTCGTATGTCTCTTATACAGTTAAAAATGAAATAAATGCTCTTTTACTTAAGTTATTCACACACACTTGACATTTTGATGAAAGAACACACGTATTTTTGTAAAATGAGAACACAAATAAAATGAATTGTACGAACAAAATAAAAAAAATATTCCACATACGCCCGAGTGTACCAAAAGGCTCTTTATTTAATTGTTTATGTGCTTTTTTTTTAATATACACATATATACATATGTATGTGTTTTCACACAATTTAATGTTTTTTTTTTGTTTTGTTTTTGTTTTTATTTTAATTTTTTTTCTTTTTCTTTGGTGAAGAACAGAGAAAATGAACATGTATCTCCTTTCATTTTAAACACACTGACAAGAGTGCTCGAAGGTATTTACAAATGGGAATGCATGAATAAATTATTTTTAAAGTGGGTAAAAGGAAAAATGGTGGTGTTTCGCATTTTGGGATGTTGCTGATTGCTTCCGTAGAATGATGATTGTGTCTCTTTTGTTTTTATCTTTAGATATACAAATGGAAAGAAATAAGATAATACAATGGGACTCCGGTTTAATTTGGCTTGCTGTTTTCAAGGTTGTTTTCCTGTTGGAAGAAATTAATGCAGAAGAATCTCAAATTGTTTATTTTATTTTTCCTTGTTTAGACTTTTAATTGTAAAGCAAAATTTTAAGATTATTTAAGAAAAATTTATGACTGTATATTTTGTAGTTCCATTTATTTTTAAATGGTTTTCAGTTGATTATAAAAATCTATTATGTTAATTGCAAAATTTAATTACAGTTTTTTATGCCAAAAATATTTGTACATACATTTAAGTTTTTAATGGATTATGAAAAATTTAGTCCGAATAATTAATAATAATTATACTTAGAATATCAATATTATTATACATTTACATGTTATATTAAAATAATTTACTTAATAGACGTTAATAGAGGCTACAAAATTGAACATGAAACCGAATAAAAAGAAAAAACATATAATTTCTCAAATATTTAAAATAATTATTGAATGCAGTAAATTTTTTTCGATTTATGGAAGTTTTTTTTCATTAGATTGGCTATAAAAATAATATAAGGACCTTTCATATTCATCCTTTAAAGAGAAAAAAGTACCTTTGGCTCGATTTTGATTGATACCGATACATTTAGAGCCAGTTTCACAGTGCACACTTAACAAAATAATTAGGTCCCATTTTGGAACTTAAGGCGCACTTTTATTGCATGGGTAAGTGGCACTTAAGTAGCCAATATGGGAGACTTATGTGTCACTTATTTCGATAAGTTTACATTAAAGTTAAATATCATTGCCTTTTTCATGGGGTTTTTAATCCGACATCGTATATCCCTTCCTCGCAGGAATTTGACAGTTTATGGCTTGGCAGATGGAAACGAGCTATATTTTGAATTTGACACTGTGTTACTTGAAGGTGTTTTTCTAGATTACCAATCGAAAACTTAATAAATTGATGGAGTCAATTCAAATTGACTTAAAATGTCAATTTGACGAATTTTTGCTCTTGCCAAGACAGCCTCAACGGTCAACGTGTTTAGATGAGATCGTTAATGTTTAAAATAAATTCATATTATTTTTTGACAACATTATGGACTGACTATCGTCATTTTCGGTATCGTCAATGTTTTGTGCGTCAACGCGATGAACGTTGAGGGAGTGTTTATCAATTTTTCGATAATTAAAAAAAATCAATTTTGAAAAAAATATCCATCCGTTTAAAATATCGAATTTTCAAATAATAGTTTTGAAATGTTTTTAAAAATCCAAAATAAGTTTTTTTTTAAATTTTGTTGTGCAATTTTATAAAGACTTATTGGAAGCTTTTAAATGAAAAAATAAATAATTTAAATCGGTTAATCAGATAATGAGAAACTCAAAAATGAAATAAATCTATATTCTGTGACAGGAAGTGTTAATAATGGTTTAATGTTTATTTTGCTTTTCCTAAATATGTATGTAGTAGATCGCTTTTATTAGTACGTGGAAAATTTTTATTAAAAAATTTAGTATATAGTCGATTTAGAGGAAAATCAGATTTTCTTTAAAAGTTTTTAAACAATTGTGGGGGAGATACCGTTTATTGTGACTCCAAGATTTTTTTTTTTAATATCGACGGTTAAAGTACAGAACTTCGTAAGTCAGTTTTACATGTTTTTTTGAACAACCAAACACATGACAAATTTTGTATGGATTTTTTCGACTTTTTTTTTTATTAAAAATCGACCAAATCATTTAAAAAAAATACTGTTTTTTAAATATTTTTTTAAAAATACAAAAAATATGTTTTTGTAAATTTTGCCGCAACTATTTTTTAACGTTTAAAAACATTTTCTATAAAAAAAAACTGATCAAAATAATTTCGGAAAAAAAACGTATTTATATTAACTGCTTTTTTGTTAATACTGTGGAGTTATTTTTGAAAAGGTTAAAAAAATGTATATGGTTCTAAATAAAAAAAAAAACTTTGAGAGAAGTCCAAAAAACAGTAGGTATCAAGTTCAAATTTTATATATTAAAAAAAGTAGCAAAATTTAAATTAAATTGTGGAACAAAAAGATTTAGTTAGAATGTCTTGTAATGTTTTTAGTTTTTTGAATCTGTTTTTGGAAAAGACAGTCTTTATTTTTATGCTACATTACTACTCAACATTTATTGCAAAAATTTGTTTTCACATATTTTTCTTTCCGAAGTATTAGTACCATTATTAATAGAAAAAATAACGATATTTTTAACACTATCGTTTGAAATAATTTAATTTAAGTCTAATATAAATTAATATACCACGGTACTGACATGTAGGCTTAAATATAACCTAATATTTCAAAGCTTCTAAGAAAAATTAATTCCTGGATAATTTTAACATTATTATGATTTTAAAAGAAGTACAATATTTTAAAAATCACCCCAAAAAATATCATACCACGCTTGGATAGAACTACCACGGTACCGCGACAAGTACCTAATTTTCTGACACACTTTTTTATAATAAAAACCCTTCACTCTTACAGCTCAATTACGTTAGTAAAATAAATTTACTTTTGTTAATAATAAATAAATAGTGTGTCTTTCAAACGCCACCACACAAGCGCCATCAAATTAAAAAATATATGGCGGTTCAGCAGAAAATCTTTTGAATTCAAAAATGTATTGAAATCCGAGGACAACATTCAATTATAATTATTATTTAATTCAAGAGCAAATATTTTGACTTAATATTCTCAAAATTTGATAACAACATCAATTTAAAGACATCAATTTTAAGATTTAAATAAAAACAAGGAACGGACATGCCACGGTACTGAAATTCGTATTATACTTTTTCAAGCCAAGAAACTATAAATTCCGACTCGGTATGATTTTTAAATTCAATGAAATCTTCTCTGACGGTAGATCATAATATTATTTTTAACTCTAAGCAGTTAAAAAAAAAAACAAATATCTTTGTAACGCGTATGTTACTTTTAATTTTTTACAACTTTTTTTATACTATTTTGTCACTTTTTTTCAATTTTATTATGTTTTTATATTTATCCTTAATTTCATACTGGAACAATAAAGACGATTGTAAGTTAATTTTGTAAGCATTTAAGTTTTGTGTACGAAAATTTGATTTCTTTTTGTGGCCTGCAGCCTCGAAGAGGAATAACAAATTTAAATTTAAAAAATAAGCTTAAGAAATAATATGTATATCTATTTGTTTGTATTTTTCAGTTAGGTAGGTACCTAATTTGTTTTTAACTGAATTGAGAACTCAAGCAGTCCAAAGTTGTAATTCCTCAAGTCAATTTAAAAGCAATTTCAGGTTATTTTCTTGTATTTTCCTTCCGTAAGCTTCACCCTATATGTCCTTATTATCTTCCAAAAAAATATCTATATACGGTGTTGAAGTATGTTGAAAACCTTTCAAAACTTCATAAAATATTTACAATATGAATTTCATCCCCAAATCATACATAATATGACTTCCCGCAACAAAATTCCTGATTTCTTTTTTTTTCGATATTCAACATTCAACTTCCTTGTATGTACGTGTTGTCAATGAAAAGAACTTTCATATACCTATGTATGTATGTACCTGATTTTAAAGAAGATAAACAAAAAAAGAAAAAAAAACAAATCTCAACAAACAAGTAGTGACAATAGAAAAATATCACGAATGTTCAGAGAATGAATGAAGAGAAAACAAAAAAAAAACTTATAAAATCCTACAATTTAATGTACACAATGAACAAAGGAAAACTTGTTCCAACAAAACAATAAAATTAAATTGGCCTTAAGAAAATGTTATAAAAAGGAAATTCATATACATATATGTTCATTGTACACAGGTACAATTGCTGCAACTAAATACAATACAAACAAATAATATACCTACCTTCCTACATAAAATGTCACGGTGAAAAAGAATGGAATCATAATTCATACATCCTTGACACTTGAAACTCCACTGTCTCAAAACCATCTCTCACTTGAAAAAAAAAAATCAACCTCCAGCTGACTTCGACTGAATCCTGGATTCACAACATAGTCAAGATGAAAAATCCACTCGCTGTTTTATCCTTGTGCTTTTCTATATCTGTGTGATATCCCCGGGGCGGATATAAGTTAGTTTTGTATTCTCTATTATTTTATAGTCATTGTTTGCTCTATTCGCATACAACCTCGCGCAAAGACTCAGACACGGAGTACCCCTGCTGCAGATGACGACGATGATGATGATGATGATGGTGATGGTATGATAGGCGCATTGCACTTATATTATAGTAATACATGCATATACAGCAGGGCCACAAGAGAAGAAGACTTTAAGGACAATACCGCAGTTACTCCGCGTCATCCTCCTTTTGAATAATTCAAAATAAAACTTTATCCATCGGATTTACCCTGAACAAAAAAATAATACATAAAAGACACACCAAGGACCTACGCGAGACTAATGCGGATTGCGATTGCGGCAACCTCTTCTGTTTTGATGGCTCGTCCTCTCTGTATAATGACGAGTCCTTGTTTTCTTTAACCCATGAGCGAAGAACTTATTCCAAAAAGGTTTTCTATACTTACATCAAATTTCTTGTTTCGCTCCACCGTGGTATCCTTTATTGTGCTGTGTGATTCCGCCGGCAACACTTCAACTCCAAACATTAAATTTCCATAACGTTTTGAATATTTGAGGATTGACTAATAACTGTCAACATTAGGTAAAAATGTCAGCTCGCGCCGTTGTTAAACAAAAGGGCAAATCTATTTTTAACACAGGCACAAGTATGTGATGTACATGTAGATATAGTAACTTTCAAGGACCAAAGGTGTCCTTTTAGCTATTTTGTGCTTTTTTTTATTTTTGTAGTTGTAGCTGCACTATATGGTTGAATTTTGTGGTAAGTTAAGTTCACTTCAGGTACTTTCGTATGCCATGAGACATGGATTAGTTAAGGGAGAAGAGAAAAGAGATGGTGAGAAAAAAAAACATAAGGACGAATGGATATACGAGTACAACAGCAACAAAAAAAAGAACTAACCGTGTTAATTATTCACTATATACATTTCTGTTTAATGCAGTGTAAGTCCGTATATATGTATGTATGGAGATACCCTGTTGGACGATGAGATTACGTGTATTCTCTTTGTTTATGAAAATTTTATACGTCAAGGACTTTTTTTTGTATGATGTTAAAATGAATAACTTAGTTATAATTTATTCGAACTTCTAAAAGACACACATTTTTTTTATTGATTAATTTAAAAATGCTCATCACAGAAAAACATCAAATAAAATTTTTCGAAATTTAAAAAATCTTTCTTTCACTTTGAATCATTAAAGGAGGATTTATTGGGTACGTAATACTACTACCACTGTTGAATTCAAAAAGATATGTTTCGTAAAGCCGGTTTGGATTTTCTAATTTCCTTGGGAGAATTCTATTACCGTTATGTTTAACCGTACAATTTCAACTAAATATTGCTGAATTTGCCGAAATAGTTTAAACACAAAAAGTTCAACGAAAAGAAGCTTTGGCATATTTGAATGTCCTTTTTATGAAAGAAAAATATCCCAATACTATTTTCGGAAACAAAAATATCCCTTTCTCTTAAATTCCGGATAAAATTCATTTGAGAATTGAGACATGTATTTTCGGATTGGGAAATTTTTTAATAAAAAGCTTGGAGATGAAATGAGCTTTTAAGGGAAATTTTAATATCAGCATGTAGGAATCAACAATCATGGGTTGTTTTTTTTTTTTTTTTTTTTTTTAATAAATCATGAAACATTTTGTGAATGAAAATGTGGGATGTTATAAATTATACTCAGATGTGCTTACAGCCTCCCTTAAGAGGTATGAAATTTAAATGGCAAAACAATGGTTGTTTAAATGTTTTACGGAAATAAATAAAAAACCTTTGAAGAACATGTCAACTTGTGTGGAAAAGTTGAGCTGTATAAAGGATTGGATAATAATGCACTTACTCAATTTTTTTAACAGGGATCGCTCGTTTTAAACTTATTCAGTTCCTATAGTTTCGTAAGGCAATTATTAGTTTTGTACCTATATGGTTCCATTTGAGAAGTTTCTATTACGATTAAGTTTTTGTTTTGAAAAAATACCGGTAAAGATAAATTTTTAGTGGAAGTGTGTTGAAAATTTTATAAATGTACCATAAATTTTAATAAGGACTTCGTTAAAAATTTTGTTTATGTAATTATCTTGAATATTATCTCTTAGTTAAAAGAAATTCCACAATAACATTGCACCTTATAATATTTTTAAAAAAATTAACCGAATTTTTTCTTAAGACCAAAGATTTGAGAATACATAACATTGATTTTTAATATATTTTTTTAATTTTATGAAATTAGCTCTCCCGCCTAAACGGGGTGGAATAGAACCTCCCTCCTATACGATTTTTTCTCGTCTCGACCTAACCTAAACGATCTAGCCTTTTTTTGCATCTTATCCAAAACAGCCTATATATTTTTGGTTTGTTTAATTTTTTTCCACTATTTGACTTCTAATCTATCAAATTTGATTTTTTGTAGTATACGCTCTTTTATGTCAAAAAATTAAAATATACACACAATATTTAAAAAAATGGTTTATTTTCTTTTTTCTCCCACTGTTTCTTATGTCTATCGCTTTAAGTATAAAAATTATTTTTTAAACAGAAAAATCCGAAAGACCCTGTAAAGATATTTTTGTTTTTAAACTCATCAGCTTGATAGCTTAAGAAATTCAAATTCCCTTAAAAATTATTACGGTATCTCTATTCGTTTAAGAGTTATGATTTTAGCAACCAAAAAAGTCGAAATGGGCCGCAGTACGACTAGAGTAACCACAAGTATAAACAAACCGTGTATCTTTTTTTGACTTCTGCATCGCAAAGACGTAATTCAATTTTTTTTATAATTTAATTTGGCGCGTTCACAAAAATGAGATTTCATAGATTTTGCTCACTCAAAAAGTGAGCAAGCGAATCCAAGATTTTTTTTCTCAGAATATTGAAAGCAAAACTGAGAAGTTTTGCTGAGGAATCCTGTTTAGAGATTTCTGAGATCTCCGAGGTCTCATTTTCCTGAACATGCCTCTTAACTCTTTGAAACTGTCTGAACATTTCACTATAGCAACCTTCGTTTTGACAAATGCCATTGGAAAATATTCAATTAAATTGAGTCGAATTGAATCATCTTACCCAGATGGAAAACGCACGGTATCAAATGTTACTATTGTTGATGTGACTATCATTCTTATCACCACTTATCCACCGCCAATAGGTTTCTTGAATTAAATTGTTTATTAAAATTCTGTTCTGCATATATCAAAATTGTCAACAAAATGTGTTTAGATTTTCTAAAAAGCCTTCAAAATTAACCAATTCAATTGAGATCTCAGAGATCTTATCAATCTCAGAAATCTGGGCGTTATTCCTCAGTGAAATTCTTCACTTTTACTGTCAAAAAGCTGAGACTGATATTTTTTTCAGATTCGCTTGCTCAAATATTTTTTTTCGCAGTTGATCAATTTATAAAACAGAGATGGAGAGTGTTTTTGACTTGTTCAGGATTCTCTTCACCTTCTGCTTAGTGAAGCTGACAGATATTTACCCAGTGAGATATCAAAAAACGTGAACTGGCTAAATGAGTTTTTTTTTATTTTTAAATTCGTTATTTTAAAAACGAGTTGATGATTTATTTTTGTAATTTAATTTTTAACCGACAAATAAATACCTAATCACATTTTTTTAGTTGTGATTTTCATGTGACTATTAATTGCTTTTACTGGATAATTAAATATCGTAGCTTATACAAAAAATTACTTAAAAGTTTGCCCTAAAAGTATTGTAATATTATAAAGAAATGAGTCATCTTCAAAAATATTAAGCATTCTTTCGTATGACTTAAGAAATTTTAAGTAAATATATGTATATCTACTCAAAAATCCCAGGGTTTAAGAAATTATGTATACCTTCTACTCAAATTGTAAATTTTTAATTTGTCTAACCTAAAATTCTGTGAACAATTGCATTTCATACAATCACAAAAAGAGTTTCCCAAACTTGAAAATCATTATATTTACTGGTATAAAACCAAACAAATGTTTTTTTTTTTCTGGACAAATTTCTTTTATGTTAAGAAATTATTTGAAAGACAGAACTTGAATAGTGAAATAAATCCTTCTTAGTCTTTGTCTTATTACAAATATATAATTTCTTGTAACGAAAATTTCTAAGGGAAATTTGTTGAAAAGAAATCTAATTTCAGCTTTAAGATATTGACCGGAAATCTTTCAATCTGATTTTCAAGCAAACAATTTAACACGATGTCGAACATGACTGTTCGTTTTTTTTATTTTTCCTATTGTAATTATTTCGAAATGTCATGAAAACTTTCTTAAAGTCAACCTTATTTGAGAAAAAAAAAACTTGTTGATGTGGTGTGAGCAAAAGTTTTTCTTTATTTTTCTATTTCAAGTGAACAAAAGATTGCGCTAGTCAAAAGATGTTTCAAACTTTTTTGATTTTTTTTTTGTTTGTACTTGTTTTCTATACTTATATAATGGAGGTGGATTATTTCCTGTATACGACATATTATATACACTCCCCAAAGGATAGTTGTCGACACATCATTATCCTTAAACTTTGGAACTCTTCAACTTCAACAGTTTGAAGTACACACAGAAAGGATGCACCCTCAAATTGGTTATCAAATTACATTGGATGTGACTTTATTGACATAACATCGCCGATGTGATCATTTATTATATGACATTGGAGCGTTATTGTACGTGGCTATAGAGAAAGGAAACCGTATGTTATGGGAATAAGGATACGTTTGGCAGTATATTATATAAGTAGATGAGAATTGGTTTCGAATGAGGAAAAATCCTTTTGAACTGGAAAAATATCTGCGTTTATTTTAGTTAGACGATGCGCATAATCGACACCAAAAATAAAAAAAAAACAAAGTACGAGTATAAAGGTGTGTTATTTTTCATTAGTATTGTGACACAATCTCAAAATGATATCGGTACTTGACAAAAGGATCATTGTTCTATAAGAGAGAACAGAGTACTTGATTAATGCGATGAGTTGAGTTGGTGTAAAGACAATTTATCATCATTGCTTTTCAAATCGATATTGTGTATAGTTTCATTTCACGATTCGAGTTATGCAAGTTTATTCTAGATAATGATAAAGTCATCATTTTATTACTTTTGATGAGCTTTAAAAATGACTGTTGGGATGAGTATCATTTCTGTGTTCAGGGAACAATTGATTCCGAATTTAATTAACTTGAAATGAGTATTATATTCATGACATTCTATGTACAAATAACTTTTGTTTTAATGATGAAATGTTAACTCACAAATCGATTTTTAAAAAGGTATGTACATGAGAAATTAAATTAATATAATTCTGATATGAAAAATCTTAAATTTAGTAAAATTAGATTTATTATTATTTGTTCTTACACATATGGAGCAAAATACATAGTTGTTAATTCATTTTTAAGAAATGCATGCATTATCTGGAGTACCTCAGGGAAGCCATATGGGACCACTTATTTTTCTTTTGAATTTTGAGCTTATTCTACCCCAATCTGACCTGGAAATTTATGATGACGATATGAGGATTTCGAAACAAATTTTAATGCACTTTTACATACAGACATAAATGGCTTTTTACTGTTTTTTTTTTTTTTATACTCTGAAATGCAATATTATTTTTGAGGAAAGTGATAGCGAGGGTAAAAGCAATACAAAATCGATAAAACCAAGTAGTAGTAGTTTTTTTTTGTTTTTGGTTTTCTTCTTTGGAGCTTCAAAATGTCTGAAACCATAAAATTCCTAATTGGGACATTTTATATTAAAAAAAACACTATCCGTATTTCGATATTTTGTTCACACCAAACAAGGGATTTCGATATTTAAAATAGTCAGTAGTAAATGGAAACTGGAGAAATCTAGGTAGAGAGCGAGTTACCTGAAAGACTCTTTGTGGTTAAGGCCCTGGTCCACTAGGGACTGTAGTGCCACTTTAAGTCAGTAACTAGGGAAGTAGTAAATTTAAAAAGCATAGCCTGAAATTTTGTCAATAAACACAAATTGTCTTAAATTTTGGTATACAACTAAACTGCCTATTTTGTAAACAGTTGATTGCCATCTTTAAACTCATAGTCTTAACTTAAAGTTTTTAAGAAGAAATTAACTATTATTCCTTAAATTTATTATTTCGAAATTTTTTATCAAGTAAAAACCGATTTTATTAATTTGATAAGATCTATAGCATTAAATTCTAATCATGAAATCAAAAAGTTATTTAATTAAAGATATACAATCACAAAACTATTCTTCACTCCTCATTTAAGAAAACAGATGTCGCTAATTTAACATAATAATCCAATCTATATAGTTTGTTCATAGAAATGTATTCATTGTGATATTAATCGCAAGAAGTCTAAAGAAGAACGCAAAAAAAATCCTTCTCCAACGAAAAACTTATGAAACACGAAGAAAAAACAAAAAAAAAAGGCAAAAACATTTTCCTTCGAAACGAATTAATTTCGACTTTCTTCATTGCCATTGTTCCAACCACAGAAATAGAAAATCCCGAAGGAAAAACTAAAGTAGCACTATCAACACGAACAAAATGGCATTGGACTTGTTAGTGGATATTATATAGAATTCTTAGGCAGAAACATAAAAGTAGGTATGATGAGGGTTGGAAGAGAGTATACGGGGTATATGATGGTGTGGCTAGACAATGTACTTATACAGTTTCCGACAATCACCGATATTGTTCACCCACTCAACCATCCCCACATCAGCCTCTTCTCACGCTCAACCATTTGCACTATCAAGTGAACAAAATCTATTCTTGACTAATTCCAAGGTATTGTTCGGTGAAGATGGCAAATTGCAAAAGTGGTTCGGGAAGTTGTAAGTTTAGTTGTCTTGTGTCGTTTTCAACAAAAGAAACAGGAAAGTATGCCATTTGCATTTTCTTCGATTAGAATCATAGATATTGTTTGAGAGAAACTTTCCTTTTTGCTTTCAATTCTTCAACTTCTTCTTGTGTGTGTGGTGGGTGTTGAGATAAAAGCTTTGTTCTAATGTTTTTGTTAAATTTTCGTTTGACTTTTGGGTTATTTTCATTTTTCTTTTTTAAAGCCAATTGCTCAATTGCTTAAAGAGTCATACATAATTTTTTGGCTTTATAATTTTGAAGAACTTATAGAATATTTATCTAGATCAAGTTTCTGAGACTTCATCAGAGTCGTCTGAGGCTAAGACTTCTTGTTGAATTTTTTGTTTATCTTAGAACAAAATTAAGTTATTTACATAATTCAATTGATTATAATTTAAAAAGATGGTCTAGACTAGACACGGCCTATCGATTCACATAAACAAAGCATTTTAAGACGTTGTTAGCACGAAAATGGAAGACCACAAATCCCTTTGGCATTTGTGTGTTTTAATTTATTTATGTCACGAAATAGTGTTGCACATTCACAAGTACTGAACAGTGTTTCTTTGTGGGTTGGTTAGATGTTAATCTTCATTTAACCCTACATAAAGTAAAACAAACATCTTAGCTTTAATATGCCAAACTCATATATAGATTTTTGCAAGAGATTTCTCAAAAAGTAAAATAAATATTGAATAGATTTAACCTGAAGAGCAGTACTTTCGGGAATCATTCACAAACATAATCCTATAGTTTTTACATAACCTCAAAAACAGCAAAAATAATTTTTGTTATGACTTTTACTTGTTTGAAATGTGTTATATAGGAAAATTTTTAGTCTGTATAGTGTATATAGCTTATATTTTATACATATTCCCCTTTTAAGAAAAATCCTGGATTAGCATTTAGCACCTACATATAATAATCCAGCCCTATTCTGCTATTCGATTCGATCGAAAAATTCGATTCACGTGAATGTTTTATTCAATTTGCCTCAAATAATTTTTTTATATCTTCTATCAGCTTTCGACTCCAAATCTTAACCAACAATAATTTCTTTTTAAATTATCAAGAAATTCTAATTGATTAAATTTTATTATTATCGGAGTTTGTAACAAATTTAGAACAATCCTTATATCCCTCCGAAGGATAGCATAATACGAACTTTCATGCGATCGTTTAGCAGAATACAGCTACAGTTTAATATATTAATTACTAATATATCACAGTTTGAAGTAGCAAATGTTTTTTTATACAATAGACTTGCGTACACTAAGGCGTATACTTACTTTTTTTTTAATAATTTTATTTCATGTGATATATTGTGTAACGCCGTTGCCGCTCTCTTGTCCGAGCATTATTAAAAGTTAGTAAGATAATATTTTTGGACTATGTGAACCACCCAGGCTTTGCACGGGTTACAAACAGAAATTTCGTAAAAAATTAAGAAAAGAAAAATTAACAAATATAGCAGTGCAAACATTTGTGATAGACGCAAGTTAAAGCTTTAATTGAAAAAAAAATTTTGAATACTATTTTAATTTAAAATTTTGAAACATATTTTTACACAAGTAATAATTCAAGCTACAATTTGGCATTAAATAAATCACTGATTTAGCTTTCTTCACTCCTCAATTTTAAATAGTTAGTGCCTTTAGGGAGGAAATTTCAATAACTCCAAACTCGAATTTTTATTATATTTTTTACCCGATTCATTAAGCTCTGAAGACAGTTACCTGCTGCAACCATTTTTTTTCGCAAATATTTTTGTTTTTAACCCAATTTTTTTTAAGTTTTACCCCATTTCACCCATTTTCAAATAGCTAAACTTTGAAAAATATTAAACCATAAATCCATTCTTTAAATCTTTCCAACAAGGAAAAGAAAATTTAAATCTAATGCTATTTTCCACTCCATTTAACCCCATAAATAGTTTAATTTTTAGAACGTTGTTGAAAAAATTTTACTCAGAATTTTGACAACAAAACTGAGGAATCCTGTCATAGATTGCTGAAATCTTAACAAAGCACACATATATATGTAGATGGCACTATTTAAAAAAAAAATGTGAGTACCGGGACTCACGGTTAAGATGTGTGAACATACGTAACGTAACGTGAATCACAATCACAGAATCACAATCACGAGCACGATCACAAGATACGTTACGTTTTTTTCCACCCTACCGCCAGTATAGATGTTAACACTTCAAAAAATAAAAAAATATATAAAATGTTGTCTAAAATTTAATTTTAAAGCAATCAGTGAAGAATTTTCGGAGATTTAAGATTAAAAACAAACAATTACATTTACATTTTTGTATATAGATTTAATTATACCTCACTAATTTTCTTCAATAAGAATGGAAAAGTGAACATTTATATTAAATCCAACAAGATTCTTATTCATTGAAGGTTTAAATGTATTCAGGACTATTTTATTTCTTAAATTATTTCTTTATAATTTTCCATATATTTTTAATTAAATACATTCCTTTTAATTTTTCATCGCTCGACATTTTAATCTTTATCTAAATTAAGAAAAGAATTCTAATTTTAAATTATATGTATATATGTAAATTGAAACGTTTTTACAATGCATCGTTATTTCTTATTCAATAATTGAACTTTGTAATTAATTTGTAAGAATTTTTTTTTAATTCTTCTCTTATACTGACATCTTTATAGAAATAATTATTTCTTTAATCTATATCACATTTTCCAAGTTTCATCGGAATTTCCTTCTACCATCATCTAAGTACGTTATGTAATTTGCCAAAAGGATAAGGAAAATATTTTTAAGAGAAAGAATCAAAATAGAGGAATGCAATACCTTTATATTATTTTCTGTGTGCTTTGACAGCATTTCATTTCATTTAAATAAACTCTTACTTAGAAAAATGATGATATTGCCTAAAAAGGATAATGGACATGTTTTCTTCCAGGACATGGTCTTAAAATATTTTGCAACTCACTCACGAAGTTTCGGCCTTAGTGTATATCGTTGTTTCAGGCAGTCCTATGCAAAATATGCAAATAATCAACTGGGTCGTTAAATTATACATTTTCTATCTCACTCTAAGTTAACTTTTTTCTTTCGTGCGTGGGGGTGTGTATTTTTTTAAATATACATATACCTCACACAACGACAGGTTAAAAAAAAAACAAAAACTTTTACCTTATTTAGTTTAGTTTGTTTTGTTTTGTTTTGTTTTTTTTTTGACTGTTATGGCTGGCAATAATAACCCTTGGCAAACCACTTGGTGGTAATTCAAAGTGGTAATTCTTATATATAATAGGCAAGCACAATATTAGAATATAAGAAGTGGGGTAAGCAAAAAAGGGTATGAGAAAAGGGAGTGGACGGAAAAACGTAAAGGAAGTGTTTCAGCTTAGAGATTATTATCACCGCAGGAACGTTTTTTTTTAGGTGAGAATAACAGACTTTGGAGATAAAAAGTGCTACTAAGGTGCTTCATTCAATCCCACAAAGATATGGAAAATAGAATAGTATATGCGATGGGGGGCTCCCCCAAAATGGTGCTGAAAAGTTTAGCAAATAAATGAGTCACAAGGTTTAAAGGTTTTGTTTGGCAAATCCTCAAGTGAGTAATGACTGGTCGAAAGTATATGTACGTTTTTGTTGTTCTACGGTAGTGTGTTTTGACTACACTATACAACAGGAGGGTTCGTTTTAGTCTTTAGGCCTGTTTTGCCTACGGGAGGTCCTGCTTATTGTTAATTTCTAAATGGATTATGAATTATTTTGTTTTCATTATGAACTTTTTTTAATTATTTGAAATAAGAGAAGATAGACTTATAAAACAAGAAAACGGAAAGTTATATGTATAAAGGAAAAAGCTAATGGCTTTTGTTGGTAGATAATTGGAAAGGGAAAGAGGTGTGTTTTCATATTATTAATGATGACCAAAAAATAATGATTAATGAAACTTGTAAATAATTGTATAAGAGAAAGACATTTGTCGTGGTAATTTGTTAGTTGTTGTATCTTTATTATCCCAGCTATAGATGTATAAATTATTGTGCATATTCCTGGTTTGCAGGAGGTTTTGAGAAAATATAATACATTACCTTGTGATAATCTGGTTTATTATAATAAATAATTATGTTTGGAACTTTTTGTGATGAATCTATTTTTACGGATATTTGAAGAAATATAGAAATGGAAAGCAAAAATTGAATAGGAAACCAAGTCTATAAACAAAACTTTTACTAGACATACCTATTTTCAGGATGAAGAAGTGAGAATTTTGCTTGAAGGACACTTTAAATTTTTAAGGAAAATTTAATTCTTTGGGTTGGTTCTGTGGGTTGATTGTAGTAATCTGCACACAAGAATGGTAGAGAGTTGTAATTCACTATGCCCTGGTTCTACACGAGCTGTCGCGTCACCCAATTTTTTTTTTTTTGTTGTTAGTTGTTCGTAAATTAAAAACATTAAATGAAACAAAACATAATAAAATGGCTGTTCTACATACTTTTTCTGCTAAACTGGTTGGAATATCTTTTTTACAATTCTAATAGAAACAGCAATTAATTCCATTATAGTTTTTTTTTTTGATTTTAAACGAAAATGCTGAAACGTTTCATATCTATGTACATACCAACATATTCTTTTAAATTCAAATCATTATAATATCTCTTTCCAATTATAATATTATGTTTATTCCAACAAAAATTTAATATGTTAAATAAAATTTGAGATCCTTAACTTGTTAATCACTAAATAAAATTCAAAAGGGGATTTAACAAAAGTATAAACCTTCTTGGAAATTAATCTATTTCCGTCACGCACGTAGCATAAATTTAGTCATTTCATGTTCTAAAGTCATGACAATTAAACCTCTGTACAAAAAAAAAAAAAAATCTAACAAAAAGAAGATTGCTATTTTGCCACCCTCCTCTCTCATTGACTCCAATTCATTTCCAAAGCTTAAAAACAGAGAAAAAGAAGAAGAAAGACCCATAAAAGTTAATCATAACGAATTAAACCCCTAAACTTCTACATCAGACATACATATACATACGTTATACATACAAACGAACCTGGCATAGCATGAGAGCAAAAAAAATATGCCCAACAACATATACATATACCTTCGAACAAACAATCTTATGAAAGAAGCCCCTTTCCATTCTCTACACCTATTACAACCCCCAAAACATTGTTGATCCTTTCATGACAGCATCCACACCGTCACACACCTTTTCGTTACCCTTTACCCGTCACCATTAACATCCTATCCGTGTGTTAGCCAAGTTGCTTTCCAAATAGAACGGAAATGAATACCTTCAAGGAAAATTAAAAACGAAATGGCGATGGCGATGGCGATGGAAATGGCGTAGCAGCTTCATTTTTGTAAAAAGAAGCATTAAAATGAAAGATGATCCAATAAATTTCATTATGTCGTCATTCAAGGTTGAGCGAAAACGAGTTACCTCCTGAGGGTTCACAGTAGATATAGATAATCAGAAAGGTAACAGCTAGCTAGCTAGGAATTACTATATATAGATACACTCTTCGTATATACATATGTACATAGTCATAGCTCATATAAAGTGCAGAGAGGACTTAAAGATCCATTATGGACGTGTTGGGGATAGTTGTATTACTTCCGCACGTCATTTTTTATGAGAATTCAGACGCATACATTGTCTGACAAATAACCTAGTGGGAAAAAAGTGAATGAAAACCGTTTTTTATTTCATTTTTGTTTTCTTTGTCGAAGTGAAACGTTTTAGCTGTGGAGCGTTTCACGTCCCACATGTTTTTTTAATAATAAATCATGGTGCAATTTACAAGTTCTCTAACAGATTATTTTCGCTTTTGCCAAGGAATGCGAACCCGCGAAACCTTGAAGGATATTATGTATAGACTATGTCTAGATAGATACACCAGTATATGTATCAAGCATAGTCATCATCGTCTTTGGTCGGAAGAGAAGAATCTGTGAGTTGGAGCAGCAGTGCATGACGTGTATGTCGGTGGAGTTAAGTGAAGATGGCTTACTTGAGGTGTGGAAATAAATGTATGTTCTGCCTTCGAGAGGAAGTGCATCTGACGATGAGAAACGATACGAGAATTAGCATAGGGTTTCTTTTCTTCTTGTTTTTGTATGTATATGTGCCTAGAACAGGCTGGCTGGCTGCTGCTTACGTCGTAAAATATTATGTCGAAGGAGCTGAATGTGCGAAAGCGAGTAAAAAAAATTTGAGTTATTGGATTTTAATAGAAATTTGATGGGAAAGCTCTTTCCTTTTATGTATATAGTAGAAAAAAAATTTTTAAAAAGAGGTTCAAAAACGCTTTTCGCTGAGGTTTATTCATATTATGATGTTTGTGAATTTTTTGTTTTAAGTACGTTTTTCTTATAAAGATTAAAGGAGTTATGATTAAAAACCAGCAAGAATTTTTTTTTTGAATAAAAATGTTTATACAGGTACTTTTTAATCCAAGAGTTTCCATAATTAAGGGACAGTTTGTTCACAGTAAGTTAAATCTGAACTATGACTTTCACAGCTTCTAACTAAATGGCGCTAATCAACCAAAATTGGCTGATTAGCGATTTCCATGATGAACAACTTAAATTATTTATTGCTTGAGAAAAAATTGAAAATTATGCACATTTGATGATTTACCAGTTGCGATAATCCTTGATTAAAGATGATCAGCTGTGAACAAACTGGCCCTAAGTATAGCTACTTAGGGCCAGTATAGCTACTTAGGGCCAGTTTGTTTACAGCTGATCATATTTAATCTTTAATCAAGGATTATTGCAACTGGTAAATCATCGAATGTGCATGGAAATCAAATTTTTTTTCAAGGAATCCATAATTTAAGTTGTTAATCAGGGAAATCCCTAATCAGCCGATTTTGGTTGATTAGCGTTATTTAATTAGAAGCTGTGAAAGTCATTGTGCAGATTTAACCCACTTTTAACAAACTGGCCCTTAGTTTACAAATCTAAACATATGTACATAACGACACGATAATGCCCAGCAAAGTTTTTTAATGTAAACAGCACATGTGATTCTCGGAACATGTTTATTAATAAGGTTTCGGAGTTGAACAGCTGTCCAAAGTTAGACATACTTTGGAATGGGTATAAAAAGATTCAATCGTTCGTATTTATAAACGCCTTCTAACTTTGAACAGCTCCGTCCAAATTATAGAAAAATATTTTTATTTGATGTTTAAGAGCTATCTAACTTTTACATGGGACTCGGTTGTCTTAACCTTGGCTAACCTAAGTAAGACAACGTTTATAAATACGACCGTATGCTTTTTTCTAAAGCACTGATTGCAGTGAATATCGTGGCAACGCATGCACCCATATTTAACGTTAAAAACATTAAGCCTACCAATATATGAAATTATAATTATAGGTATGAATTTGACATCATGTGACCGCAATATTTAAAATTCATGGTCGCAATCTTTCATTTTTTTTTAATTAACAATATACATATTTGTTTGTTTTTTTTTTTTTTTTTTTGGCTTGAATTGATGTTTTTGTTGATTAAGGGGTGCGTGTTGTAAGGTTTCAATGTATCATTTGTGATTGCTTTATAGATAAAATTAGGAATTTTAATTAATTGCATTTGACTATATTAAGTTTAATTTTCATCGAAAATATAAAAGATTGAAAAAAATTATTTATAAGAACGAAATCCTACCAACTATGATAGATAATGAACAAAAAAAAATTGAATCTCAGAGAACCAAATTGCACCCGTAAAAATGCACTTAAAAATTCAATAAAAATTAGCTATGAAATAATATTAAAAAAAATATTTTTGATTATTTTTTTTTTTTAATTTTCAAGTTACAAACATTAAAGTCCCCACAAACCAATCCGAAACATTCGAAACAACGACGAAAATTTCGCCTATCAAAATATACTTGCAGGGCGATAAAAGAGAGCTACCAACGCGACGAAGCGATTCAGCGAATCTCATATAAAATTTGTTGAAAGGTGGAGGTTTCGTCGTCATTCCGAATGTTTCGCGGTGATTTGAGAGAACCATAACAAAATTGTGCTTTTAAGGTTCCCCCACACCAAAGCGAATTTTCGGTGGCGACGACGAAAACAACAATAACAACAACACGTTTGTTTTCGTCGTCGCCACTGAAAATTCGCGTTGGTGTAGAGGAACCTTTATATTGCGGCTTTTTAAAACGCTCGAGGTCTGTATTGCGTCTGCTGTGTTCCGGACTAATTGTTTGTGCTTACACCTTCAACTTCGAATTTCGAATTTCGAATTAAAACAAAAACAACCTGACAGCTTTTACACGAGGAAGTTGGACAAGGACAAGGACCATTCATAAATTTTTAAAATATATTTCCTTTTTAATTATTGGTACAGAAATCAACTTTCGTAATAAACTATCAATTCTAACAAATTAATTTACTTCTAGTATATTTCCTGAAAATGGGAAAAGTAAACAAAGCTCGAGCTCTAAAACAAAAGCTGGCAAAACGAGTAGACGCTTCGAAAAAGGCAGTCACATCCATAGCATCTAAGGTGTCCTTTAAAGCGAAAGAAAAATCAACTGATAAAAGGCTTTTGCTATCACAAACACCATCAGGAACAACACCTAAGAAACACAAAAATAAAAAAGAGAAAATTCACCTCAGGCACAAGAACCTCCTAACTAAATTTGCTCAGCAAAAGAAGCAGAAAAAAGAAGAGATTGCTAGGAAGAACCGTGAAAAGACTGCCGTTGTTGGTGATATGAAGAAACTAAAGGATGCTTTGCCATCTCTGGACGAACTATTCAAATTGAGCAGAGAGAACCTCAAAACCGGAGTTCCTGCCACAGAACCCGAGATAACAAAAAAACTAAATATTAAAGACAAGATCAAGAAGAAAAATAAACAGCTCGTAAATCGGGTGAGTTCTTTACAAGCTCTACTTAAGGATCCTGACTTCAAGAAAAATCCACGAGAAGCTATAGCGTATCACATTAAATATACAAATGGTTTAATAGAATAAAATATTTTGGTTTTTCTTTTAATGATTTAATTTTACTGACCATATACAAAAACACATTTGTTGTAAATTATTTTTCGCCTTTAAAAAGAAATGAACAAATAACTCTACCTCTCATATCACCTCAAGCTCTTGATAAAATGCTTTGGTTTTCCATTTCAAAGCTTTGACTTCCTTTGGCCAAACTCTGCTAGCGCATTGAAGAACTCATTTGAACGGAACCTCTTCTGTAGCTCCGCACATTCGGAGACCAAGGCATTTTCCAAATCAGTATGACAAGCTTTCATCACCAGAGACTTCCCAGCCATCAATGATCCCAGGGGAAGTCTTGTTATTTCCATTACCTTTGGCCATATTACAGTGTCAAGTTCTTCAGGTCTCACCACTTCTGCTACGAAATTAAGTCGAAGAGCTTCTTTAGCTGTCAATTTCTGATTAAGGAGTAGAACCTCGATGGATTTGGCCTTACCCAGTAACCTGGGGAATGTATACGACGAACAGCCTTCAGGACAAAGTCCGAGTTTAGTAAACGGTGCTAAAAAATATGCCTTAAATTTGATATTTAGTTAATTTCTAACAAAAAATAAACATAAATTTACATCATCAGTGCAGTAGATGATGTCGCACAGGGCAGCTGTGGTCATTCCAATACCAATGCATGGTCCATTAACTACAGCAACAAGAATTTTCGGAAACTCGAAAAACGAACGAACCAAATTCTTTATAACCACATCTTTGTCTTCCAAGAATTCATCGAAATCCTTGACAGTGGAGTTCGACATCGATAAGGAAAGATCATTCCCTGATGTATAGACAGCACCGACACCTGTAATTGCAACAACTGCCACGGACTCGTCTTCACCTGCCAACCGAAGTACTTGTGCGAACTCAATATAGGCTTTTATAGTAAGCGAGTTTTTTTTCCGAGGGTTATTGATTTTAATTATGAGGAGCTTTTCACGTTTTTCAAGGAGCAATTCTTTGATTTCATGGTAAGGTTTACCTAACCGAGACATTTTGTTAAGCGTAAAACTAATTAGTTGTCTTCATGAAAACTTTAAATAAACATTATGTTCTGGAATTTGAACTCTAATTTACATTTGTGTAGAATATTTTAAATCAGCTGTGCAAGTGACTGCAAACGTAGACTCTTATCGTCGAACAGTATGTCTAGAAAAACAATTTAGTTTTAATTTGAACCTGCAGCTGTTGATGTGAAACGAAAAATCTCCAACTACCTATGGCCCCTTTCACCTGAGGAAACAAGTTGCCGGAGAATTTTTTGACGTTTTCTTTTAATTTCCTTAAAAATCTCTTGTACCTTTCACACGAAGAAATCGTGAAAGTTTTCTGTAGTTTCTTTTTAGAGTAGTTTGGTTGAACACACACTACTGTGTATGTGAAGAGAAATGTCAAAAAAAATCTCCTCAAATCGTTGACCGGGGAGATTTCATTTTCCCCTCTTACTTCTTGTCCTTCTCATCTATTAACTGAAAGTTGCTCAGTTTCCTCGTGTGAAAGGGGACTATGATAACAAAATTGAAATTGTAAACGAAAAATTTCATTTCTACAAATTGTATCAACATCAACGAATTCTCCATATAGGCTCCCCCAAACCAACGCGAAACATTCAGAACGATAACGAAATTGACAATTTGATATGATATTCGTGAAAACTTAGCTGAAATTTTCTCATTGCGAAATCTAATTTAATATAGGCATGGGAAATAAGATGATTGAGAATAGAATTTGGAAGCGACATTTCAACTCATTTGGCTTAGGAGTGTTTGACTTTTTCAACATAAACCTTGTTCTTTCACTTCTCAAACCTACACATTTTTATAATTTTTAGTCCAAGACTGTCAAAGTTCATATAAAAAAAAATAAAACTGCTAGAATCTGGAAGTTTCGGGCAAGTAAGTACAGTTTCGTCCAAATTTAGTTGGACATATCCCATTTCGAAATTTTAATCCTCAAAAACAGACACATTTTTGAAACCATGAACCAATTGGCATGATCTCGGAGATCTCAGCAATTATCTCATGTCGAATTCCTTTCAACAAAATCGAATTTTTTTCTAAAAAGAATCGAATTTTTTCTGTCGTTGAAAGGAATACGAAAAGAAGAAAAGAATCGATTTTTTTTTGTGATTGTGTGTGTGGCACTAGACAGCAGCAATTTTGAAGTAAAATTTCCAGCAAATATTCAATTTGGAAATTATTATTATTATTATTTGAAAATGTTAAGACTTAAGGAGAATCAACTCAGCGCTTATAAGTACTTAGCTTGAAATAGAAAAACTTATTTTTCATCACTTTAGTTTTTCTCAATATTCATGTTTTAGTTTTTATTTATTTTCACTCATTAAACTATTTTCATATTGTTCGTTACTTCTAAAATATCTGCGTTTTACTTATAACATCCAATAGGTTATGGGCCCAGTCCATAACGAATAATTGAAACTTAAATTATACAAAAGCTCTGAATCTTGGTGCGAGATGTCGATTAGCAATAATGCAATCAGGCCGCTTACAAGCGAAAATTACGATACATGGGTAATGCAGATAGAAGCGGTGATGACCAAATGTGGGACATGGAAGCACGTAAGCGGAGCATCACAGAGACCACAATTCAATGCAGCGGATAAAGATTTCGACGTTAAACTGGAAAAATGGCTGGAGGAAGATGCAAAGGCAAAATCAGATTTGATCATAGCTATTGATCCAAGCCTGTTACGGATGGTGAAAGGATTGGGCACTGCCAAGAGTGTGTGGGACCGATTGAAGTCGGAATTTGCCTCCACAGGACCAGTCAAGAAGGCAACATTGCTAAAACGTGTGGCAACCTACAAAATGCAAGAGGGCGATGATCTGCGGAAGAATTTAATGGAATTCTTTGATGCAGTTTCGCAGTTGAAGTGCATGGGTGTTGACATTCATGAAGAATTGTTGTCGATACTTCTCTTGAACGGTCTTCCGTCAAGTTTTGAGCTATTCCGATGTGCGATGGAGTCGCACGATACTCTACCAAAACCGGAAGTTCTGAGGGAAAAAATTCTTGAGAAGGATGAGGCTCAAAATCAACGCAAAGCAGATGGTGGTACGGAAGCAATGTATATCCGTCGAAGTGCATGTCAGAATAAGTTTAAATTAGAACGAGGACCGCAACATAAGAAGAGCTATGGTAATGTGAATGAAGGTGATAAAACATTCAAATACAAGTGCTACAAATGCCATCAAGTGGGTCACAAAGCGTCAGAATGTCCGGAAAACAAAAAAACATTCAGAAGCTACTCAAAGGGAGAATCTTCAGCTAAAGCAGAAAGCACTTTTCACACAGTTGAAATAGAAGCACAAGCCTTAGGTATCCAGAAGAGTGAAGATGGCGGACGCTGGTGCTTAGACAGTGGCTGCACGTCTCATATGTGTAATGACGAACGATTATTTTTATCGCCACCTTCAATGGTGCAAGAGAAGCTGCTTTTGGCGAATGATTCTTTAGCGGGAGTTGATGCAAGAGGAACAGCTGGGATTGTCACTACAGACGGGAAGTCTGAAAGGTCAGTAAAACTTGAAAATACGTTGTTGGTCAAGAACTTGAGGACTAATCTTCTTTCTGTTTCGAGGATTACGGACCATAATTGTACTATAACGTTCGACAAGAAGAGAGCAATTGTTCGCGGATATGATGGCGAAACGAAAATGATTGCAAGTCGAATTGGACAGCTGTATTATGTTCAAGAAAGTTCTTCCCAGGCGTGCGTAGTTAGTGAACCAACAGCAAAAGCAAATCTTGAACTTTGGCACAACCGAATGGGTCATTTAAATGGAAAGGACCTTTTAAGTTTATCTCGAAAGAAATTGGCAACTGGAATAGACATCAGCAATGTTAGTGGGCTTGAATCATGCGAAGTTTGTCTTCGCGGAAAAATGACGTCATTGCCGTTTGCGAAAAATTCAAAAAGGTGCACTCAAATTTTGGATCTGGTGCACACTGATGTTTGGGGACCTTCCAGAACAGAGTCATTTGGTAAATCAAAGTACTTCGTCACTTTCATAGATGATAGCAGCCGTTGGTGCGAAGTTTTCTTTTTGAAACAAAAGAGTGAAGTTTTTCGTGCTTTTAAAGAGTACAAAGCTCGAGTTGAAACGCAAACTGGTCTCAAAATAAAATGTTTGATGTCGGATAATGGCCGAGAATTCCGTAACCACGAGTTTGATGAATTTCTAAAAATCAATGGGATAGGTCGAAGGCTTACAGTTCCACATACACCACAGCAAAATGGGGTGGCTGAGCGTAAAAACCGAACGCTTGTCGAAATGACCAGATGTTTCCTCATTCAGTCAGGACTTGGAAACCAGTTTTGGGCAGAAGCTCTCTCCGCGTCAAATTACCTGCGAAATAGGTGTCCTACGGTCAGTTTGGATGGCCGTACTCCTTTTGAACGATGGAACAACAAATTGCCGGATCTGAGCCATCTGAAGGTATTTGGGGCAAAGGCATTTGTGCTAAATAAAGCTCCAGGCAAGGGAAAGTTCGAAGCACGTTCAAGTGAGGGTATCATGGTCGGATACTCTGAAGTTTCCAAAGGGTACCGAGTGTGGATTCCTGAAAAACGAAATGTGGTTATCACTAGGGATGTCAAATTTATCGAAAACGAATTGGTCGGAAATGAACGCCAAGAATACATTGTAGTCACTGCGGAAAAACCGGTGAGCGAATATGAGTCAAATCCAGTGCAGATACAGATGCCAAGTCCAGAAGAAGGAAAAGAACTCGAAGACATCACTTCGTCCAATGATCGTAAGAGATGTTCAAAATTGGACTCTAAATCGAAAGACGATAACAAAGGTGTTACAAGGACATATCAAACAAGAGCACGCATAGCGAAAGCAAAAGAAATGGAACAACGGAGCCTGTGCGAAAACGAAAATGATCAGGAGAAAGACGAAACAGATGATGAAATCTATTTGGATTCAGTAGATGAGGCCGGATTTGTTGAAATGGCAAACATTGGTGAACTTTCACTTGAGGATGCGATGTCTGGAACTGATGCACAAGAATGGCTTAAGGCGATCAAAGATGAGATCCGAGGACTTATAAAGAACAATACGTGGAATATGGTCGAGCGTCCAGCGAATAGAGCTGTTGTGACCAGCAAAGTTGTTCTGCGCAATAAGCTTAAACCTGATGGATCTTTGGATCTGAAGAAAGCTCGTGTTGTTGCCAGAGGTTTTTCGCAGCGCCAAGGAATAGATTTTGAAGAAACATTTGCACCTGTAGCCCGTCTAGAATCAATTCGACTATTAATGGCATTAGCTGTTCGTGAAAGCTTGACAGTTTACCAGATGGACGTCGTTGCAGCTTATTTAAACGGTGACTTGGATGAGGAGATCTACATGGAACCTCCCAGATACTTTCAAAAGGCAGATGCTAGTTGAAGAAAATGGTAAAGATGATGGAGTAGGAAGAAAAGCCAAGCAGATGCTCCAGGAATACAGGAACGGTAACAACGTGTGTCGACTGAGGAAGGCGCTTTATGGACTTCGTCAAGCAGGGCGTCAGTGGCATAAAAAGCTTAATCAAACACTATGTGGCCTAGGTTTGAAACCAGCTTCTAACGACACATGTCTTTACTATGGATCAACGAAGGGCGAATTCACAGTTGTTGCTGTATATGTCGATGACATTTTGTATGCATCAAGAAGTGAAAAGATATTGGACAACATTCGAAGAGGACTTGCAGCTATTTTTGAAATCAAAGATCTTGGATTGGCCCGATATTGCTTGGGCGTTGAAATCATTCAAAAAGATGGTGAAATTAGACTCAAGCAGCAAGGATACGTGAACGAGTTGTTAAAGAAATTCAAAATGGACGAGTCAAAACCCATAAGAACACCGAGCGATTCAAATGCGAAATTACCAAGAGGAGAACGTCATGCTGATGGTCAACAAGTTAAACAACCATATCGTCAGCTAATTGGGTCGCTTATGTACCTGGCGATTGCGACCAGACCGGACATTGCTTTTACTGTAAACCGACTCGCACAGTTTAATGAAAGTTATCAGGATGTCCATTGGTCAGCTGCGAAGCGGGTTCTACGATACTTGCGATGCACAGAAAATTATGGTTTGATGTACACAAAAGACACACTTGGTCTTCGAGGTTTCTCAGATGCTGATCATGCAAATGACGAGATGGACAGATTATCGTATACGGGATACGTTTTTATACTTAATGGAGCAGCAATAACCTGGCGTTCTCAAAAGCAAAAATCTGTGGCTATTTCAACAACGGAAGCGGAGTATGTCGCACTATCTGAGTCATCAAGAGAGGCAACTTATCTTCACAACCTGATGAATGAAATGAACTTGCCTGAGTTAGCAGCAATAACCGTTGGAACAGATAATAGAGGAGCAAAACACATAGCAGAGAATGCAATATGTCATTCTCGTACAAAACATATTGCAACAAGATATCACTTTGTACGACAACTTATAAAAGATGGAAAAATTAATATCGTACACACTCCGACTGAAAATATGCCTGCGGATGTATTCACCAAGCCACTACCTGGACCAGCGCACTATAGATGTATGAAATATATTGGAATGACAGTGTGTTAAGACGCGCGAGTTGAAGAAGGCGTGTTAAGACTTAAGGAGAATCAACTCAGCGCTTATAAGTACTTAGCTTGAAATAGAAAAACTTATTTTTCATCACTTTAGTTTTTCTCAATATTCATGTTTTAGTTTTTATTTATTTTCACTCATTAAACTATTTTCATATTGTTCGTTACTTCTAAAATATCTGCGTTTTACTTATAACATCCAATAGAAAAACAACGCACAAATATTTACTATAAAATTCACCGAAAATTCGTTGCAACCAAAAACACAATTTGTTTTCATATTGACATTTTAGAAATTTCAAACCTTGCAAGAGTGTGTGCAAATCGGTGTAAATCTTTCTTGAATCTTGCAAAATTAGCAAGATCTGTTTTGACAGACAAAATTCGAATTGTTCAGAAAAAAATCGATTCTTTTAGAAAAAAATTCGATTCTTTTGTTGAAAGGAATTCGACATCAGTTACTTGAAAAGGATTCCTCAGCAAAAATTCTCAGATTTGTTGTCAAAACTTTGAAGAAAAAAACTTTGATTAGCTTGCTCACTTTTTGAGCAAGGAAACGAAATACTAGTATATATTTACTTGTTGACCCTACTGTTAGATTTTTTCGAGTATCGAACATAACTTTCATTCTATTAAAAATTGTTTATTTACAAAAATAAGTCCAATTTTATCAGTTCCGAGTTAAATTTTCTGATCATTTGCAAAAATGACGGAATTCTTAGCTGAAAATAATCTTTGTGGACAAAATCTGCTTCAAATTGTCTCAATGGGCAATTCGATCATAGCTGAAATCTTGAGACTGAAAGACTACATTCCCGATATTTTCAAGTATGTTTATATATTTTATCCAAAATGAAAGTGGTACCTTCCTTTTTTCTCAATATCCTAATTGATCTTAATTATTAATAGATTGGAATCTAAAGCTGACCAACAAAAATACGCAGATTTAATTTTAGATTTCAGTTATCTCCGAATTGCTGAAGCCCAGGACAAGAAAATTGAAAATAATCCAGTAAGTTGAAAGAGAACATCTTAATTTCGTATGTAAACTCGTGGGTAATTGTCTTATTACATAGGTCCTTCAAGATCTCGATGAAGAATTCCGAGATAACTACATTGAACTGCTAACTCGGTTCTATTTGGCATTTGAGAGTACACATCAGTATGCTTCCGATTTGAAACATTTCGTAGAAGAACTGAACCGAGGCTACTACATACAACAAACAGTCGAATCAGTGTTGCAAGATGAAGAGGGAAAGCAACTTATGGTAAGTATTTTTTAGCTTAAAAAGAATCAAGGTAAACAAAAGTCGGATTCCCAGTGTGAATCATTGTATCTCTTCGGCGTGATTCTACTTGTTCTTGATCTCCATATACCGGGAGTGATAAGAGAACGCCTTCTGATGTCCTACTATCGCTATAGTGCTGCTAGGAATCACGGCGAGAGCAATATCGACGATGTTTGTACACTTCTCAGATCCACAGGATTTTCAACTCAACCTAATGCCAAACCTGTCCCAAACTATCCAGAAAGCTTTTTCAGGTATACAAATACTTTTCTTCTGATTTTCTTCGATTCTAAATCTTTTTACAGTCGCTTCACTTTTGATCAATCCTTCGTAGATATGGTAATCGGTCGCCTACGTTCCGATGATATCTACAACCAAATTTCGATATATCCACACCCGGATCATCGATCCACAGCTCTTTCGAATCAAGCTGGGATGCTATTTGTTTGTCTTTACTTCTCTCCGAAGATAATACACAGCCAGGTTGCTCAAATGCGAGAAATTACAGATAAATTTTTCTCCGACAACTGGGTTGTCCCTGTCTATATGGGTATCACGGTGAATCTGGTCGATGCCTGGGAGCATTTCAGAGCAGCCAAGACGGCCTTGAACTCTGTTGTTGAGACAAACTCTGTCAAAGGCTTTTGTTTACTCCACAAAGAGAAGCTAAAAAAGGTTTACCTACAAACCTTTGAGATCCTTAAAGAAGGCGTTCTCACCGAAAGCTTCACTCTGCAAACTCAAACCAGGATTATCGCTCTAATTCGAGATTGCAATGTAGTGCTTCGTTGGTTTATTCTCCACACCAGTTCTCCAATACTCGAAATCTCTTCTGGAAAACGCCACAAACACATTTCTGAATTAGTTCAAACTGAAAGTGATTTCAAACACATTAAGATATTTCAGCTGCTTCTTAACTGCAGTCAGTTGGAATTGATTGTTAAGGAAATTTTAAAAGACCTCATCACAGAGAAAGAAAAACGATGGGAAAATTTTAGGAAAGAAGTTCTTGATCGTGTCAATGAACTAAGTGAGGCATTTTCAGGCAGTCGTCCTCTATCAAAAATCGAGAAAAACCCATCTTTGAAGCAATGGTTTGCTGATATTGGCCAAAAGGTGACAAATTTGAAAATCAACAATCCAAATATGTCGGGAAGAATGATAATTCAACTGATTCAAGCTCTCGAGGATGTCCAAGAGTTTCATAACCTTCAATCCAACATGCAGATCAAACAATACCTTCAAGAAACTCGAGAGTTCCTCACGAGTATGATTCAAATTATCAATATCAAGGAAGATGTTTTGATCAACATCCAATTGATTAGTGATTTGAGCTATGCTTGGAGAACAATCGATTCGGAATATACCTCAATCATGCAGGAAAGCATAAAAAAACAACCAAAATTGGTGATTAAGTTGAGAGCGACATTTCTTAAGCTAGCCAGTGCTCTGGAGATCCCACTTCTGAGGATAAACCAAGCAAAAAGTGAGGATCTTGCTTCGGTTTCGAAGTATTACAGCACAGAATTGGCCAATTATATTCGAAAAGTTGTTCAAATCATTCCCGAGACTATGTTTAGTATCTTGGCAGAGATTATCCAGATGCAGACGTCTGTTATCAAAGAGATTCCAACACGATTGGAGAAGGATAAGTTGAAAGAGTATGCGCAGTATGATGAACGTCAGGCAGTGTCGAAGTTAACCTTCTCGATTGCCATCTTCACGGAGGGAATTCTGATGATGAAAAAGACTCTTGTTGGAGTTATAGAACTGGATCCAAAAAAGCTGCTTGAAGATGGAATTCGGAAGGAACTGGTAAAGAACCTTGCGAATGCTCTGAATGCAGGACTCATCTTTGGTCCAAAAGGCAAAACCAGTGATTTGGAGGACAAATTGTTTCAGCTCTCAAAGATCATGGATGGTTATCGGAGATCATTTGAGTACATCCAGGATTATTTGAACATTCATGGATTGAAGATACTTCAACAGGAAATGTCGCGTATCATAAATTACAACGTCGAACGTGAGTGTAATTCATTTCTGAGAAGCAAAGTCCTTGATTGGCAGTCGTCTTATCAAAGCACCACGATTCCAATACCCAACTTTCCCCCAGTTCTAGGAGACACAGCTTCGAATAATTTTATTGGCCGGCTTGCACGGGAAATTCTTCAAAGTACCGACCCCCGATTGACGATATATTTGGATTTGAAAGCAACCTGGTACGATAAAAAGACCCACAAAGAAATTCTCGACTCAAGATTCTTCATCAAAGTTCGTGAAGCAATCGGACCAGCTGGTTTGGTGGGGTTAGACAGGTTATATTCTTATATGTTCATATCGGATTTGCAAAAGAATCTTGAGAAGATGCAGAAAAATATATCAACTGACAAAATGTGGGTAGAGGCATTGGCTTCTCTAACCCGGGAACTCGACGATAAGATGTTTGTTAGGAATCCAGTAAAGTTCTATGGGAGTTACACGACGAGATGGGTGAAGGTGTGGCCAACTATACTCGAATGGTTGCTCCAGATTGGGCACAAACAAATTCTGAGACAACAAATTGCCTATGAATTGAATAAGAGTTGTAAATTTAATTCGAAGAATTTGGAAGCTTCGCTGGATGCTTTGAATAAGTTGGTAGAAATAATTTTTTTAAATGTTTCTTTTTTAAATTTTTTAAACTTTCTACAGGTCTCTGCTTATTGATCTTCAAGAATCTCAACAGATCGACGGGAAGCCAAAGCCAGAAAGGGATATTCTCTCCGAGTTGAATGCTTATCTAATATTTAGTGGAAATTATGATCCAATGCAACAGGTTTTTGTGCTGACCAAGAACTCACACAACATTTCACTGTTTCTCTTCATGTTTACCATTTCATATTCAATGAAATTTCAATTTTCAAAGAACCTTAATATGCTGATAGCAAAGAGTACGAAAGAACATATAGATGGGGTGGCAATAATTATTGGGCTTCAAACGGTTTTGAATCAATTCCATAGGGATATTCTTTATTTGTATATTGAATATTTATGTCAGTATGTTACTTCTCTGGTGGAAGCTAATTTGAGGTTAGTTTTTGTATTTATTTTTTTTATGAAATTTTTAATTGGAACGAGATTCTTTTAGTGCAAAACAGGAAATCGGATTGGAGTGTAGCACTACTATTCATTTTTTAGAAGAATTCCTACGAATTGGAAAGCTACCAAGAAGTTTGTTGGAAGAACATGTGCCGCTGATTGTCTTGAATCAGTTTGAGTATCTATCGAGCAATAAATAATGCGAAGAAACCATGAACAAAGTTTTGTTTTTATACATATTATTATTATACCGGACGTGCGAAGCACGGAAATAAATACTTTTGTGATTAATTTACATATCCATTTAAGCTACACATGCATTTTTATTTAACTTACCCAAAATTGTATTCAATGAGTTATTTTTAAGGGAAATTAATCTATTAGTTTATTCACTTTAAAACGTTGTGGTTCTTTCATACAAACCACACGAGGCATTCAAAAACATCGGTTAACAAACAAAACTTATGACATTTATTTTCAACAACTTTGACTGGATAATACCGATACAACACCGATTTCTGGAGGACAAATGCAAAAGGAAATAATAAAATTCATAAATAAAAATCTAAACCTCTAAGGCCAAAAACTTTGAGGTAGAATATTGTAGATGCATCATTAAAATTGTACTTTTTATGTTATAACAGTTGGGGCATTGCGTCCAGTGAATTTAGGAAGTTGTGAGATCTTCAGGGCAATATCAATAAGGGGCTTCAACATTTCGCTTGCTTTTCCCAAAACATTGTCCTTTTCATAGGAATCGATATACAAACTGCAAATAAAAAAACAATTTACATTTTTTTATTATTTTTTTTCAAATTATAAATTTATATATTTTTTTAAATTTCACTCACCGAACAGTAGCTCCAGAGCTTCCAGTTCCACTCAAGCGCATTACAATACGACTTCCGTCATCAAAAACAATTCTCAGTCCTTGCTTCGTTGATACCGATTTATCGACTGGATCAGTGTAGCTGAAATTATCAGCAACTTTGACCTTGTAAGTCTTACCACCACTGGAGTATGATTTTCCAGCAAAAGCTGGATCAGTAATGTTTTTCTCCATAGTTGCCATCATTTGATTACATGGTTCTAAATCACATTCCTCATAATCGTAACGAGTAAAATAATTACGTCCATAAATGGACCAATGATTTTTAAGGATCTCCTCAATTCCTTTTCCGGTATGTTGCATTACTGACAACCAAGCTAATACAGCCCAGATTCCATCCTTTTCACGGATATGATTCGATCCTGTTCCGAAACTCTCTTCTCCACACAAACATAACCGACCGGCATCCATCAGGTTACCAAAGTACTTCCAACCAGTTGGTACTTCAAATACCTCTTTGCCTAGCTTAGCTCCGACCAAATCGACAGCTGAAGCAGTTGGCATACTACGAGCAAAGCCTTGAACTCCATTCTTTTGGAAATAAGGTATGCATTCCAAGTAGTGAGCAATCACTGCCAGAGAATCACTGGGTGTGACAAAAAAGGCTTTATTACCAATGATCATGTTGCGGTCCTAAAACACAAAACGATTACTCGAAATATCCAGACGATACAAACTAATTATACTTACACCATCACCATCAAAAGCTGCTCCAATGTCGTAGTCACCGTTTGCAACTGTTTCTACCAAATCCTTGGCATATGTCAAATTTGGATCGGGATGAAGACCACCAAAATCTTCTAGAGGAGTCGTGTGTACAACACAATTTTCAGAGGCACCCAAGTTGGTGAGGAAGATTTCGCGCACATAAGATCCGGTAACACCGTTCATTGAGTCTATACGCATTTTAAGTGGCTTGCCAGTTGCCTTTCCACTCACATAGTCACGCAGTTTAGCAAAATCAAAAATTTCTTTCATATGATTAACGTAATTTGCAACCGAATCGATGACATCGACAGTAAATTGTCTTCCATCGATCTAAAATTGATTTTTTAAATATGTATTTATTTAATAGTATGTATTTTAAAGAAAGTATTACATTAAAGTTAGTTGTTCCAGTTTTTCCAATGTCAATTTTTAGATCAGCCACAATTTTGTACTCTTTAATGGCAGTTGATAGATCATAGATCTTATTAGTAAAGGCATCAGGGGCTGGTCCCCCATTCTCGCAGTTGAATTTGATTCCAAAATCATTTTCAGGACCACCGGGGTTGTGAGAGGCAGTGAGAACAATGCCACCTATTGATTAATAAATCAAAAATAGAAGTGTAAGACAAATTTAGTGGTACATAAAGATTTTCATTATTTAAATTTTAACAAAATGAACTATGGATATAACCAATTAATATTTCATTTTTATTTAAGTTCTTGTACAACGGCAAGGAATTAAATTTTTTCCAAAATGAATATATTTTAATATTATAAAATTGGACCTAGTTTTCAAAATGCGACTTTTTATTAACGGTGTGAATAATAAACTGTTCCTTAGAAAGATCTTGTTCAAAATCTGCTATCTACCATCGGACAAATTTGTAATCTTTCAAATCTTTAAAATTAAATAAAATCATATTTCTTATATTAAATCAAATCTTTTTCATTATATCGATCAAAATGAATATGAGATTATTCGAATATGTTTATTAAAATGAATGATATAACAAAAATCAAAAAAAAAAAACTTATGTCTTATCAACTGAATTGCCCTCTACATGCTCTATTTACCAAGCTCACGATGATAAGCCAATACGTAACCAGAGATATAGATTTTTTTGTTATTAAAGTAAGGCTATTTATTATATCAAAAGGAAACCCCAAGGTCCCTTCTCCTCCTCTTTGGAGTAGGTACATAATATTTGAAGACAAATTAAAATTTATTGCCAAAGCACTTACCCAAGGCCTTGTTATGGCGAATAAGACTTGAAACGGCTGGCGTTGATAGAATTCCATTTTGACCAACTAACAACCTTGATACCTAACGGAAAAGTCAAAAAAAAAAATTATTTTTAGATCTCTATCTTCTTAAATTGTTGCAAATTGAAATTAATTACTTACTCCATTGGCGGCACACATTCGAACAATGATTTCAGTTGCTTGTTTGCAGTAGTAACGTCCATCACCTCCCACAACCAACAAAGAATTATTGATGGCGCTTCCATTGGCATCAAGGATGCATTGGATAAAGTTTTCTGTGTAGTTTGGTTCGACGAATACTTTCACCTTGAGAAAAATATAGTTGAATTAAATGGATTTAAAGTTTTTCTCCCTAAGAATTATTACTTTTTTACGAAGACCACTGGTTCCAGGCTTTTGACCCTCATATGGGGTTGTTTTAACAGTTGATGCAGTGAGAGCCATTCTTTTCAATACTCGTAACAACACTCTTTATCGGCTAGAAGTAGAATGAGAATAAAATCCACAAAAGTGAATGTCTAACCTGATTAGAATACGAAAATCAAAACGCTACCGAACAGTTCTCCAATTAAACTCCCACTGCTCCTCTCCTACTGATAAAGTTTTTCTTCAATGTCGCTTAAAGGTCATTGTGCTGGTTGTCACAAGAATCGTTTGTGATGACAGCCGGCCAGTTGTCTGGTTGAAACATTTTGTAATTATTGTGCTGTAGGATACTATTCAAGAATCATCTTAATTTCTATTTGGATTATATCCTTAAAGTTTTGTGTTATTCATTCAAAAAACAATTTTCTTTAAAAAAGTTCATTAGAAATCCATACGCCCGAAACCGGAGTAAACAAAAACATAAAAAATTGATCTGTCAAATTATTGCTCATGGCTGTGTTCGAAAGTTCAATTATTTTCCCGCAGAGCTCCTCAAAGATTATGCACAAATCCGGCTTTTCGATTGGTCTCAGAACTGCATTTCATGATCTGAGAGAACAGAAAATAATACGTCGTTTTCATTGGGGCAAATGAGGTAATTTCCAAATTCGATTCCAAATTATCTCATTTTCCATACAAATTCACATTTAGAAATGAGGTAATTTCAACCAAATTTGCACAAAATTTGGTTGGAAATTACGTAAAAACCTAATGGAAACACCCAAGTGGAATGCGTCCGTAGTGGAAACTCATTGCAGAAACCATTGAAAATGTAAAAATTTGATTTATAAAAAACCGACACAAAAACACAACAAAAGAAGCTATTAACTGCCAAATCAAATTTAAAATAAAATTATCTGTCAAAAGAAATTAGCAAATTTGCAATGAAAACACTCTATAGGGCTATTCCCGATCCGATGCAAACTGGTCTTGCATCATTGCAAAAGTGCAAAGTTTTTTTTACAATGATACAAGACAAGTTGCATCGGATCGGGAATACCCCATTATAATTTACGAAATGAATTGCCTCAGTTCGTTTTCATTTCTATTTTAGCTCAGAGCTCGACGAAAAACGCCTAAACTAAAAAAAAAATAATTGGTTGAATTGGCATTAATTTTGAAAGATGAATAACAATTTGAGGAAGTAATTCATAATTAATTCTTTTATATTTTTTAAAATATCAGCGTATTATTACGAGGACTGCAATAACACAGCAACGACTACGCGAGGTATGTGGATATGCTCTTGGTTTCCTTGTTTGCCGGTCCATTGTTCCACTTTTAAAAATAATTTCAAATTCAATTTTCTCTCTTTTTTGAGAAACGTCAAAATTTAACCACTAGTGTCAAATTTTAACCTGCTCTGGAGCTGGGTAATTTTTAACCCATTTTATTCACCACGCTAGTGTCAACATTTATTAACCAAACGTCAAGATTTAACCAACATTTTAACGCAATTCGGACACGCTGGTTGACGTATATAATTGGTTATTATCACAAACTTGAACATTAAACCACTGTTGAAACTCAATTTATCCGCCGAAATCGGAGGGTAAAAATTGCTGAACCACGGTTAAAATATTTGTACCGCTGGCCCTCAGGCAAGCTCAATCACACATTGCAATTTACAAAAAAAAAAGTCATTGTAGATTCTTGTTTTTTTTCAAAAATTTCTATCATAAATGTCCCAAACATTTTTGTTTTTTATATACAAATCATAGGGGCGCTGTCGTAAATTGTCAACCAAATCTGACATTTTCCTTTCACGTCACGTCTCATCAGCGAAGAAACGACAGACTTTTCACTTTTTCTTCTTGAGGAAGTTTGGTTTCCATAAATTGAAAGTAGACGTCGTGTCACTACATCTTCATTGCGGCTCACAAATAGAGATTCCAAAATAATAACTTTATAACCTTTCTTACCTCGCAATAAGATAAAGTAAGTCCAAAAGTATATTATATTTACAAATAAGTTATTTTGTTGTTAAAGTTTTTATTGATAAAAGAAGATACAGCGTGTTAGCACTGTCCACGTCAACAGTGAAATTTCTCTGTACGCCCAAAGTAATTTTCTAATCTTCTTTAAGAATGTACAAATTCGGTCTCGTCTGCATTGCCCTGTTGGGTTTGATCAACTGCTGCCTGTCCTCTGAAGATGAAACCAGCGCGAGGCTCTTGGTCTCCAAACAAATCATGAACAAATATCTTGTGGAGAAGAGTGACTTGGTGGTCAAATACACAGTCTACAATGTTGGCAATGGAGCTGCAGTCAACGTGAAATTGGTCGACAATGGGTTCCATCCAGAAGCTTTCGAAATCGTTGGAGGTCAACTGAGTGCCAGCGTGGATCGCATTGCTCCCCAAACCAACTACACTCACGTTGTAGTGGTTCGTCCAAAATCCTACGGTTACTTTAACTTCACCGCCGCCGAGGTCACTTACAAGCCAGTTGAAGAAGCCGAAAAGGTAATTAAAAATCGACTTAGATTTAAATGTTCATATTCTAATATTTTACTTCTGTCCGTCTACAGATCCAATTGGCCATCAGCTCCGAGCCTGGTGAGGGTGGAATCGTTAACTTGACCGAATTCAACAAACGTTTCTCATCTCACTTCTTCGATTGGGTTGCTTTCGCCATAATGACTCTGCCATCGTTGGCCATTCCATTGGGATTATGGCACTCGTCAAAGAGCAAATATGAGAAATACAACAAAAATAAGAAGCATTAAGTGCGCGAGTATTTCTCATAAACTTGTTTCTTTCATTTTTTTTTTCAATTTACAAACAAACAAGACTCGTGTGTGAATTAGAACATACTTTTTTTCACTCATTTTTGTTCACTTGAATGAAGTAGCAACATCTTGGAATCGTTTTAGATTTGCCTAAGACACTGCGTCGAAAAATTACTTTCTTATTTTTTCATACAAAACGGCTTGACATTAAATTATTTTGATTGCGTTAGAGCATCTTTTGTATTAAAAGTAATAAAAACTTCAATTGAAAACAAAAATAGAAATGTGTTGTTTTTTTTGCAGGGAATTTTAGCTACAACTGTTGTTAAGTTCTACAATCTTGGAGAAAAACAATGAATTGCCAATGTTACAATTTACAAACAATTTTGAGAGAGCTTATTCACAATCTTCTTAACGACGAGTCTAAACTATCAAATGGACTCCTGTTGTGATTGGGCTGGAATTAGGTTTGTAAATCTGATGGCAAACCTAACGCTAGAAAAGAGGTTCCTTCATAATTTCTAAGTAAAGTCCTGTTTAATTGTAATTATAAGGCTCTAAATCAAGGTTTCAAGTTCAGTGACTCTTGATTAGTCTTGATATAAATACAACTAACTAGACTTGCGTGTTTCAGACTATAAATTACCTAAAATATACTGCGGTAATTTTTTATAGCTATTGGTTATAAATTTGAGGTATAGCACACTCTTGTTTATCTCAGAATTAAATAGAGTTATTCTCTTAAATAAATTTAACCTGAGTTTATTCATGAATCAATTTTTCAGTGGTGGCTTAACATTAACTTTAAGCTGTCAAAAAACTATCGAAATTGAAGACAAGGAAATCTGAAATACTGTCACTATCGAAATCGAAATACGGCGTCGCGGAACTGGGGTTTTCTATACGGCGCATAATTTTCTGACACGCAAAATGCAGCTTCTGTCAGAAATATCAGATCACTTAATACAGAGTTAACACCAAATTTGTTGAAATAACGCGGAATCTGAAATACATGTCCGAAATTCGGATGAACTCGCACTGACGAACTGGACCAGATATAAAAAAATTAACTATAAATTAATTAACGAAAGGGTTGAATAAAAGCTCATCTTGGCAGCGATGATTTCAGCACTGGCAGAAATATTTTTTATAAAACTGAATTAGAGGTCTAAAATAGTATGCGCAAATTTCAAGCAGCAAACTCCTTTTTAATTATCTTATTTTCATCCTAGATTTAAGAAAAAAAAACAATTTTTTACGATTTTTTGTATTAATTGCTTAAATTCCTTTATTATACAGAAATCATTTCCTTTTGTTTGTTCATTTTATTATTCTTTTTTTTTAATATTTCATTAAAATCAATTTTAATTTTATTTGTTGTTTTGTTAAATTAGAATATATATATATAATTTAGATTCATTAGTAAATTTTACATGATAATAATTCACAATGAATTATGTATTGTTCTTATAGTATTTTTTTTTTAAATCATATCCGTGAACATACTCCGCCGAACTTATAGTATTGTTCGCATGAATTTTATACATGATGTGTGTATACGATCACTCTAAAAAATAAAACTCACCCTACATCTATAAGAATTCATAATAAAATTAAAATAAAGTCACCACTTAAATACGATAAAAGTAGCTTATACTCGAATTAACTAGAAAAAATGAGCAGTTTTTTTTATATAAATAAATCTAAATAAAAGAAAAGACAATGTTAACGCCTTACGAATTTCATTTAAAATAAAAATTAATCTAAAAAAAAACTAAATAAAAAATAATAACGTAGAAATAAGTTGATCATTTGATAAATCTGAAGTTTTGTTACTTTTGTGATCACAAAATTTATGCATAAACAAATAATATAATACATCTGTATTTTGTACAAATAAAAATTATTAACCACCAGTTATGTTGGGAAAAAAACCGTAAATAAAAAAAAAAAATATTTGTATTATTTAAAGCCCTTAATAAGTGTAGTTTTTTTATTAAAAAAATAAAATATATATTTATTTACATTTTGCATGAATTGGCTTGGTTAGGTTATAATAATTAACGTATTTGTGTTGTTGTTAATTTATACTACACAAACAAAAAACACGCGCAAATAGACTTTATAAAAATTGATTTATCATTTTTGTCTTTGAAAATAATAAATAATTTTGTTTGTACTTCTTTAGTAGCAGTTCGTCAATTATTTTTTTTTTATTTTTCTTCAACGAACCGCCGCCTAATGAACAAATAGCAATTTAAATTAAATGATTAAAATTCACATTATTTTTTTTTGTTGTCGAAAGCATAAATATTATTTAAATCTTGTTCAAAAATATTTTGAACTTAATATTCATATAAGATAATTTTTTTTTCATAAGTCAACTGTTTTGTTTTTTTCTTTTTGTTTAAATTATTTCTTAAAAATAATTTGTTAATATTATGTTCACTTCATTACTTCTAGATTTTTTTATTTTTGTTTTTATTGAAATAATATGTTAATAGTTCTGAAAATGTGAAACTTTTGTCCTCTCGTTTGTTTTGTGTTTTTTTTTTATAAATATGATATTTTGTGTTTTTTCTACATTTGTTCATTTAATTGTTTTATTTTTATAGTTAAGATTTAATAATTTTATGGAAATATCAATTGATTGAAATAATTTAACTATTCACAAGGATATAATAAATATTTAGTTATTATTACTTTATTTTTTGTTGTTGTTGTTTGTTTTCATTTTATCTAATAATACAGATTTTGTTTATATGTATTTATTTATATATATATATATTTATCTTCAGTATTTTTTGAAGATTCTTTAGAAATTATTTCAAATCACCGTTGCTATATGTTGTTGCTGTTGAAAGTCCAAAGACTGCTCAACGCAATTGGTTTCTGGAATAAGAGGAAAATTAAATGAAATAATTGAATTATTGGGGCTCATCTAATTTGGAAAATACCAGGTTTGTATCTTAAGACTTATTTGTCTATTAAACTTCAAAATGTTCATACATTGAGAAATATTTAATATAGTATGTATATATAAAAAAAAAGGAATGATCAACACAATTTTGGCTGCCGAAGTCAGATTATTCTTTTCCGAAGGTTTGAACTCCAATCCGATCTTAGGATTACTCAATTAAATTTTCATTTGTCTTAATTGCTAAACATTTCAATGTCATGAAAAACTCATTAATGTTTTTGAAAGTGGAATAAGTTAATTTTTACACCTTTTTTCAAAAAATGTTAAGTTAATGATGAAATAATTTTAATTTAACGGTATGTCTTTATATTTTTAAACGAAGATTTAAACGACATTTTTTAACGGGGACCGATTCTGGTTCTGGAGAAAGTGAATTGAGTAAATTGCTTTGCTTTCACCTTTTCGATTCACTTGATGCAAAAAACGATTCTGGTTCTATATTATCGAACCACCACCTTATCATTTCCCCTGAAGAGCATGCGCAATCAGCGCAACTCCCTCATTTTTCTTACTTTTTTAAGAGGAAAGAGAAACGCATGAGGTAGAAAGATTTTTTTTTCATGAATATGAATACAATTGAGCACTTCACTTCCAACGCCGCCACCGGCGTTAATAAAAATTAATCACATGACTGTTTTTGAAATTTGGTTTCATATGGAACGAAAATAGGAATTATTGTGAAAAGGTAAAAAGTTTTTTCGATTCACTTTTTCACAGAACCAAAATCGGCCGCCAGAGTCACAATAACTTTTTTGATAGTGAAATTTAAATTTTTCAAATTATTTAATAAATTAAATAAAAATAATCTAACAACAGGGTGGTTAATTTAAACGTATTTTTTTACAAAAATAAAAAAATCACTTTTATCGGATAATCTTTATCATACAAAAGAATGATAATTTCATATAAACCGCAGTTATGGTAAAAAATATAAAAGAAGTAATCTACAAAAACTTAATCTAAAAAAAAGATTCTTTTAAATAAAATATAACCCCATAAGATTCATTTTTAAAATTTTGATTTTGTTTTAAAAAAAAGGTACCTACACTAAATGAATTACCCAGTACATATGTAATTGTTTTAATATTTCCTTAAAACGTTAAAATTGTACACATTAAGAATGAAATAGAATATTATGTACATATAGTTATAAAAAAATACAACACTGGTATTTTCATTAAAAAAAATTAACTTAATTTCTATTTTAATACCGTTTTTATTTTGAATTATGTAGACTTCTGTCACAAAAGTTTTTCAAATTTTAAGATAAACATAATTCAGTAAAGAAATAATATTTAAAAAGATTTTTAAGATATAAAAGAAGAAAAAAAATACCTACTAACTTTTTAAAAATGGGAAAACAATTGAAATTTGTTTTTTTTTTGTATTTTTTTTTTATTTTGCGCACAGACAAACACGAACACAAGAAGTAGAAGAACAAGATCCTTTTTTAATATGGGCATCCGTTTACCTCGGTCTTTGTCTGTTGAATAAATTGTTTTTGTTTTTTTTTTATTGAATTTAAGGTATTAGGTGTTGTTTTTTTGTACACAGTATATTAGTTAAAAGTATGTAATTGTTCCAGGATATAAAATATAAATACATTCTAATTGTTAAAAGAGTTTCTATAAAACTTAAAATTAATATAATTATATAGTACATTCATTATGAATTTAAGCGTAAAGAGAGGTTTTTTTCTTAAAAGAACAAACTTTTGAAACATTATAGTCTAAAAATTAATTAATTCAAGCGATTATTTATTAACAGGGTTAGTAGGGATGATCTATAGTTGTTTAATTAAATTTAATGTCAATTTAACGGAGGCAGAATACTTTATTGAGACAAGTTTTTCAAGTGTAAAAACTATTTGACAAACATAATAAAATAATAATAAATAATTTAAATTTGTTGCAAATATTATTATTAATAAAAAAGCCTTTTAAAATGAATGAAAAAGATTATCAAGTTCAATATATACCTATTTTTTAATGTCAACGTATCAACTGCTCAAATGAAGAGTCGATCCGAAAATATATTTTATAAGATATGTATATTATATTCGTCTCAGAAATCTCTGAAAATGTAACGGAGCGGTGGGTTGAGAATTTTTGTCTGCTGAAAAATACCTAAGTGCTCAGGAATCTCAGAAATTTTGTTTACTAATAAACATAGAAAATTCAGTTTTAATAAATTTCAATAATTGATTTTTCGTCTAATTCCGTTGGCCGCAACAACTTTGTTGCTTTTTTTCAGCGATGTTGGAACAGTTTATATTTTATTTTCAATTCTAAACAACACTTTTTTGCATGTTAAAACATTTACTAATATAATCGACGTGACCAAACATGTCTTTTATGGTTAATTTCTAACAATTATTGATAGTATGTAGATAATTCAGTGTTTATTGTTTGTTCATGATGTTTTTTTCTACAGAATCAAAAGCCCAGTAATATTAAATATATTTGAAATATATGTCCCAGAAAGAAGAATGCGCTAGCGAGATTTTTTAAACTGTCCAAGACATAGGTCTAATTATGGTTTGCAATGAACCTTTCACTAGGTGTATATATTTATTTAATATTTATTCAAATGAAATCGATTTATCAATAAATACAATAGATTATAAAACTAAAATCCTTTATTTGTTAAGTTAAGTTTAATTTTGTAAATATTGTTAGTAGTATGTAAAACTTAATAGTCTGTAGACGAATAAATAAATAAATAAATAATTCTTAGTATGGCTAATAGAAATGCAAAAAATCTTAATAGATAATTGTTATTCTCAATAATAATTGAATATAATACATTTAAGAGTATATCATTGTTTATTCATACGTTTCTATGGAAATGAATCATTATGAAAAATAATATGCATAATTTCTGAATAAAAATAAAAAAAAAATACCCTCTCTTTACGTATTTTAGGAACAGTTATTAACTTGCATACAAAATCATAAGATAATTACCTGAAATACTGATCATGCAGCGATTGCCTTTGGAATTCAGCCGCCTGTAAATACTGTATTTATGCAATTAATGACGTTAAATATTTTAATTAAAATTGATAAACCTGAAGCTGATCAGCGTACGACATCCGAAGTAAAACATCCGAATGTGGCTCCCTCTGCATAAGCATATTTGGTCTCGGATATGGTCCAACATTCGCTAATTATAAAATAAAAAACAAATAATAATAATCTTTAAAGTAGTCTGACTTTCTTAAATGAAAACATTAATTTTGTCTTTTTTTTGTTTAGTTCTAAAATGTTTTAAATATTGAATACAAACTCACGTGGCAGTTGAAATCCGGCCTCCTGTTGTTGCTGTGAAGGCAAATGTAAATGAGTATGAGAATGTGCATGATATTCTCGGGTCAATCGTATCTGAAAATTGTTTCAATAAAGCGATTTTTTTGTTCAGTTTTTCAGTGTATTTTTTTTAGGGTTCGATTTTTGTTTACGATTGACAACATTCATTCGTTTGGTTTCTTTTTCTTTTTCTTTTTATTATTTTTAAGTTTACATTCAACAGACTGAAGCGCGCGAGAATTCTTTGTTTTGCACGAACATAGGTAACGAAAAGCGTTAATAAAAAGCCAAATATGGTGAAAGATTTGTTTTATTATTAATTTGCACACTTTTGATTTATTTGATTGTTTGTTAATGATATCGAAATGCATTGAGTGTGGGTGTTGGAATGTTAAATGAATTTTCGCACCTTTTTACTCTTAAGCCCAGAAAGCAGAAATTTGTCTGTTGACGATTAAATAGATTTTAACAAATAAATGTGTGGGTTTTTGGTGGTGGTGTTGGTGGCGATTGAGTGTAGAATGTTTTTTTTTTTAATGTGAAACAACACAGGCAATAAACAAACAAAACAAAAAATAATTATAGGACAGAAAGAGGTTTTGGTTGTTATAATGGGTTATTTCGCAATTTTGATTTTCCAAATACGATTGATAAGTTAAGACTTTTTATAAAAAATTGTTGAGGTCGTTCACACTCCTCCCGAAAGGAATATAAATTACTGCTGAACGTTTTTGTCTTACCATGTGCTCGTTTGGATCCATGCTTACGTGATGTGGTGGTGGTATTCCAAGGCGTTCCCTTTCCATTTGTGATATTGCAGCGGGATTAGCATATAAGGGGAACTGCGAAGGATGCATTCCTCTGTAAATAAAAAATATTCAAATTGTTTAACATTAATGCTTTTTAAACCCTTTTGCTCAACGATGCTATGTTTTCTGGTTTTATCGACAACAAAATTTATAATTGGGTGCTTTTAGTTGTATAATGACAGTACAATTTGGGATTCTGGCTACTAGCATTGTTGAAATATCCTCCTTGCTCTTCAGTCCAGCCTAAGAACCGGCTAACTCCACTTATTGGTAAAATATGTTTTTTAATGCAGAAATAACAAAAATCATGCATCGTCAGATAGATAGATAAATCGAACATAGTTCGGTGTAGTAAAAAGACAATTACCACATTTAAAAAACTTTTAATTTGCAAACATTGATATACATAGGTAGCGATGCTTTTAAGATTTAACCCTAATGGCCGATTTCACGAAGGACTTTTAAACATTTAACAGGCTTCTAAACCTTAAAATGGGATATTTTGGTTTCACCAAGCAGTTTGTGTAATTTTTGCCTCTTTCTCTTCTGTTTATATGCGCATTCATTGTTAAATTTATTTGAAACTCACTTTATATAAACCTTTCGGCAGCGGCCCAATGTTTTTTTTTTGATTTTGAAGAAGTTAACCGACTAATTTTGCAATTCTTAGCATTTGTTTCAATACATAATGCTTTCTCTTTTTTTCTCATACATTTCGCTTATTAGAAAGAAAAAAAAAAACAATATTTTTCCAGGGATGCGAAGAGAACTCGATTTTAACAAAAATTTCCCTTTTATAGATTTGTGAAACTAAAAATATTTAAGGGCCTGATAAAATTTTATATGGGTTTCGATAAAAGTGCTTTTAGTGTTTGTTTATGAAATTGGACATAAATATTTGTTTTAGCTTAAAAGGTACTGCATGAGTTGGTACATTGATTTGAAAGTTGAACAAAGCCTCCAAAAAAGGAGTTATCCAGTTCTTGCAAGTTGAAATTCTTCAGTTAAATATGTCATCACCATAACGAAGTTCACTCAATGGTATGATCATTATTTGGTGACATCATTTTTTTTATTACACTTGTTCAATATGTACTCATATGTTTGTATTTTAAAAACACTCACCTCATTCTATAATATTCCATCCAATGCGGATCCAATCGTGATTGACTTGCAGCAGCAGCTGCTTGTGCGTTCTTCAGATCTTCTAGTTCCCTGTAATTACCAAAAAAGAAGCAATTTTGTCTTCAATTAGTGTTTTTCTCTGATCAAGATACTTGGAAAACAAAATTCGGAAATAATGAGAGATGAGAGCGTGAGCTAGCGAGCGTCTTCTGGCAAAAAATTAATGTTTATGTGTTTTATGTTTTTTTTTATGAGGATGAACATGCGTATCTAATTTTAATAAGCATCAATAAAAAAGCAATATTTTTTTTTTAATGTTGTTGTTAAAAAGAGTTTGGAATTTTTGCCTATGAGAAGAAGCATGCGGTTTTATTTTCTTACATGTTACCCCTGATTCGAAATGAAGTAAAAAAAAATTAAAAAAGAAGAAATTAAAGCCATAGCGGTAGTGCATGGAGGGGGAAGAGGGAATTAAACAAAAAAGAAATAAACGAAAGTGCTTGTATGTAAAGATGGAAAACTATGCAAGCGGAAAAAGAAGACTAGCTTTTTTTTTGGGAGGCGTTTCTGCTTGAGTGAACCATTTTTTCACTTAAAAACTTTTGTTTAATAATTAAATATTAACTGTACCTCTCTCTACTATACATTGGCCCCATTGCGTGATGATATGGTGCTACCATCGGTTCAACAGGGCTGTGAAATATTTAAAAATAAGATTTTCAAAAATTTATTTTTAAATAGTTTCAAACACTATAAATTAGTAGTAAAATTGGGAAAAGGTTTTTCATGTTGGTTTTCAAAGAGAAAAGGAAAATTGTTGATGTTTTTTTTTCGAAATTCTGTTCCTTTTTGGTATTTGATTAATCAATTTTTTTTTTTTTTTAATTTTGAATGCCAATAGAAAGAAAAGCTGTAGAGTGGTGTATTTGTGTAACAAGAAACAGAACAGTGGTGAGGGAGGGGGATAATGAGTTGGATTAAAATCGATTAACAAACCTGAATGCAACATGTGGCCTTGCGTACTCGGAAAGCTGTCGAAGGGCAGGTGTATCAGCATAAGGAGGTTTCAACTCCGCCTTAAGCTTCGCCTGTTGAGCAGCTTGTTGGGCAGCCTGGGCTTGCTGTTGCTGTTGTTGCTGCTGCTGTTGTTGTTGCTAGAAACAAGATTTAATTTGAGATACAATCAAAAATATTTGATTCTGGCTTTCTTACTTGTCGTCGTTCTTTTTCCTTTTCAGCAATCTTTCTATCGCGTTCTTCCCTCTTGCGTGCCAATTTGGAGTCAGCAACCGGTTTGAATATCAAATCAGTTCTTGTGCAGGAGTTATAGTCTCCTCTGTCAATGTGCCGTACAAATCTGGAATCAATATAACAATGAAATGAAGATTAAACTTTAAGTTATTTAATGTCAACTTACATTGCAGATTGTGATCGATGGCATTCGGTGTCATCGGGTTTGGCCTCGGGACTTGGTCCACGAGGAATGTTGTGCGTAGGACTTGGAATTTCCGGCTCTGGATCAGGTTCAATATCGATTG